>OZ059833.1:32243845-32563488 GCA_964057195.1 Orthosia cruda | reverse complement strand
TCACAATGTATCGATAAAGGTGTGTGAAATTTGATTTTCAATGAGATGGTATCAAAGAAACTTCATCAGTTTTTATTGTTTGAAGATCCAAACTGAAATTAGGAAGCAACATCTCGTCGTAGAAAGTAATAACATAAGAAAGGTAAATGAACTTTGAAATTAACAAACTCCTTGTTTAATCAAAACCAAAACAACACAAAAAAATTCCAAGTCAATATACTTTAACCGAACTCAGCCTAGAACCTTACCAAACTTTTCATTTCGCCCACCTTCAGCGAAGTTTCTGCTACAGCTTCATTTTCTGCTAAATTGATACTAGTGCAGTAAAAACCAGGTGAAGAACAATTTCATAAAATAAAAATGTTATAGACAAAGTTTATGGGG
This sequence comes from Orthosia cruda, assembly GCA_964057195.1. Lineage (NCBI taxonomy): Eukaryota > Metazoa > Arthropoda > Insecta > Lepidoptera > Noctuidae > Orthosia > Orthosia cruda. The sequence goes on along the minus strand of OZ059833.1, from coordinate 32,563,104 downwards.
AATTCGATACGCCCAATTACTTTTGTGCAGGGAGGCTTAGACTGATTTCACTGCAGTGGTAATGATGTACACGTGAAAATCTTGAAGAGTTTTGATATTTTTGAAGCTGAGTGTTATGATCTAGGTATATCTGTCATGGACCAAGTGATTAATCAAGGCACCATGTAATACCTGGGCAACATGAATTAAGTCAAGTCAATTCGGGCAATTAATGAATACTAATTTAAACTGCATTATGTATCACATTGTCTGGTCTTTATGAATATTGCTACGTAACTGTTGGGCAATTCGATATTTATGGTACATTAGTATGGTTTTTATTTTAACAAGTGTTTTTCAGTCAGTGAACAGTGAGATTAGTAGGAATATAAAATCTTTTAGCATACAATAACATTTATGCTAAGCATAGTGAGATTAACAAAAAAAAATGTAAAAAGCGTGGGTGCTTTTTATAATATTTTCAAAATGACTCTATTTTTACCAATATCAATCAAATATTATAACAATTGACACAAAAAAACTCCACACTTTTCACAATAAAATATATTTTGTTGCTTATTACACACTATTCTTAATTTAAATATATTGAAAATTATTTTCTACTTTTTTGTTTGGTTTCTTATTAAGCATGTTTTTTTAAACTATTATTTATTTTGTACTTTTTAGTTTATTCGCTAATACTAAAGATCCTAGTAAGGATAATGTAGCATGCAGCTTCCCTGGTAACTTGTAAACGGTACAAATATGTGGTTGTCTCTAACTATTCTCAATCTCATTTTTCTTTCCTTCTTTTAATTAGACATTTTACAATGGTTTTCAATCATCTTTAAAGCCCTTTGCTAAGAATAGTTACAGCACTGATAACAAAATTTGTACAACATGTTAAATTTAGTCTTGTTATACTTATTTTTATTATTTTTACCTTTGTATACTTTTACCGATTGTTTTGTGAATGTGTGAACATTGTAGGCCTTCTAAATGCTAGTTAACATTTGTTAACTTTTTTATATAATCATTTTCTTTTTTTTTTTTAGTTTCTTACGACTTATTGTCATAATTCGGGCCTACGTTGTCCCCCCATATCTAAGTACTAATGCTGTAACATGGAAATATTGTAAAACCAAACCATTTTTAAAAGAGTAACCATGGAGTTTCTTGCCGGTTCTTCTCCATAGGAAACGACCAACCCGAACCGTGCACATTTTGTCGACGTTTTATAAGTGCCCATGTAGGCCTATGTGAAATAAAAAAATTGATTTTGATTTTGATTTTGAATGTGATAAACTTTTTAAATTATTGCATTGCCATCGGTCCTTGATAAGTGTGCAAAGATTCAAATTAATTCGATGTTTTGAAGGGGGTGAAAATCACCTTCAAAGATTCCGTTACATACCACACACACCAAGCTAATAAAAGCGTGTTGAAAATGAAACTGTCCTTACTCTTTAAAGCCCGTCACACCAAACTAACGTCATAAAAAAAATCAGCAACCTCCATGCACTATGGAGCCAATATGCAAGCTGATTGAATAATAATGCATTCGAAACTCACAAAGGCCAGCCTTTTTACGTCCAATTTATTCTTCATTACAGTAATTTTTAGTTAAGTGAGAGTGAAAGGGGTCGGTAATGAAATGATTTTGTAAATAGCAATGCAGTTGAACTTGTATATGCAGGATGAGATCATTGAACTCTAAATTGTTTGCTGTTAGTTGCAGGCGAACTAGGGCTGATGGAAAAAGCGTTGAACTTTGGGCTCATACTACATTTAACATAATGATAAGTATAGACAGTGTGCCCTCTCATAGAAAGGAAGCGTGTGTCAGAGTAGCGACAAAATTATAGACTGACTCTATACAATGTCCTGTTATAAAAAGTAATATTTAGATGAGACCTAAAATGGTATCTTTCTTAAAAAAAAAAAACTTTATCTTTAATACGTTTTCTGCCAGACAATAGGCACAGTAGAAAATGTATGATTTGAGGTCACTGTTTACCGGAGCGGCAGTCAACCTGTTATAGTAGTCACAGCGGATCTTTGTGTCTCTGAAGTTGGCTCTGTGAACAGTATACTGCTCAGGGTAAGCGAAAAAGGACAATGCGACAAACGTAAGCGAGCGAAAGACGCAGTCATACAATGCTATCTTCTACTTCAATATTGAAACAAAAATAGGCAACTGCGCAGGGTCTTGCAGCCAACTTCAGAGACACAAAGATCCACTGTAAGTATTATAAAGTAGTTACAACGTCAAAATCCGAAGAGACTAGAACTTATATCAGACCAATGAGATAATTTTGATGTTATCAGGGATAATATTATTCTAATGTAAAATTATCAAATTCATGCTTCTGCATAAGACTACCCAACTCCTACAGAAGATAATAATTATTTTGAATTACCAACGCTTGTTGAACTGGCGCTCATTTTTATTCAAATCCACACAGTTCCTAATCTCTATAATACTATCCAAGTCTATGACCCTTATCTTCTGTCCTCAAACTTTCTTCATTAGTAAAATACTAAAGGTCTGTTAGATGCAAAGTTTTGATCCGGGATAATTACTACGTTTACACAGTGTTTTAGTATGAGAGGGTAAAGGCTCATTTACATGAAAAGAAGTTGTCGCTTCGAATAGTGTGATTATAGAAAGGATGTAAAAAAATTGACTCACGTATACTACACGTACAAGGCAAGGGTGTGGGAAGAGAATCGCCTGGCATGTCTGTGTAGTGTGTATATGATATGTCAGTAAAATTCCAATAAGCGCAAACATTTACATATATCTTATTTTCAGAACAGTTTGAGATTGTCGCCTAAGCACAATCTCAAACTGTTCGAGACTTACTCGTTTAATATAATTGAAGCCAAGTTTTTGTTCCTCACCAAATCACCATTCATTTATAACAGAATTTTGAAAACTTTAATCCACTGACAGCGTTGTGGTCGAATTTTGATACCCAATGGGTTCTTTCTCAGTTTCCTTATATCATCTTCATCATCATCAGCCTTTTAATGTTCCCACTGCTGGGACACCAGGCTCCAGGAACTTTCTCTGTGAGAAAGGAAATGGGCCTTAATCTACCACGCCGGCCCAGTGCAGGTTGGTGGAAGTCACAAATGTCTTCAAATTTGTGTTCTTGGACATGACAGTTTCCTCACGATGTTTTCCTTCACCCGTTTTGGGAGCAGTGGTAATTAAATAATTTGCACAAAGTAAAGCGCCTGCCTGGGTTCAAACCAACGACCTGCGACAAAGTCGGTGCCGTTACCACTGTGCCGCCACTGCTCTCCTTTTATTTTCCTTTTATACGCGCTTGTAAATTATTAGTTGGTATTAATATTTAAAATAAGTTCAACAATGATTTTGTTCTTCTATCAAGACCCGTCCAGAAATTCTTGCCTCTAGTTTCGCGATTAACTATTTTAATATAAATGAGCCCTGCAGCTTCCATAATCTGTGAGTTGTCACGAACCAAATTTTAGTTTAAAGCAAATGCCTAGTGGAGTGTTGAGTAATCATGATTAATTATGCGATTTAGGGTGAAGGCCCTCGCCTCATTTAGTTTGGGAAGTTCAAAACATTTGTTATATCAGCAGGCGTTATTAATGATGTCTTTGTTGATAATGTAAATATAAAGTTTGAAGATGTTTTTAGTGACGTAGAAGGAGAAGTGTTTTGAGATGATGGGTACGCTTTCGTAATGGATAATGTTATTTTATATTATGAAGTTACCGGCTCAGTAAAAATGTTTGAATAAGATAGAAGTGTAATTATTGTTGTTAATATTTGTTCACAAACTAAAAAGCTAGTGTAGAGGAAAACAACAGAGGTACCATGAACCTGAACAGTTACTAACATTTGGAAACCAAGCTATACATACCTACTTACGATGAAGCAATAGGAAATTGGATTAATTAGGATTTCTTTAGTTAATTAATTAGTAAGAATTTAAATGTTAAGTTTTATTGTGCACTTGGTAATACTGTATTCATGTAATCAAAAATATCTATGATACTATGGTTTGCTGTTAGAGAACCCAATTATGAGCCAAGCTCGCCTTTATACATACATACTAAACTACTATACTAGTATTTGTATAAGTATGTTTTTTTTGTACAATAAAGAATATGAATTCAAAATGATATCATTTTGAAAGATGTTATAGTACCTACAGCAGGTTAAAGTCCACCATTATCTATAATCACCATTATATTACCTATAACGTTTTTTTTAAACTAAAGTGACTTAAAAAGTTAATATGCCTCGTTTTAAATTTATTTAATGTTTTCAAAGTGAAGGAGGTTCTCCAGCAATTAAAATATTGATGGGTAAAATTATATTTCCTATTAAAATTCATGAAAACTTCGGTTCAACCTACAAAATTAATTTCCATATTTTTACATGCTTATAATGTTTTACAAAAAGCAAACTATAAAACCTGAAAGTGCAATGTTTTTTTTTCCAGTTATTATAAAAATTATATATTCTTAAAGCAGAAAATTTAATCAAACTCATTAAACTTTGACACGTTATTGAAAGTCATTCTGGTATAGATAAAGATAAAGTTGCAAGGAAAAAATAAATAATTTTGCTGAAATATGTAATAACTTACATGTAAATTGAGTACCACCACTTCAAAACTTAAAACTAACTAAGAAAAGAATGACAAAGTTTTGACCACATAGAACACTCACAACATTGATTAAAATAACATCACACCTGTACTGCCCGAAGAGATGGACAGAGGTGCACTTACAGTATACCCATAGTTCGCCAGTTATATGTCCCAAGTAAGGGGTGTGCCTATTGCCATCACCAGGCACAAATCCAGATTACGGGCTCTTACAGAGAAATTCCATATGGAAAGTCTCAATAACACAGCTCCATCCGGGAATGGAAAACAGGATCTAATGTTCAGCAGTAGCGCTTGTAAAAATAATACTTATATTGCTCTTTAGATAAATAGCAAATTGAGTAAAAATCATCATCATCTGCCTGCCCTTGTACCATTTTACTTTGGCATTTTTAGTAACATGTGTTACATCTCTCTTCATCACACCATCATACCAGGACAAACGGTTTTCTTTCAACTTTTCTATCACTGGCGTCATTTTAAAACATACTCTAATATACTCATTCTCATTTCTGCTATATGCAATCTCTTTTCATCCATCTTTTTCACAGCCCAACATTCGATCCATACAGGACGACAGGTCTAATCACGGCCTTGTGAAACTAAATTGAATAAAAATGAACATGAATATACTATGTGTACACATTTCAAGCTTGAAGCCGTATATTTTATAGTTTTATAACACAGTAAGTTAGGCAAATTCGATACATGAAGCCTTACACCACACAGCTAATACAGAAATAGAACCATAGTACTTAGAACTAATACTAAGGATTTCAGATCTGTAGAGAGAGTCAACAAGATATCAGGTACGTGATTCTAATATTTATCCGAGTATTAGAAGCTCTGCTCCAGTGATTCCACAGATTTATCGGTTTGTTGACGAATAGTAATGAAAACCGTCTTATTAGGTATAGTGGTGTCTGGTATTGTGTTAGTTATATAAGTCTCTTCTGGAATGTTGTCTTTAATTTGGATAGGAGTAGTATTCAGTTGATAAGCCTGCTCTATTTGATTCATTTTAATATTTTTATTAGGTTTTATATTTACATCGTTTGATAATAATTCTCTAATTTAGTCATTCTTTTAATTTCATGATCATTGTCATTGTACAACTTCTTCCTTGACTATCTATCTACCTTTTATATGAGAGCTCTCATATTTAATTCATATAAATTTTCACAATCTTTTTATAACTAGGTTAGAATCGTGGACCGATGTAACAATAACAAAAAGCTAACTTTCCCAAAACCATCAAATATGACAGTCCCATTGGTCAAAGAAACTCAAGAATCAGTTCCAATCACCCCACTTTATTTTACTCCTCAAATCATTCTGACAGTCCAATACAACATATTCGAAGACGTGACACATTCATCGAAGCAGAAAACCAAACAGAAAAATTCGCGGTTCGTTACATACTAACATACAAGACAAGTATAGAAGAAAAAATATTCCGTCAGCTTCATAGAGCCAAGAATTGCCACGCCGGCAGCGATTTAAGATACCATTCAATAAGACCAGGTGAAATAAGTTATGTAGGTTATTTTTCAAATAAGGGTACAAGGTGATATTGCGAGAAACAGTAAAAGCCCAGAAGTTAGGAAAAACTATAAAACGACACCAGATTTTTTGGCTTCTGTTTAAACGTAAAGACGAATACAGATATTCAAATGACCAACGGCTTAGCATGAATTCTGAGGCTCAGTGAAGTTTCCGTAGGTATGTATTGGAACACCCGTCAACGGACAGACCTCAGGAAACTTTTCTTAATCTAGAAGATTGATCCGTGCGGCTGTTATAATTTAGCCAAAAAATCTTCTAATCCAACACTTTTTTTTTCATATATTTTATAGGCTCGTGTTTGACCACTATCTCATCTATTGGTAAGCAATGATGTGGTCGACGGTGAGACACGCTTGCCTAGAAAAAACCTCTTCACGTTTGACTTAAAGACTCCTAGATTGTAGCTGTCGGGAAACACAGAACCCGGCAGGGAATTCCACTCCTTAGCTGTACGCATAACAAAAGTGTCAAAGTGTTTACTTCCAATAATTGCATACTAATAAATCGATATAGACATCTATTTATTAATATCCAATAATAACAAAAACAATATTGGCAGTTTTAAATATATAATATATAAATAACCAACCAAGTTTTCAACCACACTACATCACATAATTAGCCTAATATATTATGTGGTAACCGTATTCTAATTCATTACAGGAATTCCTAATGGTGTTCATTCAGTGTATGAAAGACCATTCATGGAAAGTTTACATGCAGCGTGCATTCAGCTTTCATAATAAACAATAGAAAAAGGATTTTGGGTTAAATATTTAGTTTGAATATACATTTTGAATTTACGAACACATACACTGCGTTAGATCCAAGCAAGCATATTTTTGCTTTAGTGATAGATACGTGCAGTTAATGATCTATCTATGTACTTTGTTAACAGTCCTAGAAATGGAACTTTACCAGCGCGGAGGCCTCCCTCAGACTCTTTTTTTTACCGATTTCAAAATGGAGGGCGTTCTCAATTCAACTGTATTTTTACCCGGCTGCAAGGAAAGGGTTATGTTTTTCGCGCGTATCTTGTATGTAAGTATGTATGTATGTAATATTCTTTATTACCTTGTATCTTTTAAACCACTTGACGGATTTTTATAATTAAGACATCTTTAGATAGGTCTCGGCCGCCCAAGTGTTTTTAGATAAGTGCCGTTAAAAAAAAGAAACATGGGGGATTTTGATATTGTAGCGGTTGCATTTTTTTTCTTCGAAACCCATCGAGTGAGATGTCAAAATATAGGGTTTTATGAGGTGATTACAAAAATATAAAACCACTTATATGTTTAAAAGTCATTGGAAAAAAAGGTGTAACTAAAAAGTAGAAAATAAAAAAGTTAATAAAATCAAAAATCCCGACTGCAAAGATGTAAACAAAAAGAAAATCATGCTGTGCAGTCCGAGGATTATAGTTTTGGTCAGCCAGCTCGCGAATATGTATCCTCCGACTGTATGTATGTTATTGTTACCTCAAGACTTTTTACACCTAGTACCGATTTTGATCATTCTTTTTTATTAGAAAGCTGTTGCTTCTCATGTGGTCCCATTTAAATTTTGATCAAGATCTGATGAAGAAATTCGGAGATATACTACAGAACTCTTCAATAAATGACAGAAAATATCTCGGGGTTGCTGCAATAATACACAATTTTATAACATAACATCACGCCGGTACGCTCTAAAGGGGTTTGCAGATGTGTACGGTTCACCCTGGTACTCTCTAATTTCATTAGTTGTGTTCAAGTATCATGTTTTTCGGGTAATCTATTCTGGCATAACAGTGGACATTATAGATATGTACGTGTACAATTAAATAGTGAAGACCAGATAAAAACTCTTTTACAAAAAATACAACCGACTTCCAAATAAAAACACTACGAAATGAAAAACAACTTCAATTTCGGAAGTCAGTGTCAAAAAACGAACAAACGAAAACAACTAGCACCGATTGCCGAAATTGAAGTTATTTTTCACTTTGAAGTGTTTTTATTTGGAAGTCGGTTGTATTTTTTTTCTAGTTAGGTGTCACGTTCTTTTTCCCACCATCTTCTTGGTCTGCCACGATGTTGCAAATAAGAAAGTTTGTTTTCTATCCTAAAAATATCAACATGTACAAGTACCTCATCATCAAATTATCTGACTCGGATAATAAAGAAATCTTCTCTCAGAAAAACGAACAAACGAAAACAAGAACACCGATTGCCGAAATTGAAGTTATTTTTCACTTTGAAGTGTTTTTATTTGGAATTCGGTTGTATTTTTTTTCTAGTTAGGTGTCACGTTCTTTTTCCCACCATCTTCTTGGTCTGCCACGATGTTGCAAATAAGAAAGTTTGTTTTCTATCCTAAAAATATCAACATGTACAAGTACCTCATCATCAAATTATCTGACTCGGATAATAAAGAAATCTTCTCTCAGAAAAACTAGCTTTAGAAGAAAATTCTACATACACCCTATTTTCTATCCACTTAGGAATACTTTCAATGTTACGATTTTTGCACCAAAGAAAATCGCAAAATAAGGCAAATCTCTCTCACAAAATATTGTTCAGCCTTAAAATACTGAACGTGTAGACATTACCACGACCTACGCATTGAATTTAATACAAAAGACTACCAAAATGCGTTGGCGAACCTCACAAAAGAATAAAAAGCCTTGAATCGGCAAAAACCTAAAACGCCTGAGGAAACTCTTACACAGAAATATGGTAATAAAAGACTACGGAATCAGTTAAACAGGAAAAAGATATTCCGTTTCACATTGCCAGTTCAACAGTATTGAAGTATTCCGTGGAAGTTTGCAAGTAAAGTACACATCGCGTAACAGTTAAGGATGCGGGTGAATGCAGTACAGCTAATGCCATCTACACAATGCAATAATAAATTGTTATGTATGCTTAAGAGACTCACACAATGCTAATATGGCGATGTAGCGTTACGTATTTATAATTTCCTTGCTAGTTATAGTTTGATTACTTAATTTAGTAAAACGAGCTTTCATATTATGTGAACTGCGAATAATTATTTCGTAATAAGTTTGAGTGTTCATTAAACATAAAGTAGTGTGCTGTGTCTAAAATTATAAATGGGCTCTTAACTTGCAGGATTATAATATAATAATAATAAATAAAAAAAAAATAGGACACATTTTTTATAGAATAATATTTAAAAATGTAAAAATATGTATATAAAATGAATAAATGAAATAATAATAAAAAGCCTTTATTAACAATCTTACAGTTAACATTAACTTATTTCTATTAACTTATGTTTACTTAATACTATAGTAGTAACTGTTTTTTTTTAAATAAAATATTCTTTTTCTTAATCGACACCGGTTTCTCGATTGTCTTGCTTTCCAGCATAGGCCTCCCCAAGTGCTCTCCACGAACATCGATCTCTTGCTTTTCTAGTCCAAATCATCCCTGCCACCAGTTTGATGTCATCTTCCCATCTACGATACTGTCTGCGTTTCTTTCTTGTTTTGTATGTAGGACATCATTCTGTCACATCTTTAGTCCATTTCTCTGTCTTAGATCTTATTAAATGGCCTGCCCATTTCCACTTCTGTTGTTTGATTTGGTCTTTTACATCTATGACTTAAGTCTGTTTCCTTATTGTTGTTAATCTTATTTTTTCTTTTAATTTTATGTTCAGTATACTTCTTTCCATTCTATGTTGGCAGTTTTCTAGCACTTTTATATCTTTATTTATGCAGCTCCATGTTTGACACCCATATGTGATGCTCGGCAGAATACACGTATTAAATACTTTCTTTTTTGCAGGATTATGTTATTACAATTATCATCATTATCATTTCAGCTGAAAGCCGTCCACTGTCTGACATAGGCCTTTCCAAATCGTAGCCTCAACTACTAATCTTGTGATTCTTGCATCCAGAGGATTCCTGCGGCTAGACCAGCAGTTGACTATGTACCTAAACAGTTTAATAACAGAAACTAAACCAACAAGAGTCTGTAAGTATTTCAATATTTTTTGTCAAAATGCAAAATAACCTCGATCGTTGCCCGTACACTTATCGTTTTGTTGACTGTACTACCTCATGAATATGAATAAGTCAGTGCATTATCGAAATCTATCTTCTGTTTGAAGCTGAATTTATTCCATTTTTCAAATCATGAAGAATGTGTTTCGATACAATATTCATGAGAAGAATATTTTATTTTTATGCTTTTAGAAAACATGTTTTCATTAAAACTGTTTTTGTTTGTAGTTCTGAAAAAGTTATATGGCTTTGTTGTGCCTATTTAAATAATGTTGTTGTATTGTTAAGGTATTCAAGAAAAAAATTGGGCTTCGAAGTACGGCAAGGTCACAATGAAAAATCTGAAGTATTAGTTATTATACGAGACCTTTTAATCACTAAGAAGTGTTTACTTTCAAAGGCATTTAAAAATACCCACCATTTATATATTTAAAATCTGAAAGAAAGGATGAAATATTATATTCTAGAAAATATGCGAGAGGATTTTTCATATAAACTATCAAAGTTTCTTTGTTTAAATCAATAGAGCAATCTTTTGACAAGTTCTACTTATACCATTACTAGCTTCTGCCAGCGGCTTTGCTCGCTTAAGATAAAAATTACTGTATGTGCTATTCCAGTCTATAATCTATCTTTGTGCCAAATTTCACTCAGATCCGTTTAGCCGTTCTGGCGTGATTGAATAACAAACATACATCCATCCAAGCTTTCGCATTTATAATATTAGTAAGATAAACGCACGAAAGTTTGTAAGGATGGATGGACGGGTTGATGTTTGTTACTGTCTCTCACGGAAAAACTATTGAACGAATTTAGATGAAACTTTACAGTAGCATAGGTTTGCTGATCTATCTCCTGCTGTAGCATCTGCTGGTCTATTCTGCAAACATCTTAACGCGATAACTTAGGTGCAATGAGCTTGAAGTGAACTCATTTTACCTTGATTGGATGGATTTACAGCTCAATTCACTTAAGTTTTCATGGTGTAATTTTGACAGAATGGTACTACTGAATAACTCATAGGCTTTATAAAGATTAGGATGTAGGATTTATAAAGATACCAGCTTCTGCCAGCGACTTCAACTGCGTGAAAGTAGAAAATAATCGGAGGGAACATATTCTCGGGATAAAAAGTATCTTATTCCCGACTATTATCTATCACTGTGCCAAATTTCATCCAGATCCTTCCAGGCGTTTGAGCGTGAAGAAGTAACAAACATACAAACATACACACACAAACTTTTGCCACTTTTGCAACTTTTTTTTTTAATATTAATGTGTTTGTGTGGAATATCATCTATACTTAATATTGTAAAGCTGAAGAGTTTATTTGTTTGTTTGAACGCGCTAATCTAAAGAACTACTGGTTGGAATTGAAACATTATTTTTGTGTTGGATAGCCCATTTATCGAGGAAGGTGATAGGCTATATAACATCAGGCTACGACCAATAGGAGCGGAACATAAATGAAAAATGTTGCAAAAACGGGCAGTTTTTGAGAGCTTCCGTTGCGTGCGCTGCGTAAACGGTTTTAGTTACGCAATAATCATGTATGTAGGGTAGGTAGGGTAGATGGATAGGTAGGTAGCCAGTTGACGGGAGCGAAGCCGCGTGGGACAGCTAGTGTAAGTATAAAAAGTAGGTTCACAACTACAACCACCAATATAAAACTGTCACCGCAACTAGATACGGCAACAAGCCATGAACACACACGCCTAAATAATGTTGTAATATTTAAAACGCTTTTAGAAGTTGCCCGTAAACACTAGAGCCAGATAAAATGTTGGTTTACGAAGCAACGGACTATCTAGTTTATTTATGTTCGTGGTTTACAAAAAGTTTTGAACCGATACGGTTTGTGTTATAATTTTTGCTGTGGCATTAGTTTTGGTTTGTGTTGATAAAAAGTTGTATTTTGACCGATATCATTTTAGAATTTTGATAACGTCCCTTATTTTACTATGAAATAAATACAAAATTTCTATGCAACGAATTTTACCAACGAATATTTTTTTTAGGGCTTCGTACCCGAAGGATCCAAATGGAGCCCTATTGCTGTCACTCACGTGTTTGTCTATCAGCCCGTCGTCTATAACACAGGTTTTACAGCCAAACGGTAACAGCTGTCTTCAATTTTTTGGGGGCTGAGTCACCCACGTCCGTAGGAGTATACCCCATTTGATTCCTTACACGTGGTTCCCGGGTGGTGCAAATCAGGTAACACCAACTCATGGTAGGCTTCGGCCGAAGGCTTGCGACCACCCACCGGGCAAAGACGTACCACCAAGCGGCCTAGCCGTGTTCCAGTACGATGCTCGGTGTAGCCAACCAGAGGAATTGGGTCGAGACAGTTGTTCCACTGCAGGCAGACCAGCCTGACGCGCACTGTTATGTATGTGTCGGGAGACTGGTCGCGGAGGGTAGCGGGATCCGAGGCACGGTGCGCCGCTGGCCGACCGCAGGTAGTTGGGGGCCCAAGTAGTGTGCCAGCCACATACGAAAGGCTGCCCAGCCAACTGTCGGAAAATCCCGGCATGCACCATCGTGCTGGTTGGCGACCAGATGGGAGGGCCCGATGGAAATTTCGGGGAGGTTCGGGCGTCCCCGCAGTCTCCAGACCAGTGCCCCAATGATTGCGTCCTTTCAGTGCGTGTCTATAGGTTAACAGCGTGGAACCTCGTCTCACTTCCTTCTCCTCACCTCACCCTTCACTCTTATACATACATGACAAGGAAAATGCATACTAGAGTTCAACAGCGGCTGCACCCCCTCCCACTCAAAGTGCACCTCACAAATTTTAGAGGTCTGCACTCCAATCTCGTAGCAGTCCATCATCACCTCGAGACTAATAAGCCGGCTCTCTTTTTCCTTTCGGAGACGCAGATCAGATGTCCGTCAGACGTATCGTAACTTACATACCCAGGGTTTACCCTGGAGCACAATTTTAAGCCACGCGCTGGTGTATGCATGTACGCCCGAGACGACATCTGTTATCGGCGTCTCTGAAACCTTGAGCACTCTAGGTTTTCTGTGCTGTGGGCTTTGGTGGACACAGGCCAGGATAAAATTATCTACGCTTGTGTCTAAAGTTCGCACAGCGGTGATCAGGAGACAACCAGGCTCACAGAGTACCTTAGTGAGGCGGCTGATACGGCGCAGCAACGGTACCCTTCCGCCCAATTAATGTTACTGGGGGAATGCCCACCACCAGGAGTGGCTCTTCCCGTACCAGTGCACTGATCATGCTGGGCGTGAGATGAGAAAGCTTGCGGTTGCTTTAAATCTCGCCCAGCTGGTCCAGGGGGCAACGAGGGTGCCGGATGATGATTGGACAACAGATCCAGACCGCTACTCGGTGTCGGTATCTTCACCTTTGGTTAGTTTCGACCATTGTCTGGTGAAGCGACGTGAGTCAGCGGAAGCGAGCCTTCAATAGGGCTGCCAAGTCCTGCAAGAAGGTGATGCGAGAGGCCCGTTTTGACCACATAATCCGTATTGGGACCAAACTTACCTCATACCCAGCTGGTAAAGAAAGAAGAAAGAAAACTAGTTTATTTGGCACACACAGATACACACAATGTAGGTACAATTAAAACTTAATTATACAACAATTACATACATAATGTGCCCCGCGGCTGCGCCAAAAAGGTCCAGTTCAGTTAAATGGGACAACAACTGGGAGTTGCCTGACGTTGATTTTCAACTGAACCTTACGTTGAGGTTTACGGATGTGAATCAGTTTTACGGTGTTAAATATAAAAAGTGAAAAGTGTAGTAAAGCGTTTTGGTGCCTGGCTAAGTCGGTTGAATCGAACTTCTGCCGTCCCTCACTACCACCACTGCTGAGACCCGACGGGTCACTGGCCCACTCCGCTGAGGAGAAAGCAAACATGTTTGTCTCTCTTTTTGCGGAATATTCAGGTCTGGATTCTGGTGACGCACGGCACCCTCCTGCTCCTGATGGATGCGAAACGTGTATGTCGGACATTCGCATCCCTCAAAAGGACGTTCGTACGGTACTGCGCAACCTCGACGTGGACAAAGCTAGTGGCCCCGACGGGATTCCAGCGATTGTTCTAAGAACCTATGCGCCTGAACTGTCTCCGATCTTGACACGCCTGTTTCGCCTTTCGTATGAGAGGCAAAAAGTGCCGAATGCTTGAAAGAAAGCTAACATTCAGCCTGTGCCGAAATGACGTCCATTCTCTGCAAGAGTATGGAACGGGTACTCAACTCTAAGCTCCTGGCATACTTTTCTAAGTCACTGAGGATGTCATTAGCTTCTGCTAATGACATCCTCAGTGACCGCCAATATGGCTTCCGCCAAAATTGATCAACAAGGATCTTCTAGCGTATGCCATTCACATCTGGAGTGAGGCCATCGAGAGGCACGGGGAAGCGCTTGCCGTCTCCCTCAACATCTCGAAGGCTTTTGACAGGGTCTGGCATGAAAGCCTTATTGGTAAGCTTCCTTCATTCAGTCTGCCCAGTGGTCTGTGCGATTGGATTGCAGACTATCTGAGGGACCGGTCCATCCGAGTGGTTATTGATGGCCGGGGTTCCTCAGGGGTCGGTGCAAATTTTGGGCAGAATATATGGCTCACCTTTACATCCCACGATCATATTATAAACACCTACATTCTAGCTAATAAATCTTTTATATTCTCTTTATATTATATTCATCTCTTTTTTTTCATCTTTCTTTTTGAAGGGATGCTGGAAGAGATTTCTATAGAAATAAACATAACCCTCTGTACCTATTTTTCTGTTCATTCTTCTTGTCTGTATATTATGTGTGTGCATAAATGGTATAATAAAAATAAAATTTATAAATAAATGATTTGATTTGATTCGAAAGCAGCTGTATTCCCCGACTAGGCCTTATGTAGGGAAAAGAAAATGCCTACAAATTCATAAAACCAAAAGTTCAACCTCATTCATTTATCTTTCCTACCACATAGATACAAATGTAACCTTCCAAAAGAAACTAAAAGATCCCCATGGTATCTTCAGAAAAGAAAGCTGTAGCGTATCTTTTAAAAAAGCAATCATTCAACGGGCGAGTACTTGGTAAAAAAATATTGCTTACAATTCTGAACGTCCTGGCGGAATTGGACGTATGGGAAAGAAACATAATATCTGTTGTGGTATGTCCATGATTTTGAGAAGAATAGTGAGGATATTTTTGTAGTGCCTGCAAAAACAATACTATTTCCGTACAAATTTCCTCTCACAGGGCTGTGTCCCAGCAGTGAAAACATTATAAAAAAAATTGTTTGGAAGTCGGTTTGTTTTTTTATTAAAATGTTTATTTATTTATCTCTTTTTAGTTTTGATAGGTACCTTCAATTGCCATAAAAATCATAATATAGCCAAAGTACATCTCATGACGGTTCCAATAAGCCAAAACACGACTAGGATACATTGTTTTATTTCGGAATTGCAGTGCCTACCGGCCGGCTTCATCATTAGATCAGTTCGATGGTACCATTTTCATCAGTATTATTTATTTATAAGTATTTGCTTCATCATAGTCGTTTAACTATTCGAGATATCGTAGACCCGTGACATACTTAGAATTAAGGCATTCCATTGGCAATCAGAGTCTTCTTCACCAGTTCTACTTCACCAAATGATACTTTATGAGTGCAAATATTTGAATTGTTGATGAAAATGCCAAAATCGCTATAGGTATCCCTATAAAATTTGAGGAGTTCCCTCGATTTCTCCAAGACTCTATCATCAGATCCTGACCTGATGACTATGGACCCAAATGGAAAGTATACCCTTTCAAACAAAAGAAGAATTTTCCAAATCGGTCGAGGCGTCTTTGAGAAATCAGTGTACATACATAAAAAAAACAAAATACCAATCGAATTGAGAACCTCCCTCCTTTACGGGAACATAATTAGAATAGAATTTCGTTAACATTCCTGTTGCAATCAGCCGAACTGTAATCAGGTTCCAAACTGCAATTAAGAATTTCTTAAGAAAACTTATTACATTTTCTCACACTGTTTTTGACAGAACTAGGGTTCCGTCGCTCTTGCTCGGGATTAGCTGCCTCCGCTTTTACTCCCGATATATTACGGACCAAACAATGTCAAAATAGCTCATAAAATAATGATCATCAGTTTTTATTTTGAATAGCTTCACCCGCGTATAATTGTATAATGGGTAAGTACTATGTTATAACCCAAGAAATGGTCTACCCGTGTACCAAGTTTAATTAAAATCAGTTCAACGGTTGAGATGTGAGCAAAAGACTGTAGGCAATAGACAGACAGAGTTACTTTTGCAGTTATAATATTGGTATATCGTTCCATAATTATGTTAAAGGAGGAGCTCGTGGCTAAATAATAACAGCCGCACGGGTCGATCTTCAAGGTTAAGCAAAGCTTGACGAGTTCGGTCCGTGGATAGGTGACCATTTCAACGTACCGAGTTTCCTCCGTGCCTCGGAAAGCACGTTAAGCCGATGGTCCCGGCTCTCATTTGAAGATCTTTGACAGTCGTTACGGGTAGTCTGAGATCTGACACCAGTCTTGCCAAGAGGTATCGTGTTACCCAATTACTGGGTAGTGGAGGTCAGATAGGCAGTCGCTCCATGTAAAACAATGGTACTCAGCTGAATCTAGTAAGACTAGAAGCCGACCCCAGCAATAGTTGGGATAAAGGATAGGTGGATGATGAATTATGTTGAAGGTAACTCAGCAAGCTACAGAATATGTTATGCTCTGAGGGTTCAGTTATTTACAGTGTGGCATTAGCTAAATGAGACTTATCAAAAATCGAGATGAGTGACAGGCAATTGGAGACGCCATGTTTTCAATGGACTGCTGTAGGTTGACGATGACAATGAGGGGCAGAGCCCAAATGGGATTTGAAGTTTGAAGCTTTTATTTTTATAATTTTACTCCACCCGACAGAAGGCTATATCTATACCAATATTATAAAGAGGAAAGATTTTTTTGATTTTTTGTACCGAATAGGCTCCAAAACTACTGGACGATTTCAACGGATTCCCTGTATTCCCACGGGAACGGGAACTACGCGGGTGAAACCGCGAGGCGTCTTCTAGTTCTTTATAAAGCAGCCAAAAAAAACGCTCCTTCAGCGATTGCTTCATGTTAAATATGAGCGCCGCCGCCGCCGTGGAAAATTTACCTCCACGCCGCCGCCGTCAAAAATCGCCACGGCGCTCATATCTATTATTACCCTTTGATGCTGTTACAGCATCAAAGGGTAATAATTTGTTAAGCCATCATGATGAATCCCCGGATACGGAAGCCTATTCAAGACTTTGATCAGTTAATCTGCTGTTACATCTCATGTCAGCTTAACTTAAGTGTTGCTTCGGTTAATTCCGCTCTATTCAATCATTTAACTTGAGATCTGATTTGACATCAAACCTATTTATAAGTTCAATCTGGCATTTCTCAGTATTTGCAGTATTTGCCCGGTTGATAGCAATATTGGCGATAGGCTCATCTCCTCTTACATGGGACTACATCATCATCAGCCTTTTAATGTTCCCACTGCTGGGACACAAGCCTCCTCTCTGTGAGAGGTAATGCGCCGTAATCCAACACGCGGGCCCAGTGCGGGTTGGTGGATGTCACATGTCTTCGAATTTTTGGTTCTAGGACATGCCGATTTCCTCACGATGTTTTCCTTCACCTTTTTTGAGAGCAGTGATCATGAAATAATTAACAACAAGTTAAATTTCAAAATTTAAAAAACCCCCCGACACATTTATCTTGCGAAAACATCCCGATTCAAACAGTAAAACGCCCATAACTTTTCTCTCGATACAATCACCTTTCCAACAAAAAAAACTAAATCAAAATCGCTTCATCCTTTGAGGCGCTATGATGCCACAGACAGACACACAGATACACAGCAACACACCTCAAACTTATAACACCCCTCTTTTTCCGTCGGGGGTAAAAAAGTAAAGTGCCTGCCTAGGTTTGAAACCACGACCTTGTAAGTCGCGACCGTTACCACTAGGCCACCACTGCTCTCCACAACTGACGAATTGTAGGTGAACTAAAGGAGCACCTATGCCCAATCCTTCGGGGATTATTCCCGACTCCTCGTCACACCAGCTTGTCACACAAGTGTGCCGACGTGTCATGTAGTTGTCATTTTTTACAAGCTTTTATTTACCTTGCAATATAAGTATGTATGTAAGTGTGTTCAGGTCAAATTTTGCAACTAAATTTTAAAGCAGTTATCCTCTAATTTGGCATACACTTTAGCTAATTGACATCATTCTATATCCAATATGGCGGATGGCGCAAGATGGTGGACTAGTTATTTTTTGTGCACTGCCATGATATGGGTATCAAATGAAAGGGTTTGCTAAGAAGAATACGAAAAAAGCTTGTTTTAAAATAAAGATTTTTTAATGTGTAATTTTATTTTCCTAGTCGTCACACCGCTAGTTTTACTACACCTTTTGTATCACTACATTTGTGTTGTGCTTGTCATTTG
Source organism: Orthosia cruda (assembly GCA_964057195.1). Lineage (NCBI taxonomy): Eukaryota > Metazoa > Arthropoda > Insecta > Lepidoptera > Noctuidae > Orthosia > Orthosia cruda. Next base: position 32,544,390 of record OZ059833.1, on the reverse strand, counting down.
TATTTTTATGTTTGTTACTTCTTCATGCTCAAACGGCTGGACGAATGTGGATGAAATTGAGCACAGAGATAGATTTACTTTTTCCCGGGAATATGTTTCCTTAGGATAATTTTCGATATTCACGCGGGCGAAGCCGCTGACAGAAGCTAGTAATAGATAAATCCCCCATCTACCTAGCCTATCTACCTACCTTACCTATCAGACGTGATGGTATGTATGTATGTTGATTAGACACCGAAACTATACCTAAACAAACTAACTTTTGTTAGACATCGCCCGCGTGAACAAAGACAAAGATATTTTATTTCAACTAGGCCACCAAGCGGCACTTTTGAACGTTAGATACATTAAAATTTACAAGGAATAAAAATTGATTCTACCGTGCATTCGGAAAGTAGCTTGTTATGGAGAAGAACGCACAAGAAACGCCAAACTTACACTTTAAAAAAAATATGTTTTTTTTTACAATATTTAGGTACATAAGTACATACATTAATAAATTTATATGTGTGAGGACAATGCACCCAGAATCACTACACACTATACTACGTACAGGTACAAAGTATTAAAAGTAATCACACATGTACTGTGCAGTTACATAATAGGTACTAGAAAAACATTAGCATCCGAAGCAGTTAAGTTAAGACCAATCCCAATTGACGGCGCCCGTTCACGAACATGACGCATGAATCGGCACCACCCAGCTCATGCATCATGAAGGGAACCGAATGATCTAACACACGCGCAGAGAGACATTTGAGAGAGCATGACACACTCAACTGCCCGGGCAAACAGAAGTCAACGAACGACACCAAGGTACAGCAAATGGTAGATTTACAGTTGCGTACATAGTACTCACACACGTGCTGCGCATTTATACAATACTAAAAGAAATTGACTCTATATAATACAAATATATTCATACAGTCTTCAGCAGGTTCAACAATTCTACAAAACAATAATGTTCTGCATATCACTTGTTTTTTGCGCCCTAGTGGTTGTGGAGCAAGACTAGCGACAAGAACGTCATCCCGGTTAGGTGAATGTACTGTCGGGATAAAATGATTAAAGATTTTATGTAATAAATTAATTGAATTAAGACAGAAGTAGGTTCTTCAGCCGTTGAGGAGTGATTAATTAGTTACAAACTTTCGTAATCATCTATAATAATACTCATTTAAAATGCGAAAGTGTGCAAGTTTGTTTGTTACGTTTTCACGTCTAAACCCAATCAATCTGCCTAGCCTTTTCCTAACTATATTGGGGTCGCCTTTCAGTCTTACCGGATTCAGCTGAGGACCAGTGTTTTACATGGAGCGACTGCCTATCTGACCTCCACAGCCCAGTAACTGGGGAACACGATACCTCTTGGCAAAACTGGTGTCAGATCTCAAGCTTCTGACTACCCATATAGCTGTCAAAGATCTTCAAACGACAGCCTGGACCAACGGTTTAACGTGCTTTCCGAGGCACAGAGGAAACTCGGTATGTTGAAATGGTCACCCATCCACGGACCGAACTCGTCAAGCGTTGCTTAACCTTGATGATCGACCAGTTCGGCTGTTAAAGTTTAACCACGAGTTCCTCCTACTAAACGAAATTTAATTAAACTTGGCACACGGATAGACTATGACCTGGATTAGGTTATATAATACTTTTTATCTTGTTTGTCCCATCATTGGTTGGGACGAATTACTTTATAGAAATAAGAAATTAAGTCAAATAATCATCGTGGTTAACGTAAAACATAACGTCATAAAACATTTTTTTGCGGGTGAAGCCGCGGGCGGAAACTAATTATACGAGTATTACTTCAAATCACATTATTATAGAAAATAATCATTTCCAACTTACATGTTCTTACATTATTCTTTTCCAAAAGTAAATAATAGCTATTTATTTAATAACATAAACCCGAAAACGAATATCTCTCGGCACGCACGTCATTAAAAATAAATGAAAAGATACGATCATATCGTTATTCGAAAGGCTGTTGTACGCACGACAAAATATCAAGCTTAACATTTCCATTTTAAACAGGCCTTTCAGCGTGAGTATAGTCTGTATTCTGCAAGGCCAGCTTATACTAGACTTCCTAGTGCTACGGGTACAACCCAGCGTAACGGGTATCTGAAAAAAAATTGGGTGATTTAAATTGAATACTGAAACCGTGACAGTACAGCTCTCGTTTTTATATTCGGGCGTATGTACAATGTGAATTCTTCTTAAAAAACAAATTACTATACAAACAAAAACCCGCCTGCTAAAAAATTCTTAACTGAAAAGAGAAAAACAAGTACTAGGTATAATTTATACGTTAATTATTATATGGTGCTGGCAGCGGTTACAAACGAAGTTTTCCTCATTTTTCTATAATAACGTATTTTTTTTTTTTTTAGTTTTTAGCAGTCGGGTTTTTAGATTTTTTAATAATTTGTTTTATTTAAGACTTTTTAGTTTTATTAACGAACGAGTTTTCCAAATAAATTATGTGGTAAAAGATTATTTATTTTGCTATCGAAGTTACGCTTATTTTGAATTTCAGACAAAAAGGTAACATAAAAGAAATTTCTACCTTTATGAATATATTTTTGAAATGATCTATTTAGTAGCTTTCATTTGATACCCATGTTGTTAAAAAAACGAAAAAAAAAAAATATATCACCCCCTTTTTTGGCGCCATATTTAAAAATTATATAGCCTATGTCACGCCCACAATTGAGACGAAACCAAAGACACCATCCATATGTCAAAATCCGTCAAGCCGTTTGGGCTGTAGAACGTGCTATAGAAATGGACATACATATATACGCTCGAAAAACATTACCCTCCCGCAGTTGAGTAAAAATGCTTATAAACACGGTAAGCTTCGAAGTGACAAATACGAGATCTTTTTACTCATGTTTGACACACAAAGGACACTCAGATACAGTAAACTTGTAAACCTGTTTGCATACGTCATTGCTAAGCTTGAGTTGATAGAAAACTTTTGACAATATTTCCAAATTATTTCTTATTTTGCTAAAACTAGAAACTAAAGCAATAAACAAAAGTCCACTAGGTAACTAGCCCTAACATATAGTTTTTGTTAGTACCCTCTATGTACACTAAAGTTCCATTCCTATACCACTGAATCAGTATTATCTTAAAACTTAGCCCAAACCCAACTTCGAAGCCCCCAAACTTTAGTCAACCAAAAAACCGGGCAAAATAAAGACAATACAACTAAACTGACCGTTCAGGACTATCCGATATAAAGAGAAAACTACGCCCCACTACACTACGACCACTCGACATCTAGTCGCCTTTATTTATAGCATACTCTCGCACAAAGGGTGGGGTGTTATGCCACGAAAGAATTAAGGTAGAAGGACCAGCCTAAATTATGGTCCGGAAAAAATAAGAACCGACCAAGTGCGTGACGGACTTCGCACAAACTGCAAAATTAAGTTAAATTGAGTAGCACAAATGTGGGCATTTCAAAGATAAAATCAGGTTTATCCATATATTGGTATTTGTTAGTTAAATATACGTAATAATAAACACTATCACATAGGTTAATGGGAAGTTAAAAACATCTTTGACACAAACTTTTGTAAACAAAGATGACTTCTCGACTCAAAGGCTTCTCATAGCTTATTTTTTCAAATTTTTCAAACGAATAATACAGTATTTGTCTACTCAACAAGTTCTAAACAACGCTACCCCATTAAACAATTTTTACTCGCATCCTCCTTTAGCTGTATGGCAGCTACTGCGTTAATTTTTTTTTAATTTTATTTGACAATTTGTATGGATTTGGGTCAACAAGAAAGGCTTATACTTTGAATATGTTAAGACTTTAGCTCCAACCGTTTGGCTATAAAAACCCGTGTGACGGACGTCGTACAGACAGACAGACACGTGAGTGAAAGCAATAGGGCTACGTTTGACCCTTCGGGTACAGAACCCTAAAAACGAGGGTCTCCAAAATGGAAGTATTTAAGTCAAGAGTGAAGGCTGAAGCTAAAGGAGCATATAAGGATCGTAGCAGGAGGCATTCTGTAATTTCTGCCTTCCCCCATGGAAAAAGGCGTAAGTTTATCTATGTTTCTTATTGTAATGGATTACTTTTAAGAATGCGTTTTCCATCGTCAATACATCATCGCTTGTCATCAGTTGAGATAGTGATTAAACGCGAGCTGAGAAAAAATACTGGACAGATGAATAGTACCAAATACAAGTACTAAGGGTTCCGTTTTTGCTAATTGGCTACGGAGCTTTAAATAGTCTACGATCCATTTTTTATTTGAGGCAATTATTGGTCAAAGTGTTTCCAATTATTTTTGGCACGATTATAACAAATAGCCTCACTGATTATAAAGCGTTCTAATTTAGTTACAGAAGCGCTAGAAGCGCGCAGAAGCAGTTTGTTTTAATTGCATATACGTATATTGAGTATGTATGTATTTATGTATTATTTAGCATATGTACGTATTTGTATTTCTAGTAAGTATTATTGTATCTATATTGTATTCATTGTTGGTATTGTCGCACCACTGATAACCCCATGTCATGTCCAGGTAATCTCTGTCCATTCCAGTTTGCCTGGAAGACATCATTGCATTCGATAAGGCCGCCTTTGTATGTTTTTAGTTTTAAGTTTCTTTATTTTTCTTGTATATGTGTTCAATAAAGTGTATATAAATAAGTGCTGATTTTATTCTGTAAACTGAACATATTTTTTTTTGTTTTGAACTTTAAAGTTTCTGAATACGACTATTCGATTATGTATAAGTAGTAAGTAAAATATAAGTGTAGTAGATTGCAATAATCAAACACTCAATTATCCCTTATATCATCTTATCCCAATTTAGTTGGGTCGAAGTTTTCTTCTTCTATACTTAACACTATTTGCTGTTACCTCAATTGCCATCTCCATTTTTATAAGCTTTATTTATTTTATTCGTTAAATCATCTTTCGTCGTTCCTTCGTTTGTTTTTTTTGTTCGTTCGTTATTTCGTTCGTATATCTATTACCTTGCTTGCGTATGTGTGTACGACAACTAGTAACCATTTTTCAAGCACTTCGTCGCATCCAATTATGCTGAAACTTGGCGTACTTATGTAATTTTGAAAATATTAAAATGATATCGTACTATGGAGCTGGTCTCATGATGGAGCCAAAGCAACTCCTCAATTAGTCAAGATACTTATCCTTCTTTTAATTAGACTTTTTACAATGGTTTTCAATCATCTTTATAGCCCTTTGCTAAGAATAGTTACAGCACTGATAAAAACATTTGTGCCACATGTTTAATTTAGTCTATACTTATTTTTTTTTTACCTTCATATAGATTCTTTTACCGATTAATTTGTGAATGTGTGAACATTGTAGGCCTTCTAGATGCTAGTTAACATTAAAAAAAAAAAAAAAAAATGTATAATCTTTTTTTTAGTTTCTTACGACTTATTGTCGGGCCTACGTTGTCTCCCCATATCCTAGTACTAACGCTGTAACATGGAAATATTGTAAAACCAAACCATTTTTAAAAGAGTAACCATGGAGTTTCTTGCCGGTTCTTCTCCATAGGAAGCGACCAACCCGAACCGTGCACCTTTTGTCGACGTTTTATAAGTGCCTATGTGAAATAAAAAAAAATATTTTGATTTTGATAGCACCATTGTGATTGGGTTCTTCGGGTGTTTACTGACAAGCGATATTATATTTTGTACTTTTTAGTTAAAAAAAAGCTTGTTTATAAAAGATTTTCACTTTTTAGTATTACCTATTATTCACAAATCCATCTATCGTTGCTTTTGTTTTTGTTTACTCTTCTACATGCACTCTCAAAACTTTCCTCACGACATATTATCTCTCCTCATTCCTCCGCATCGTATGCTCATACTACGACAATTGATTTTCCGCACAACATCTCGATCACTAGTGCTACTTTCAGACTTCTAACCACAGTGTACAGGCATAAATTCACCAATTATTGTAGCTTGTATGAAGGTAAAATGGAACAAGCTTGTTCGATTTGTCCTAAAGTACACACTGACATGACACTCCAATCAACATCCCACGGTAATTCAGCTATTGTGTTCAGATTGAGTTGCAGTAACTTACAGCCTTCGGCAGAATTGTCATCTGACAGTTGAATCGAATTTTGGTGTTTTGAACGTGAGTGAGGACATCGGAGTAACGTTTTGCAGTACGAATTGATGTCTATACAATAGAATTATGATCTTTAATCTTGGAATATGAAGGTTTCAAGTGCTTTGATATGAAATCGTCGAGAAACGATTGTTTTTTGAACCGCCTTACCAATAAGGAGGACATCTATGTTCGACTTTATGATAGTTTTTTTTTTGGAAGAGTATGTTCCGAAATTAGTCCCATTTTAATTTGGTAAAGATCTGATGAAGAATTTCGGAGATATATAACAGAACTCTTCAATAAATGACGGCAAAACTGACGGGATTGCTGAAATCGCATGTCTGTTTATTGTTTATACCATTTCATAACATAACTTCACGCCAGTACGCTCTAAAGGGGTACGCAGATGTGTACAGTTGGTACACTCTAATTTCACCGGTTATGCTGAGTTTCATGATATACGGGTAATCTATTCTGGCATTATACCTTTTTATCAGGTACCTTACTAAACTACTTGCCTATTAGGAAGGTACAACTAAAAAGAGAAAAATAAAAATAAACTTTTTTTCAAAAAAATTACTACCGACTTCCATATAAGAAAACTACAAAGTGAAAAATGACTTTATTTTTGGAAGTAAAAAGGTTTTTATTATTTTGCGGAAGGTTTCAAGAACGGTCCTTCTGTTTTTCTCTTTTGTGGTTGCTCGAACAAAACGGTTTTTATACAGCCCCCTGTATTACATGTCGCATAAAAAATGTACGGTCAAAATAAATACGAAATGGTTTTATTATATGTATGTAGTCAGATTGGTGAACATAATTATATCATTGTATACTTCAGCAATGATGATATGTAATGAATATAACTTTAGCGTAAACCTGAACGGTTTTTCATACTGTTGACTAAATTATTAATTTATTCTAAATTTGTCATTGAATATTTAGGTCGTTATTAAAACGTAACAATTATTTTATAATGTATTAATTATTTTGGTACAGATATGTACTAGTTGAAGCAACATTCATATGAATTGGTTTACGTAATTATATTTCCAACAACTATTATTTAATTTTCTAGGCATTATGAAGAACCTATTTAGCTAGCAAAAATATATCAAATTGGATTAATAATAATATAATTATTGATTTGATTAATTTAACAATGAAACGATCTAACGATTGATTGACATGTAATTAAGGGTCACCCATCCACGTACTTACCTTAGCAAGGGCTGCTTAACCTTGAGTATTGACCCGTGCAACTGTAATTCTTTACCCACGGGCTGCCTTAATATTGAATTACCTTAATTATTTACCTTTCGATATTAAATATATTAGATACCGCCTAAATAATTATATAACAAAGGTCAGCGATTCTTTGAAAGACCTACGCCGCATTATTGGTTCATTAATATTTCCATTAACTGGTATTATTAACCGATATATCTTTATCAGAGTCGATTTATCCAATGATTTATTTGACTTAATCAAATGAAATGATATTTTAAGCAACGTCTCTGTGGTAAATTATTGTTAGTAGATGTTATTATGATTTATAATGGGACCCGGTCTCTGTAGCTCGGTTGTAATTTACTAACTAAAACTTAGAAACATAATTGGATGGTGAATGATTTGTTCTTTCAAACAAATTATGCAACTAACAAAAATAAATAAATATAATTTATGTAATTTATCATTAAATGTCAAATAAAAAAAATGCATTTCAAATCAAATTAAAATGAATCAAATACAAATTGTTATTGTCTTAATTTTATCTGTAATTAATCAACATCAATAAATTTATTATCTAATCTGTTTAATACTATCAATCACATGTAAAGTGTTAAACGAATGTAAAAATATCTATTAAATTTCAATGAATTTACACTATTATTTATTATACATGTATTTATATTGTTACTAAAAATAAATGTACACAGGGAAGAATAAAACTGGCCCACAGTAGTACATTTTATAACTAGTACGGGGTTCAGGGAGTTTCACATCAACCTGGTTGGAAATTGGAACATATATTGTGTTAATGTGTAAACTTGATGTAACCGGTATTTTATCTAAGCTAATAAATTATTAAATGATCCCCCTTCTACCATCGGAAATCTAGACGCACTGCAAGTTACCATCCTTACCTTGTTGCCATTCCACCAATTCGCACCAAGCGCTTCCAAACTTCCTTCTGAATGCGCACAGCGAATGAATGGAACTCACTACCTGCGTCTGTGTTTCCGAATGCATTCAACCCGAATCTCTTCAAAGTTAGAGTAAACAGGCTTCTTCTGGGTAAGCTCACTCCATCGTCGATTCTGTCTCTGTCACCTATGACTTAGACTAAAGTCAAGAGCAAACCCATCTCAAATAAAAATAATAAAAAAATGATCAATCGGGCGTAAATCCAGACTACGGGTACTACTGAAAAATCCCAGAGGAAAAACCCAAAATTACTTCCCCCAACCCGGGAATCGAACTGAAGGACATGAGAAAGAAAGAACGAAAACATTTATTACCAAACACTGTACGTGTACAGTCTTAATAATAAATAGTGTCAAACACAGATGTGGCAATATGAGTACATTCAGTGTGGTAAAAGGAGGAGGCTCAGCAAATGCAAGTCTCAGACATACCTCTTGCCACTTCAGCTTGCTTCGCTAGAGCTAAGATTTAACGAAGCAGAAGTTAATGTAGTAAAAATATTATAGTGTTCAGACTTGCATTTTCAAAAACCATATAAAATATACTCTTAAATACAATTGTGCCCCTTAACAGTTTTTCCTAACTCTCACAAACACAATAACACAGACCAAGAAAATCTATATGTACACTAACCGGAATCGAACCAAAGTCACGTAGAGCAGAAGTCAATCAACCTGTCAATTAAACGTAAGTTTTCGTGCTCCATTATGGTTGACCCACAAAAAGGGTTAGTGAACAATATTGGATACAATAACTTCTTCACCCCAAGTTAGTTTCGGCCTTGACCTCTTTTAAAGTGTGCCTAGAAGTATGGTCCTTCGATTCGGATAATGTCCAATTAAATGGATATTTTGGTGTCAGTTTTCTTGATATAAAAATACATACCTATTTTATGACAGGAAGAAAACAAGTTGAGACAAATCTAAATAAATGGGGATTAGAGCAATAGAACGACAATAATGATCTATCTATCTAGACATAAAACACACTGATATCCATGCTAATATTATAAATACAAAATTAACTATTTCCATCTGTATGTCCCACTAGTGTGTTTTGCCAGTAAATTCCTATGAGACCAAGACGTGGTCGCTCACAATGGACCTTATCAGAAAGCTTAAAGGCACCCAAAGGGCAATGGAGAGGGCTATGCTCGGAGTTTCCTTGCGTGATCGCATCCAAAGTTACCGATATAGCGAGATGAATTGCGAAACTTAAGTGGCAGTGGACAGGGCACATTGCTCGCAGAATGGTTGACCGATGGGGCTGAAATGTTATGGTATGGCGACCGCGATCCGGAAGACGATGCGTTGGAAGACCTCCCACCTGGTAGACCGATGACCGATGGTTAAGGTTGCGAGAATGCGCTGGATGCGAGACGCACGGGATCGGTCAATGTGGCTACGCCTGGGGGAGGTCTATATCCAGCAGTGGACGTCTTTCCGACTAAAATGATGATGATGATGAATGATCTGTCTGTCGGTTTGTAAAACGTACCTTATCACGGCGAAACGGGTTAGTATGAATCTTGGTACGCTAGTATAAAATATTGTCAATTCTGGTGTAACTGCTTGTGATCATGTTGTTCTCTTAAATGACGCAATGGATTTCGATACGATTTATACCATCATCTTTAAGAGTGTTGAAAACAAAAATATCATACTCGCATACTCTTCAGAAATCTCGATATTTCATCAGATTGTAAAAACAGAGCGAATCAGGGATAAGTCACCAGTTTCTAGTAAGAATAACTTGAGTTACAATATATACCTGTTGTTAGCTACATATTCATCCAAAAATGTATAATTCATATTATTATTTTTCTCTTTTGTTATAAAAGTGGCAGAAAAACATATTTGTCATGTCGACCTGTCTCGCGGAGCAAGTTGTTACCCAACTGAGAGAGAATGAAATTATTTCTTAGTTATAGGTCGGTTAACAACAATACCTACGTTATTTCTACTATTTCATACCTAGTTATTGGATAGAATTATATGTCAAAAATGATCTATGAGTTTAGCGAACAAATATCATCTCATCATCGGTTAACAAATCGATAAAGGAGAAAAAAAGAAAAATTGTTATTTTGTACTCCCACAGTAGCTGCGCTATAGGCTATATCATTATAGAATACTATTACAGGGCAAACAAAAACAAAAGTAATTAAAATTAACCATATGAAAGACCTATGCGAATCCAAAAAGGCTATCTTAGCTTAAGATACGATATTAATAAAAAAAAGAACAATAATCATACTAATATTATAAATGTCAAAGTTTGAATGGATGTATGTTTGTTACTAAATCAAGCTAGAACGGCTGAACGGATCAGTATGAAATTTGGCACAGAGATAGATTATTATTTTTTTACTAATATTATAAACGTCAAAGTTTGAATGGATGTATGTTTGTAACTAAATCAAGCTAGAACGGCTGAACGGATCAGTATGAAATTTGGCACAGAGATAGATTATAGTCAGGAATAGCGCTTTTTTATCCCGGGAATAATGTTCCCTTGGGATAATATTCGTTTTTCACGCGGGCAAAGCCTTGAGCAAAAACTAGTATAATAATAATTTACATTAACAGACATCTGACTAGCCTTTTCACAACTATGCTGGGGTTGTCTTCCAGTCTAACCAGATGCAGCGGAATACAAGATTTTTCCATGGAGGGCCTGCCTAGCTAATCTCCGTAAATCCACGTCTCTAGGCAGCACAATACCGCTCAGAAAATCTGGTCTGGTCCGTTCTTCCCCACGTGGCTATTTCCCAAACGGATGGTAAAATCACTTAATCAAGATCCAGCCCTAGTTGTCCCTCCAGCGACGCCCTGAGCCGAGCTCCGTATCCCATAGGGGATAGCCCTCAGCGTGGTCGCTTAGGTATGTTATTATATGTGTATTGTGCCTGTCTGGAGGCTCTAATTTAGTCTCTTCAGGGAAAGTCCGGTTAAACAGTAGTCATTACTTGGTTGGACTGCAAGACGCCAATAAAAAAAGACGATTGTAAAGGTTTCTACTACTGCTCGTAACGACTGTCAAAATCTACAAATGATACCCAGGAGCAGTAGCTATTATTATTCAACTATGAATCTCTTACAAACATTAATAAGAGTGGGTAAGCTACTCGTAAAGAAAATATCAAAAAAAAGCGATCAATAGAGAAATTGTTAGATATTTGCAGAAATGCAAATTGTTTAATGAAGTTTTAAGACTTGCTTTATAAGAGATGAAAAGAAAATTAAAGCTAAAATTGAGTTAGATTACATTAATTTATCTAGTTAATCACGTATTTGAATGAACAATTCTATCTGAATAGTAATTAAAATGGACCTCAGCAATAAAAGTATTTGAACTTTAATTCAGAAATTTATTTCGACTCGTAAGAATGATATCGTAACCCGTTAGCGTTTACGTTCAAAAGGATGAGAAAAATAATTGGTCCTTAGAGAAGCATCGCAACCTACACTTACAATTCACAGGTATAGTACCTTTTCCTAACTAAAGCACATTTTACTTCGTTATCCCCTAGTTGAAAATTGCTAGCATTCAGAACACGACCGTCAAAAATCTACAAATGAGAAACGAGACCATTTGCTTGTGCTTTCAGAATTCAGGTATGTCAAGACCAGTAAAACACGATAAACTTCAATCAAATTGATGTGTGATTAATTAAAATTGAGATGTTCACGTTCGATTCGAATATAAGTGAAGAGCTCTCTGCCAACTGTCGATACGCCGTCAATTGTCGTCGACAAAGCACCAGCTGGTCCAATTGATGATTTAATATAAATGAGGATACAACAGTCGTGTTCTGAATGCTTGCAATTTTCGACAAGGGTTTCGTTGCGACATGAAATGCGCTTTAGAGGGGTTTTTCGAGGAATTCGTTGCTAAATAATACGGCACGGGTTTATCTTTAAGGTTATGCCACATGCTAAGGTCGGTTCTTGGATGGATGACTACCACCGTTCCTCAGCAAGCACGATCTCAAGCATTTTTTGAATTTTGGGCCGTCATTATGGGTAGGCTGAAGCCAGATAATTTTACTACAGTTTTACTAAGAGGTACCGTGTTACCCTGTTCCTACATTATGAAAGTCAGATAGGCAGTCACTGTATATACTGATACTGGTATTCCGCTGAATCTGGCTAGACTGGATGCCGACCCCAACATAGCAAGAATAGAATAGAAATTCATTTCAGAAGAGTAAAGGTCTGTCTGTCGGTCCGTCTGTCACCAGGCTGTATCTCATGAACTGTGATAGCTAGATAGTTGAAATTTTCACAGATTATATATTATTTTTGCCGCTATAACAACAAATACTAAAAACAGAATAAAATAAATATTTAAGTGGGGGCTCCCATACAACAATCATGATATTTTGCTATTTTTTGTGATAATGGTAAGGAACCCTGCGCTAGTCCGACTCGCACTTGGCCAGTTTTTCTTATGACAAAATACGTGATATCGATTGGATGCTGTAAGCTATACTTTGCCGGATGTATTCAGTGTCCAATGAAAGCGGAGGTGGTCAATAATGGCCACCTGAGAGTGAAGTCGCCCATCATTGGTGGTTCGCATGGCTTTGTTCTATATTAGGCAAGAGCGCGCGTCTTGGAGTTGAAGTGACGGAAAAAGTTTAAAAGTGTTGCTTGGTAGCGTATATGAACTGGAAAGGCGTCTTTTTGTTAAGAGAAAGCGTACGATTGGTGACCGAATCCGCTGCTTTGTTAATTGGACCAAGAACTATCTCTAAAATATAAGTTACCTGCTTTGCGCATGCATTACCCACATTAAGTCCACAAGACCGAGTGTATATTGAAGATAGACCACCTATTTTATATATACATTTATTCGACACAAACACAACACAACACAACAGCAGCAAACATGAAGTAAAGGACAATAAAGAAGTGCAAACGCAAATTGCGCTGAACGTGCCCGTACCAAAAGGGTTAACAACTCAGAATTTGCTATGCGTCAGACACCCAGCGCTGGAAAAGGTTAGGTGGAAAGATCGAGTTAACTAAATTAGTAGCATTGGTCCTTTATATTCTGAGTCGTAAAGCTTATAATCAGAATTGAGTGGGCGATAAAATTATAATGTTCTAGTTTATGATAAGTGATGTTTATGTGGAGTTTGTTATGGATTGTTATTGAAGGTCTATCGATAAATTCTCTTGATTTTGCAGACCATTACGTTTTCATTACACAATTTTTTTATTAGAATAGAATAGAATATACTTTATTGTACACCATAAAATTATAAACAAATACAAGAAAAACTTATTTATACAAAGATCCAAAAATTTGTACAAAGGCGGTCTTATCGCTGACAGCGATATCTCCCAGACAACCTTTGGATGGACTGAAAAAAATTAAACAATAAAAAAAAAATACTAGATATCCAAACATTCGTCCGCTCGACTACGTTTCTGTCTGTAAAAGCTGAATTTGCAATCTTCCTGGAACCTAAGATCTTAGTTCTTTCTCTACCTTCGTAATTAAGATAAAAAACATTCGTTGTAAAGATATTTTCATAATTAATGACAATTGGCACGAAATATATGGCTAAATTGATGTCCATTTCCGAGAGTTTTCGAAGAAAATGGACATCAATGAATTTTATAATTTAAAACATAGTAAAGACAAAATCGTCGCCCTATTGAATATAACTGTAACTAGGTATCAATGGATCAAAATCTATTTTTATCAATTGTCTCGTTACTCTCAAACAATGACTCTGTGAGACCTGAGGCTAATCACAAATTTTAATCAGTGGTATTTTTAATCTTTGCAACGTAATTTGTCGACCCGGTACCAATATTTGTATGACCTACAGATAGTTGTTCCGGATCTGGGAATCTTGTGAATGTGAGTTAAAATGTGTGTAAACGCCTCCTAGTGTAGGGCAACGTTTTATTTTAATAAAAGAAGAAGTTATCTAGCGTTAATACTAAATAAAAACAAGCCTGATTCTAAAGGTTGACAAGTTTTCAGACAGATTATAAAATTAGACAAATACTCAACTTCAAATCAAAAGATAAAGGAGAATAAACATTATTGCTCTTTTATTTACAAAATGACAGACAAGCAAGACAGAATAACAGATAATTTATAACATTTATTCTTTTGAGAATTTGAATTTAGAATCAGATTGTCAGTAGACAGATCAGCGTTTATAATTTAGGTACAATGTATTATGTATGCATAAGCACTTGGAAATTTGTATTTCTACGAGAATCAATATAAATTATATGCTACAGCACTTACTAGTAAACTACGTCTCCAGTATTGTTCTACGTCTTATTGAAACTGTTTAATGAATTAACGATAATTTACATAATACAATTAATATGCATTAAATGGAATAGCATTATTAATTGTATACCTAATTGTGTTAATTGAATGTCTATTCCCGGTATAATTGCTGCGGATCCTGTTACAAACTGTCCCTTTGGTGCGACTAGGTCGACAGAAGGAAAGTTTAACTTTATTGTTTAGTGTTGAAACGGTACACTTAATCCGAACCTTGTCGTAGGATTTTATTCCTTTTTCAAGCGTTTGGTCGTCAAGGAGCCCGTGGTTTTCGTTAGTGCGAGAAGATTGTTTTACGTAATATAAAATCTTGAAACTACAGCTTGGTGCCTTCCTATCAATATGTCATTATTCTATAGGTAAATCATTTTTTTTTTCCGATCATTAAATATAAAAATTATGTTATTCCACTCAACCTAAACAAACCGCTTCTACCCAATTGATCGAAACTAGTATTCCGATCTCAAAGTCAAAGTAAAAATAATAACCAACCTTTTCTAATTACTAATTTTAATACAATGTCTAATCTTTATAATTATTTTTTCAAGATCAAATTATTCACACCATCTCTTCACTTTTACGTAAAAAAATTACCAACTTTAAGCAAATAAATGCTCATCTATTCAACTGAAACTGATCGAAATCTAATTTATCAGAGCTTGCTAGTATATAAGCTAATAAGCTATAAAAACTCAGTCCCAATAAACTTAACATTCTCGCTCTATAATTGAAATATCGTTAACGATAGAGATTATGGTACTTATTTAAAAAATCTCGAAACTGTTAAACAATTGCTCAGGACATTCTATATTCAAAATCCATTTTTTTTGTTTTGTTTGCAGCCTGTTCTGGCACACTGCAGGGCAAAGGCTTTCTTTTCTTCGTTCCATTCCTTCAGATTTCATTCAAAATGTCTATAGAAAATTTGAATTTAGAATCTGCTAATCAGTTTTTAAATACGTCTGAGATTTTTATAAATACACCAGTCATCATTTGTTTTAATAAAATACCACAACAAAAAAAAGTCTCCAAATAAAAACATATATACCAGCAAAAAACAACAAAAATATAACTCAAGATGTTTACAACGATCTGTCAAGACAGCGCAAAAACAAAATAATACATAATGCTTAAAAAGAGCCTCTGAGACTTGAACCCATGTCTTCATATAATCCTCTGAAACTCGGGCTTTTTCTTGCGGGGTGATACAAAAAATGACACATTATTATTCTTAGGTTGTGCCGACAACTATTAAGATAAAGTTTAGTACATTAATAACAGGAGCGAAGGGTGGAAGTTTTCTTGAACGTAGCTACCGAAATTTATAGATTTTAGTGCCTTATAATCAGTTTTTAGGAAGGGAGGCTGGAGAATTGTGTTACAAAGACTCTTTGCCTAGTATTGGCAAAGAGCCTTTGTGCCTGGTAGTACCTTTGTAGAAATATGGTAAAGATCAATCACGTCTTTACGTCATTGGAAGGTATTTTATATCAATGGCAACGCTTTTTATTTTGAACGAAATACATCTTTGGCGACACTTATTAGTCAATCCGTGACGTAGCAATCAAAAAAATGATTGGAGCACAAACAAAAAACAGTCTTTATTTCAGCTAATTTAATATATTTCTTGTTTTTTTTGCAATAAAATGCATAGATAAAAGTCATATTTCAACTTACCGTGACAGAAAAACAACACTAAACACAAAAATTCACAATGTCAACCACATCACATACAAAAATTTAAATTTCTTAATTAAAAACGTCAGGTTAATCGAAGCACGTTTACCAATACAATTTCTATGTAAATCGTCCTGTTTCTCAATCACACCGCTGTAAATCCAATTAATAAGCTCACGTTTATTCGTCAATTATCGGAATTGGTACGTTCATTCGTTCGCCGACGACGCGTGCTCACCGTACGGCGGCTAAGCGACGACTGAAAATGAAAATGCGTTCAGTCGACATTCTCGAACGATTCAAGCTGAGCAGTGCATACCACCGCCGTGTGCACTGCTGCATATTTTTGAATTTCGAACCACTAAAGAATTTTTGTCTTTGGTACTCTTTTTAATACAAACTCGTTTGACATCGTGTTTACGGACACAAGGGATTTTTGTGAACATAACAAGATTATTTCATCGTTTTATGAGGGTATATTATGTATGTGTCGTCACGTTTTTCCTTGCTGAGTAAATAGAGCTTCAATCCCTTTTATTAGTAGTCCGTTTGTATTGTGTGAGCTACATGCAATAACATGGAAACTTGTGTGTTATCTGTATTCATAAGTTCGCAACTATTTTGTTGTTTTCTGGCTAGGTTAAGTGGGACAGTATTTAGTAACCAATTAAAAAGTTTATCGTTTAGCCGACTAATGTCGCTTTTTGGCATCGTTGTGAGTGGAACATAGCATTGAGCATTATTTAACACAACTTTTGCCTGCGACTTCATTCGAATTTAAAGTGTGAGTTTCCGTGTGACCCACTGAAGGTAGGACTTTTGGGAAATCTTTTCTCGGTACAACTGGCTACATTTTAAGAACATTTTTTTTGCTGTTTCAGAAGTTTAGTGGGCTAAATAGTTGTAAAAGGACTAGTCAAAGAGTCAAGGTCATTTAATAATAATTGCCTGAACTTTCAGCCGAAAGACGACTACTGCTAGACATTGGCTTCCCTCAAGCCTCGCCATATCTACTTATCCTGGGCTTCTCGTACCCAACTGATTCCCGCAACCTTCACCAGGTCCACCTTGTGTGAGGTATGTCAAGGCTGCGTCATCCGGTAGGCGGTCGCCATTCAATCTGTCATCCGTTCTAAGAGCAAAGTGTTCTATCCACTGCCACTTTATAATCATGTAATGATTTGAATACGCTAACTTTAATTTTAGTAACTTTATGAATTTTGCAATTTTATGAGTCTAAGAAGCTACGAGTAGAAAATAATTTCTAAATGGTTGGTCACTAAATAATGTCCGTGAGAACTACTGATGAACGTGAGGTCATTGGTTCGATTCCCGGGTGGGGCTAAGTGGTATTAGGTTTTTCCGTCTCTAATTCTACAGTAGCAGCTCGCATGCTAGATTTGTGCCCGGTTGACAGCAATAGGGTGGCACGTGTTACGTAGGACTTTATTTAAAACTCAGGCGAAATGTAGGTGTTCTGTAAATACACCCCTTTTTATTCTTTTTGCGTGGAGAAATGCTCATGCATACTGCACCACCACGGGGACATAGCGCAGTTATGTTGGACTCCAACCCATTAAAACTCCACGGTGTCCTCCTTTGCCGCTTATGGCGGGAACACAAGCACGCGTTAGCACTCACCGCGAAAACGCTGTGGCTGTCCATCACTGGGCCCTCCTCTGGAGAGTAAACTCCGTCACCGGCGCACCAAAACACGTTGCACGCCGGGACCGTACATGGGCGCAAGACGACCCCTTGTATGGCACCCATGGTCCCCCTATGACGGATCAAGACAGTGGCCCCGCCAACTACCACTTTTCGCCCGCAAGGGATACGGAGAGCGGCCAACGCTATACCGACATTCCTCCTCCCCTGCGGTACCACCGCGTCCGCCATCAGACAGTTGCGACCCCGTGTAGGCCGAGGAGGACAGGGCGAGCGGCGCACCGTTATACCGGCACTCCTATCCTCCGTGGCCTCCAACCCTCAGCCGCGATGCCTCATACCACATCGTGGCCCACCTCAGTTGCGATGTCACCCAAGCGGCACCGCAACCTACCTGTTGGCCGCTACGTCGTCGGCTTATCGGCAAAAGCCCTGACGAGCGGCCCCTCCTCGGGTTCCTCTTCGCTCTACCATGGGGGTCAAAACCACGGCTACTGAGCGTACGTTTACGTAGGAAGTAAATACACCCGTACCTTACTCTTCTTGGAATACATGTGTGCTGTATAAATAGACGGCAGAACTAGAATACTTAGATTTAATTAAAGTTACAGGTTTTACGAGCTACGTAGCTTCGAATGCTATTTTTACCCGACTGCCGAAGGAGGATAATGTGTTTATCAGTCTATATATGTATGTATTTATGTTTATTTCTATGTGGCGTTCTAGAGACCAAACGCGTTGGCCGATTTTAATGATTCTAAATCGAACTTAAAACACGTAAACAAGAAGAAAATCATGCTGTGCAGTCGGAGGATACATCTGGGTTTGGTCAGCCAGCTCGCGAATATGTGTCCTCCGACTGTACAGCATGATTTTCTTCTTGTTTACGTCTTATTAGTTCGCTTTTTAAGCAGTCGGGTTTTATGATTTTTTTAACCTATTACTGAATACATTTTAACTGAAATCGATACAATATTTTATTCGTACCCCAAATTAGTTCATCGAAAACATCTATAAATCGCTAGAAGAAAAAGATTTATTCTGAAATAGAGGAAAACTATTTTAATAAAAACTCTAAAGTGAACAAATCAATTACGTATACTTCTAAAAGTCTTAACAATTTGTTTGAAGAACTAAGTTTATTCATTAAATAAGTTTAGTTAAGTTTATTTTTTTAATCATTTGGAAATAATCTTTCGGCACTAAAATAATTGCTATATTTTGTTCTTAGGCGCTCCGCTGACGGAGCAACTTTAATTTGAGCAACTACCAACTTTCGAAAAGTTTGTATTGTAGTTGCCAGTAACTGGCAAATCTCAACGTCAATTCCTTTTTTTTACCGAAACTTAATGTGAAATACCGTAACAAAATGGACCAGTATACAGTTGCCACGATTGGCGTGAGCAAAGCTGAATTGATGCAGGCTGCTGCGAAAACCGAGGAAGGAGTAAAGTCGCTAAACGCATTGCGGTTGCGGAAACCAGCAACTTGACACAATTGAAACAATATAGCCAGTATCTATAACGATATTGCTAGCTGCGGTAGTTTGGAAATGATTTCATCACCAATTAAAGCAAACGAAAACATTTGTCGATCACGAAAACTCCAAACTTAATTTGCTATATCTGTGCAGTAGCCCAAATTACACGAAAATCGTCATAAGCAGCCAAATTCGTAATGCAAAAAATATGTGTTTTTACATCTACGCTGTCTTTTCTGATTAATTTCGTAGCGAGATCAAATACAGTTAGGTGAATCGTTTCTCCGGGATTCGTCGAGTTTCATTGACTTTTTAGGTGGTTTATAGTAGTAGGGAATAGAGTGGTGGATTTAGACTTATAAAATAACTCGGCGATCCAAGTTGCTGCGTCTGTGAAACGCCTTAACTTTCAGAATGAAGTCGGGCGCTCTTGTACGCATTTACAGCAGTAATGAGATATTATTATATTTCAAACGATTTCATTGTGATTTTAAAAAAAAAATTGGAACATTATATAATGTAGTGATTATGTAGAGGTCAGACGGTCTGACTGAGTATTAGATTGCAGATTTCAAACCTAGCGAGTACTATGTGACTTTTTGAATTTTGTTATGGTTATGTTATGTTGTTATATTTGAGATACGTGGTCGCTCACAATGGGCCTTATCAGAAAGCTTAAAGTCATCCAATCCTCGTCAGTCAATGCAGAGGGCTATGCTCTGCGTTTCCTTGCGTGATCGAATCAGAAATGAGGATATACACAGGAGAACCAAAGTTACCGACATAGCCCGAAAAATGTGGAAGCGGGAAGTGCACATTGCTCGCAGAACGGATGGCCGATGAGGCCGAAAAGTTTTGGAATGGTGACCGCGTACCAGAAGACGATGCGTTGGAGGGTCTCCCACTAGGTGGACCGGTGATCTGGTTAAGGTTGCGGGAATGCGCTGGATCCGAGACGCACGGGATCGATCAATGTGGCGATTCCTGGGGGAGGCCTATGTCAGCAGTAGACGTCTACCGATGATCATGATCATCATCATCTTCCTGCCCTTATCCCATGTTACTTGTGGTCGGCGCAACCCGTTTTCTTCTTCCATTTCTATGATAATAATGTTGATTAAATTTGCTACAGTAACTCTCCTGGTCCTTTTATACAAAACAAATTTAAGCAGCACAACCAGCTTATAATTCTCATAGTTCTTAAACACAGGTCTTTTCTCAGTGAAAGGAACTGGGTCGTATTCCACCACGCGAGTCCTGTGCAATTTGGTTTGAACCCACGAACTGTAACTCCTAAGCTATCACTGAGCCCACCTCTGCTACTGTGTTACCTTATAAATGAATTCATGGGTCCAGTATTTTACTAATGGTTGTGAAATTGCATTGGTGACCAGTGGTAACGGAACTAAACACTGGGTGTTCTTGCCCGAACGTAAATTTAAGTATCTTGCAATCTATTTAAATGCAAACTACACAATAGATATAGTTTCGGCGTCTTCGTTACTAGACTAAAGCTAAGGCACTTTAGAAATGGTGGAAAATTGCATTGGTGACCAGCTGTTAACGGAACTGAACCCTGGCTGTTCTTGTCCGAAAAAAAAAAAAATATCGTGTAGTCTACTTAAATGCACACCACACTATAGATATAGTTTTGTCATACTCGTTACTTGACTAAAGCTAAGGCACTGTTGGTTTTGCCTACAAAATAGGGATTGATCTAAAAATATATGACCAAAGTAGGACGGGACATCCGCGTTCACACGTTCCAATGAAAAAGTTTTGTAGGACAAATCAATTTACATTACAGAAGGGTTTTCTGCGTAGTTTATTTTTCGATAGATAATTTAGGGCTTTTTATGTTGGGAGATTTGTTTATTACTGAGGAGTGTAAGTAAACCTTTAAATCCCATGATAATTAACAATTAAAACTTTCGTTCAATTAATTTATAAAGATAATGTCTTTAATAATATTTTTTTTTTGGATTGGTATGTAATTTTCTTACATTTATATATATATATTTTAAATTTCTTCAAATCTTACCCCGGGTTTCTGGATATAAATGATCAACTACTCAGAAACCAAACCCTGGTTTCAGAACCAAAACCAGATAATATGTTTGTGTAAATTGGTCACAATATGATTAGGTATATAATTCATTATTTATTATTATTATTATTTATTTTTATTTTTAGCCTTTATATAATTCATGTATTGCTTTAATTTGGAAAAGACTTACCGCGGTGCAAAATCATCCAATGACTTAACCGGCTTCAACTAGAGCGGGAGAAGTCATTGGCTGATTGCCCACACAAATAAAAAAGGTATGTAAAACATGCGATGGTTTTTCGTTCCAGAGACTAAGTCTAAGCATAGAAAGACTTCTACCGAAAGTTAGACGTTTGAGACGAAAATTAAGACGCGTAACAATTTCTAAAAATGTACATAACATTGCTAAACTTGCTTATCTTTATTTATATTCACTTCTAGATATATGGATGATACTTCTTGTAAATGTTTCACACTTAAAACATTAATCTTGCAATAATTAAATTGGTTTGATGTAATTTCAACCATACACTTAAAATGAATAACTAATTGATAACTAAACAATACTTAACTAAGAATATGTCCTTCAGAACGCTTATAAAAGACATATCACACTGCGACATCATCTAAGAACAATAAAATAATTCCACTAGTTCGTATGACTCAGCACTACTGGACACACAATGCAAGATGGCGCCCACAGCTGTCAGTGTTGACAACAGATGACGTAGAGAACTGTCATGTACGCGTGACCCTAGATTACTTGAGAGTACGAGGTCTATTGTAGGTGGTGTTATCTGCTTCTTGAGTACAAGGTGTAAAACTTGTCAGGTAGGCTACGACCAATATACATAACATGAGACCTGATCCTCTGAAGAGCTAGGTAGAGCTATACTTACAATTTATAACTTATTTTTTTTGAATAACTATGTTGGTTAGATTAAGAAGCTCGGGGTTTGCAGACATGATTTCAGATCACTAAGTAGCAGGTTTTAAATTTAATTTCGATACTAAATTACTTAAGAAGTAACTGGGTTGGTTTGAAAACTTACGGACCCGCTTTTTGCGATACAAAGTTTTCTGTTTTAAACTAGATAATAATATTGTTATGTTTCAGTTCCAGTGACAATTTAATTTAATCAAAGTTCACAGACTTGATTAATAATTAGTACCCGGGAGAGCGAACCCTGCTAGGGTGAAAATAAAGAAACATTTTTTTTAAATAATGAGATGATATTTAATAACCGAAAGCACAAAAAAATACAATAAAGAAAAAAAACCAATACATAGCTGGGATTAGAACCCGCAATCTTGGGTGTAGTGGGTCATTAAAGGAGAGCAGTGGTGATCCAGTGGTAACGGCCGCGACTTACAAGCTGTAAGACGTGGGTTCGAACCCAGGCATACACTTCGCTTTGTGTAAATTCATCACCACTGCTCTCAAAACGGTGAAAAAAAACAAAGTGTGGAAACCGGGCATGTCTTAAACCCAAACATTTGAAGATATGTGATATCCGCTAACACAGGGCTTGCCAACCTTTTTTACATTGTGAATCCCTTTACATAGTGTATTTTTGTAGCGATGCCCTTTGTATTTTAATAATGAACTGTGTTTTTATTGTAGCTTGAAAAAATGTTGCTTATTAGGAAAAAAATGGGCTCGCTTTTTTGAGCATAATTATCTTTTGAAATCGGAGCCAAAGTTTTGAAATAGTTACTCTCCTATATTCTCAATTTATTTGTAACTTTACTATGACTTAATTACTGCAACTGCAGAATAGCCAGTTTCGCATAAGAATGTACAACGCCGATGTATCATACGGTAGCATCTTCAGTACTCAGAGTTGTATAATCTTGGGATACATTATTTTAAAATGTAATTACATTGTATATATCGAGTTGTTGTTGTTGTTGTTGCAGCTTGAGGATCGTATCACATATTTGATAGTTTCAGCAGCTGTTCTTACTCATTTACGACGATGACGTCCGATGCTCTGTTTGGGCATCCCTGCACTAACACGCACTGGATCCGCGCATGATGGATCTCCTCTCTGCGTATTCCTTCTCACAGAGAGGAGGCCTGCAAAATGGACCAAATAAGAGACTAAGCGCGGAAAAGAGGATCCATCTATTCTATCCTAACATATCCACAAAAAAAACCCAAGTCCTGCCCCTTCATTAACTTTAACCTACATCTCCAACTGCCTCCGTTACCACTACAACCGCTAATGAAAAGCTCAAAATTAAGCAATTAACCAACATCAAATTAGGACGTCGAAGTTTTTGTCATCATTAAGCCTGTAATTGGCACAGAATGGCCATTTCCATTTCTACCTGTATTTACATAGCAAATGGGCAAAATCGGCTAATGGTCCCGCGTTTCGGCGGCGGGAATTGTGCAAAACGGGAATTATTCCCCGCTTGGAATTGTTGTAATAAGATCTAGTTGGGGACCGATTTGGTAATAGACGATTAAGGTGATATTGTCGACAAAATCGATCAGGCCTAATATAATTTTTCTTTTTTTATAACAGACTTTTCACAAAAGAGGTGAAAGTGAAAGGTTCTATGTTCGAAATTGTTTTTTTTTTCTATTTCTCCGTCAATTGTGGACCGATTTTAAAATTCTTATTTTGTTTGGAAGAGTGTTCCCAAATTGGTCCCATTTTAGCTCTGATGAAAGGAAGTTTATTATAGGTGTCCATAACGAAAAAAATAGTCACCTAGCAAAGCGCACCGACTTCCAAAAAGAAAGTAATTTTTCACTTTGTAGTGTTTTTATTTGTAAGTCGGTAGTATATTTTCGCAAAAAAAGTATTTTTTTTATTATAAACATTTATTAACAGACATTCGAAAAAGGAGGAAGTTCTATGAACCAAGGTATGTATTTTTAACCGACTTCGCAAAAAGGAGGAGGTTCTCAATTCGGCTGTATTTTTTTTTTTTTTTGTTTCCTCAGAACTTGTTACTGGACGAACCGATTCAGATGATTCTTTTTTTATTTGAAAGCTGGTGCTTGTCATGTGGTCCCATTTAAATTTTTATCAAGATCTGATGAAGAACTTCGGAGATATACATCAGAACTCTTCAATAAATGACGGCAATTCACTCGGAATAGCTGCAATCGCATGGCTGTTTATTGTATACACCATTTCAAAACATAACATCACACAAGTACGCTCTAAAGGGGTACGCAGGTGTAAACAGTTCACCTTGATATACTTTTATTCCACCGGTTTTGTTTAAGTTTCATGTTATTGGGTTAATCTATTCTGGCTTCACTTTGGGCATTATACCTTGGACATTATGGTACCTAGCCTATATAACTGGTCCTCTATGTACCACAACTAAAAAGATAAAATAAAAAAAACTTTTTATAAAAAAAACAACCGAATTCCAAATAAAAACACTACAAAGTGAAAAATAACTTCAATTTCGTAAGTCGGTGTCAAAAAACGAAGAAACCAAAACAAGAACACCGACTTCCGAAATTGAAGTTATTTTTCACTTTGTAGTGTTTTTATTTGGAAGTCGGTTGTTTTTTTTATAAAAAGTTTTTTTTTTATGTATGTTCCCCGATATTTTTGTAAATTCTGGACCGATTTTGTAAATTCTCATTGTGCTAGAAATAATTTGGTGAACATCTGATAAAAAATTGAACTTTGAAATTCGAATGATTCTGAGTTGTGAATCCACGACTAAATAATAACAAATGAATTCGCTATCAAATCCTGCGGTAAGATTGAAATTCGAACGGTGTTGAAGAATAAAGCTAACACCAGTCTTGACAGGACATTTCGTTTTAATCAATTATTGATTTGTTGTTACGAGGTGGTTCATTTCGTTTCTAATTTCTATATATGGGAAAATTACAGAAATAATCCCATAATTAGGTTGAGGTAAAAGCCTCGGCTTTAGCAGAAGGTACGAGTATTGATCTGATCAAGGAGTCTATTAAGATTTCCTTTGACAACATTCTCAGAAGCATTCTAAAGTTTGTTTTTATAATCAGCTAATATGATTTGCTCTCTCTTACTTAAAGTTCTCTTTTAGTAAACATTCCTTAATTCCTTCCGCGAAATATGTTAGTGAGATGAAACTTTAGTGTGAAATCTAAAACTATGGAAAATAGTTGGCAAAATGATTGATTTCGAAGTAAAGCACTTTTATTGCCAAATAATTACCTATGATAAAGATTGATTTAAGTTTTAGGGTTCCGCACCTAAACGGTAAAAACGGGACCCTATTACTAAGACTACACTGTTCGTCTGTCTGTCTGTCACAAGGCTTTATCTCATGAACCGTGATAGCTGGACAGTTGAAATTTTCACAGATGATGTATTTCTAGATTCTTTCCGCGAAATGTATTTGTGAGATAAAACTTTAGTGTGAAATCTGAAAGTATGGAAAACAGTTGACAAAATGATCGATTTCGGAAAAAAGCGCTTTTATTACCAAACTAGCTTTCGTCAGCGGCTTCGCTCGGAAGATAGTCGAAAATTATCCCGAGGGATCTTATATCCGGGATAAAAATATCCTATGCTATTCCTGACTAAAATCTATACCTGTGCCAAATTGCATCCAGATTCATCCAGCCGTTTGACCGTGAAGAAGTAACATACATACAAACACACTTACAGACTTTCGCCTTTATAATATATAGTGTGTTACTTACCTATGATAATGATTGATTTAATTTTTTGGTTTCCGTACCCAAAGGGTAAAAACGGGACCCTATTACTAAGACTCCACTGTCCGGCTGTATCACATGAACCGTGATAGCTGGACTGTTGAAATTTTCACAGATGATGTATTCCTGTTGCCGCTATAAAAACAAATACTTGATTGGGGCACCTAAACAACAAACGTGATTTTTTGCCGTTTTTGCGATAATGGTACGGAACCCTTCGTGCGAGAGTCCCATTCGTACTTGGCCAGTTTTTTATTTAAACACAATGGTGCTATCTTGTCTATCCATCCATCAAGAGACCAGTTCTATAGTAACATATTATTTCAATGTTTCCAAAGTAACATAAGTAACGTAAGTATTTGTTATTTTTAACCAACTACGTGTACTGATAGTGTTATTAATTATTGCTATATTATGGAAGAGCAGAGTCTCCTAACACAGGAATTATTTGCTTAAAAGGAGGCTCCAAACACTAAACCCTTATGTAAACTGAAGCATCAATAAACTTTGTTTTATTTTATTATGTCAAGGTTCAGGCATACAAATGCCAGGAAAGTCCATGAAAAATGGATTACTAATTGTCGGACGAAAGCAAAGTAAAGCTTATAATAAAAAGCCGCCAAAAAAGAAAAAGAAAATACAATTCATCTCAAAAGAAAATCCAATCAGACAAGTTCAACGACCAAAATACTCTTTTATCGCTAACGTCAAAACTACCTTCAAGTATTCTCCGTTATCTGCGTCAGTCTACCCTCGCGTCTTACAAATAAAACGCGTTCGGAAACAATTGGGTCGACTGATTGATTGCCATACACGCTGCGTATAAGATGGAGCGTTGGAGTAGGAATGCTCGGCGAAGTATAGAGGACACTATTTTATGTAGCCAAATATATATTGTACGTATAGGTAGTATTTTATAGATCAAATTGGAGGTGTGGTGCCACAGACTGGAAAGTGTTGGCCTGAAATTGTACAAAACTAAATCGGAATACCTGTTCTGCGATTTTATAGCTCTCGCTGGGACGCCTATACCCATCTGCTCCAATCCCCAATAGTTCCTTCTCTCATGCTGATGCATCTGTACCTGGAGTCGCTTATCTAAGGAGATGGCGAGGTAGACCGATACGTAACGCACTGGATCATCTCAGAATGAATAAAACGGCGATAGGTCACTGGAACAACTTGCGACCCACGGATGTCCCTCATGTTAAAGGGAAAATCTACAAGTCCGTGATTAGACCTGTCATACTGCGTGGATCAGAATGTTGGGCTGCGAAAAAGAGATTGCATGTAGCAGAGATGAGAATGTTTAGATGAATGTGCGGAGTGACGAGAATGGATAAAGTGAGAAATTTGTATATTAGAGGAAGTTTGAAAATGGCGCCAGTGGCACAAAAGTTGAAAGGAAACCGTTTGTTTTGGTATGGAGCCTTGAACACTGTTACCATATGGGTGAGATGTCCACCCATATGGGTGAGATGTCCACCCATATGGTAACACAAAACGTTTTGAAGCCACTTTTATTATGCGTACAGCTAAGGAGTGGAATTCCCTGCCGGAGTCTGTGTATCGCGATAGCTACAATCTAGGGGTCTTTAAGTCAAGAGGGAGTAAGTTTTTTCTAGACAGCTTCACCGTCGACCACATCATCGCTCACTATCAGGTGAGATAGTGGTTAAGCGCAAGCCTATAAAATATATAAAAATGGTCATGTGATGAGAGATGAAACGCATATTACTAAAAGAGTTATGAATATAAATGTGGATGGGTGGAGAGGGAGGGGACGGCCAAAGAAAAGATGGATGGACTATGTGAGGAGTGATATGAAAGAAAAGAGAGTCAGTGATAGCGTGACAGGGGACAAGATGGTATGGAAGAAGAAAACGTGTTGCACTGACCCTAAGTAACATGAGATAAGGGCAGAATGAAGAAGATATAAAGCATTTTACTATTTATTTTATTGGACTGCCTCTTGGTCTAGTGGTCACAAGCGTTTCTGCTATGCATGAAGTCCTGGGTTCAATGCCCGAGTCAAGCAAAATGTTATTGGGTATTTCCATCTGGAATTTCACAGTAGCTGGAAATCTGAATTTGTGCCCTGTTGGTGACAATCCGAACGGATGGCCGATGTGCAGAAAGGTTCTGGAGTGGCGACTGCGAATAGAAGACGTTGCGTTGGAAGGCCTCCCACCCGGTGGGCCGATGACCTGGTGAAGGTTGCGGGCATCCGCACGTGAGGCACGGGACCGATCAATGTGGCGACGCTTTGGGGAGCCCTATGTCCAGCAGTGGACGTCTGTCGGCTGGTATAATGGTGGCAATAGGCTTGCCTCCTGTTAAACGCGATTTCAACATAATTGGAGAAATTGTGGATGTACTATAGAGGTACCTCTGCCTAACCTGTCGGCGAATAAATCTTATTCAAATTAAAATGGATTCCTAATTAGTACAAAGACTACATTTGAGTTACTAGCTTCTACCAGCGGCTTCGCCTGCGTGAAAAGTAGCCTATGTGCTATCCCAGACTACCTTTGATCTACTTTTGTGTCAAATTTCATCCAGAACCGTTCAGCCGTTCTGGCGTGATTGAGTCACAAACATGCATCCATTTGATCTACCTTTGTGTCAAATTTCATCCAGAGCCGTTCAGCCGTTCTGGCGTGATTGAGTCACAAACACGCATCCATCCAAACTTGACATCAAAATTTGTAATATTAGTAAGATAGAGTATGAAGTTATGTGCGTATTGAACGCTCGATTTGTCAATTTTACTTTTATTATTTTGGATTTTACTGGACAGCGAGTTACAGCAGATCAACCGTACTTACTACCTACCGTAATAAAATACATGCTCATCCACCGACAGGTAAAAGTATTATTGATTCAAAAACAACGTAATAAATTCTGTCAGAATTTAATGAATTTCACGAACAGAATATTTGAAATGAATAAAAACTTTAGTTCAATGATCAAAATTATATTTTCCATGCAGAGAACTAACTTGGTGCTTTTAGTGCAGTGTTATCTTCAGTTTTATCACTGTTTACTAGAGAAGAGACTAGACGAGGTAGATCTCTATCTCTTTCTTTAAGACGACGACAGTCACCAACAACCTTGAGGTAACAAAACGCGCACTCGTTACACACCCGCGTGACCCAAAATTCAGTACATTTTTGTACTTTTCTTAGTATTCTATGACTTCAAATATTAATATTAAAAACTTTTTAACAAAAAATCAAACCGACTTCCAGAATAAAAAACTACAAACCAAAAAATAACTTTCTTTTCCGAAGTCGGTGTCTTTTGTACCCAACTTTTTTCAGTTTTTCGACACCGACTTCGGAAAAGAAAGTTATTTTTTGGTTTGTAGTTTTTAATTCTGGAAGTCGGTTTGATTTTTTGTTGAAAAGTTTTTTATTTTTCTCTTTTTAGTTTTGGTAGGTATCTCCAATTAACATGGTAATCATTTATGGCCAAAGTACATTTCATGACGATTCCAATAAGCCCAGGCACGACTAGGATACATTGTTTTATTTCAGAGTTCCAGTGCCTACCTTCCGGCTTCATCATTAGAGCAGTTCAATGGTACCATTTTCATCAGTACCATTCATTTATAAGTATTTGCTTAATCATAGTCGGTTTACTATTCGCGATATTTTATACCCGTGACATACTTAGCATTAAGGAGTTTCAGTGGCCATTTGTGGTCTTCTTCATCAGTTCCACTTCACCAAATTATACTTTCTGAGTGCAAGTGATTGCATTGTTGGTGAAAATACCAAAATCACTATATAAATGCCTATAATATTTGAGGAGTTCCCTCGATTTCTCTAAGATCCCATCATCAGATCCTGACCTGATGACTATGGGACCAACTAGAAAGTATACCCTTCAAAACAAAAGAAGATTTTTTGAAATCGGTCCAGGCGTCTTTGAGTAATCGGGGAACATACATAAAAAAAAAAAAAAAAAGATTCCGACGAATTGAGAACCTCCTCCTTTTTTTGAAGTCGGTTAAAAATACCTATTGATACACACATTATTGGGTGGGGCGACAATTTTTCTTTTTATTCTTGTCATCAGGCATCCTAGAGGGCGCCATATGATGTGACAAAGTATAGCCTGTAACTAGCGGACAACCAATACGCTTCCAACAACACCTCGTTTGTCAAATTATAATGAGCAGTTTAGAAGTTATAAGTTAGTATACATTCATATTTCTGAATAATATCTTAGGTCAAAATGTAGATAGTAAAATTGTCTCTGAGATGGTGAAAATTTCATTAAAATATGCCCGGCGGTTTTGGTGCAATTGTCCGTGTTAGACATAATTGTACGAATTATTACACGAATAACCTCACAGAGAGGAGGCTTGTGTCCCAGCAGTGGGAACATTAATAGGCTGATGATGATGATGATGAAACAAATAAAACTCAAAAAGTTCCTAGATCACATTATTAATAAAATGGTCTAATGTGAAATATTTATAAAGAATATATTATTATTATATTTTTTCCAGCAAATTACTACTAGCCGTTTGGATGTGATTCTCATATTAAAATCAGTTACTGACCCCTCAGTAGCTGTTTTTAAAATGATCTATCGCCAATTATCTGCGCCTTAAACAAAGCCGCTGTCTGCCTCTGCCTGTTTCTTCGATTACTTATTCTGAAAGAGTGATAAAGGAGAAAAGTTTGTGTACGCAATTTGCCCCTTGCAAAGTATTTACACTTACAAATATTAATTTGCATTAGAAGTATTACTTGTTTCCATAAACCTAAGCTGTCAAGTCACATCCACTTTCAAAAACGCGCTCTACAGCTTATCAAATACTTAGTGCTAAGCCTATAAAAGCGGTAATCTATAATCAATACCGCTCAACACCTAAGTATTATCCGGCGAAATTAGGAAGTCGTTCCCACGAATAATGAAAATACGACACCGTTATTATCCCAGTTTTTGTTGGATAACCTCATTAGATGGGACTTTAAAGTAACTTTGTGAAAACACGGACTTTGATGGATAGGGGCTACAAACTCAAATGATACTCGGTATTATACTGGGTGACTTGTTAAACGAGGGACATTATTGAAAGAGCCTATTCAGTATTCAATTTTCGTTTTGAATGATTATTAATTTTGATTATTATTTCGTTTATTCAATTTTGTACACATTTTATATTTACATTTTTTTTAAATATTTCTTTATACAAATCATAAAAAAAAAAACATTTAAGAATAAAAAAAAAAAATTGTTGTCGTCGGGAGCAGGATCCAAGCTACCGGTGGTAAGGACCCCAGAAACAGGAACTTCCTCACAATGCAAGCCGTATCGAGGAGTACTGCCTTGATCCAACCGCGCAATGAAAGCCTCGACAGCCTCGTCGAGGCTCTTGGCCATCAGGCCGTTGGCCGTACCGACAATCGGCACAATGATCGCTGAGTCCACATTCCACATTTCGACAACCTCGTGTGCTAAGTCAAGGTACTTATTTGTTTTTCTATCTCAGCTTTCATGAGGTTCTGGTTATGCGGGATGGTGACATCGATTATCATTGTAGGGCGCGCTAATCGGTCTATCACCACTATATCCGGCTTATTGGCAAGAATAGTCATATCAATGATGATAGACCGATCCCAGTACAACGTGACATGGTCATTTTCTAGAACTGGGACGGGCACATACTTGTAATACAGTAACTCAGAATCCACTAGATTGTACTTCAAAGCAAGTTGCTGGTGAATAATCCTGGCCACATGGTTATGCCTATGTAAGTACTCGCCGTTAGCCAGACGAGAACAACCAGAGATAATATGTCTGATGGATTCACCCGGACGACGGTGGCATGCTCTACACATGTCAAACGTCCCGTCCTTCACTATGTGTCTCTGGTAGTTTATAAATATAATAATTATTTTTTATCAAGAAAATTAAACCGCATTCCAAAACAAAACACTACAAAGCGAAAAATAACTTTCTTTTTGGAAATCGGTGTCTTTGATGCCCTTTTTTTTCGTTTTTTCACTGACTGCCGAAAAGACAGTTATTTTTCGCTATTTGCGTAAATAGTTGTTTTATTTTGGAAGACGGTTTTTTTTTTTTTGTCATAAGTTTTTTTATTTTTTTCTTTTTTGTGTTGGTAGCTTTTATTACCATGAAAATTATTTATAGCCAAAAGGGCTTTTCTTAACAATTCTAACAAGCCTATACACGACTGGGATACATTATTGTGCCTTCCGGCTTCATCACCAGATCAGTTCCGTGGTACCATTTTCATTTTATCCCCTTATCAGAGTCTGACTTTGTGACAATGGGAGCACCTCGAAAGTATACCCTTTCAAACAAAAAAAAAGTGTTTTCAAAATCAGTCCACAATTGACGAAGAAATCGGTGAACAATAAGTACAAAAAAAAAAAACAAAGTTGAATATAGAACCTCTTCCTTTTTGGGAAGTCAGTTAGAAATACGATTTTATTACAAGTAATTTGACCTATTAAGGTGGGCTACTGACCTGGTAAACATTGTGGAATGACGGAATGCGTTGGATTCGAAAAATACAGGATCTTTTGCTACGACGATGCTTGGCTCGATAGTTCATTGTCTAAATGGGCGATGATGAAGATGACTGCAACAAAGCCGACTAGCAATTTTTGCTTGGCTCTCCAAAGAACAGTTTAAAGTTTATATGAAACTAGAGGACGCCTCGCGGTTTCACCCGCGTAGTTCCCGTTCCCGTGGGAATAGAGGGATAAAAAGTAGCCTATGTCACCCGGGGATAGAGTAGCTTCCCGACGGTGAAAGAATTTTTGAAATCGTTCCAGTAGTTTTGGAGCCTATTCGGTACAAACAAACAAACAATCTTTATAATATTGGTATAGATATAGTTCCTACCTGCTTTTATATAAAAATATAAATAAGTGTACCTATGTATAAAACATTAAATAAATATATATATATCTCGTTATATATTTGATCTCACACACACACGCCCACCATAACTCACAATTGACCACACACGTACGCACAATTGCGTGCGCACTCACATACGTTCAGTAATTTGTTCTATTAATTCAATCAAAAAGATTTAATATAAGTTATTAAGATACAGAAATGTAATCAAGTTAAGGGAGAGCGGCCTCTCCTGGCACAGGTGTTTAAGGAGAACAACCTCAACATTGTTAAACCAACGTTTGTTATCGAATAAAACATTTTATTTATTTATAGTGTGCTTTGATGGACACCAAAAATAGCTTCATCTTATGGCAACTTCTTCCTATACAATCTTGAAATTGCCGTGTAAAGCTCAGTGGTGTCAAAAGTCTTAGCTAAATACAATTCCCAAGATTTTTGAGTCAATTTAATAATTCCGATGAGGTTTTTTTTTTTGGTATGAATACCATTTCCATTTCTCTATCAAGTATTTTTTTCCAAAGTAGAGTGTACAAAGGAGAGTATGACTGCACTTTTGATCATTGACTGTACATAATTATGCACAAATTTTGTATTTATCAAATCCTCGATCAAGTCCTTCGTTTACCCATCCACCCATAAATGAAGTTAGTTTGGATTCTGTTGTTTTATGAAATATGGATGGCCTCATCGACATTGACGATAATTTATCGAAATGTCACCGGCAGAGTGCAGACGAGGTATTTAGTTAATGTCGCTTCTAAATAGATATTTGGATTCTGTTTGTTTTGTTTTGAATTTAGTTGAGTGAGCTATTGGAGGCAGGTTGGGTTGGGAAAGTCATTCGTGTTTGAAATTTTTATGGTCGGGGTTTGTTGGAGACCAAGAGTCGCAAGTGGAGATAATAATAATAATAATAATGAATTTATTTTCTCATCACAAATGTTGCAGGAAGGTATAGATAATGTAAGCTAATACAAAAAAAAATTAAAACATTTGTGGGAGACTGGTGCCCGAAGAAGGTATTGAATACCTGAGTTACGGGTCACCAGGCTCCCCAATTCTTACAGTTAGACTTTGTATGTAATAGATCATGTATGAACTAGGTGTGTGATGATGATAAGGTTTAACATGCATAATTAATGACATTAACAAAAATGCTGATTCTAGAATGGATATAATATGAGTTATATGTTTGTGTACAGGTGTATGTGAGTGAGTGTATGTAAGTAGGTGTATGTGTACAGTTGTATGTGAGTCTGTGAGAGTATGTGTGGGTAAGTATAGGTACACGAGAGTTTGAGGTTGTGAATGGGAGTAGAGTTGAGGGTTAGCGTATAGGGATCAGCAGCCCTTCAGCCATTTAGATACAGTTAGTTTAACGATTGATTTACGAAGAGGGTATATTGAAAGTATTATTCTTATTATACAGGTATACTCCAAGAAAACAGTAAAATCGTTGCGAGAGACTGGTGTGGAAGAAGTTAGCAGAACAGACATTTCCTTTTCTTCGTATATTCTGCATGAGATTTGTGTCATATTTTATTTTTGTTTGTTTTTTAATCAATATATTAAGTATAAAGGTCTGCCTGACTGTTAATACATCCCAGCACTTATATAGATCAGAGGTTGGAAAACGAAAAGGCAGCCCCGCTCCAACCTTGAGAATGCCCTTTCCACCTCCATAATGTACCCTCTTCCTGTGCGATGGATTGGTCACACACTCCGATAATGTACAATCTTCACATCATATCTTATGGGAGTGTATTCTTTGTCAGAATTAACGCAATATTATGTTGAATAATGTACAGGCTGCATCAGGAGTTTTTTACTATACGGACCTTGTGGAAACTAGAACAAATTTCCGTGCGTTCAAGCGTTTTTGCCATATCTATAATTGGAATTAAACATAACAGATCACAATTTTAGGACCCATTAATATTGATTGCTAATTCTTATCAGTGGTGTTAGGCAACTGGGCTTATCCCAGTTGTAAACGACCCTTTGTGCCTATTGGCCTTGTTAGTTCTGTCTCCTGCTTGGTATGAGGGGAACTGGCAATTTGTAATATTTTCCTACTCCTCCGTTATTCTTTTCTAATTAATTTCGTTGCGGGATCCAAGACAGTTAAATTCATTCTTTGGAACTTCGTCGAGCTTCATTGCCTCGGCGCATTCCTTATGATTCCACTGTTGATTCCCACTGGTGGGATAGTCCCAAAATAAAGATCACTCGGTAGGGTTTCCGGGAAGGGAAAAAAAAACCGGAGCAGTCCCCGTCAAACTTAGCGTCGCACCGCGTTGGCAAAAGCGGCGACCATTGGAAAGACGTGAAGTGAGGTGAAGCTTGAAGTTTAAGGACGGTTACGATTCTCTTCTCTGCCCCATCTAGGGGTAATAGCACATTAATTCAAGTTATCAGTTTCAACTTATATAGGTAAACCAAAATACCGAGTATTTAATTTTCGGGGATCAATAAAAAAAAGAAGGACGTGTTCTTAAAACAAAATTTTATAATCAGTCTATCTGGATAGCCTTTTCCAACTATATTGGATAGGAAGGTCTGTTTACACTGCGGTACAGGCTGATAATAATTAAATTAATGGGATCGGCATCCAATATAACTACCTTTAGCTTTTATTTCACTTGCAAATCTTGCAACTAAATTGTAAAGCAGTTATCCTCAACCGATTAAGATGAATACAAAAAATGTGAACATATACGTTTGGTTTGGATGACAATGCATGGTTAGCTAAGTGACGTCATTCTTAACCCAATATGGCGGACGGCCCAAGATGGCGGACTAGTTTATTTTTGTGCACTGCCATGATATGGGTATCAAATGAAAGGGTTTGCAGCGAAGATTACGAAAAAAGCTTGTATTAAAAAAAGATTTTACAATGAATAATGAATTACATGTAGTATGTGACTGCCTGTGATATCCAAAACCCAGCAACTGGGTTATAAGACACCCCTTAGCCAGACTGGTATTAGATTCCCATTGATTGTCTCTCTTACACCGACCGTCCTCGGTTTTTTCTTTTTTGGGACAATCCCAACGCAATATTCCCAAACCACTGCAATTCCTGCAATCCAGAATCAACAGTGGCGACCACCAGAAAAACGCCGAGGCAATGAAGCTGGACAAAGTCTCGGATGATGAATATAACTGTCTTGGATCTCGCAACGAAATTTATCAGAAAAAAATAACGGAAGAGTAAGAAAAATATAAATTTCCACTTCTATCCATATCAAGCAGGAGACAGAACAAACAAGGCCAATAGGCACAAATGGTTGTTTACAACTGGGATAAGCTCAGTTGCCTAGCACCACGGATAAAAACTAGCATTAATATTAATGGGTCCTAACATTGTGAGCTGCTGTATTTGTTTCCAATAATACGTATGGCAAAAACGTTTGAACGTAAGGAAATTTGTTCTAGTTTCCACAAGGTCCGTAAACAACTCCTGATGCAGCCTCTACATTATTCAACATAATATTGCTTTAATTCTGCCAAAGAATACACTCCCATAAGATATGATGTGTAGATTGTACATATACGCAGTCAGATGTAGAACACTGACATAAAGGTCCACACTGACAATAACGAGCTTGAAGGAAAATAGTTTACAATTAAAGTTACCATGCTTTATGACAAATTCGGCAGGCTTTGCTTAACATTAAAGATCGATCCGTGAAGCTGTTAAAATTAAGACAAGCTGAAACATAAGTTAATAATAATCATGAACGTATTGCCCAATTAGGGCAATCACAATCCCAAAACTTTAAAGTTCCATACGAAAGGTCGAAAACGTCTTCTCCATAAAATTAATTTCTAACACAAAACACCAAAGGTGCATTTAAATTTGGGATACTAACTACATTACTAATTGGTGGAGCTTATCCGAGCGGAATCTAATCATGACTTACCCAACCCTCGTTTTGGGCACAATGCTCCGGCTGTGGCTAAAGTACCGCTATCTGACAAAATCATATTTTGAGTTATAAACATAAAACACGAAATAATAAAAAGCGATGCTGTTTATTAACCATAACGAGAGTTTTTAGTATAAAAAATAAATCTAATTGCGCAATAAGCATTGTTAGTTTTATTTTTATTATTGATAGGTGCGTGTTTGACCATTATCTCACCTGTGGTAAACGATAATGTGGTCGACGATGAAGCACGCTTGCCTAGAAGTTAAATACTCACTCTTGTCTTAAACATTCTCAGGTTGTAGCTATCAGGAAATATTGAATCCGGCAGGGAACTCCATTCCTTAGCTGTATGCACAATAAAAATTATTCCCAGAACGTATGGTGCGTATGGGTTTTAATCAATGACTTAATCTTATCTATACTAATATTATATACAGGTAAAGTTTGTGAGTTTGTAGGAAATAATCTCTGGAACTACTGAAATGTTTATGAAAATTCCAACACCAGTAGAAAGCTACATTACTCCTAAGTTACATAGGCTATATTAGATTATTTACTAAAACTATCATCACCTTTGCTTTGCCGTAGTCGGGTAATAATTGACGGTAAATGTTTGACGCCTAACGAAGTGGGCACGGGTCAGTTAGTCAAAAATAAGTTTGTACACATAGCAATTTGGGTTGGTGTAATTTTTTATCCGAAAGCTATTGATATTAGAAAAATACTGCTTAGACAGATGGATAGACATTGTACACTGGATCCTAACCTCTTTTGTCATCATTCTCTGTCACTCTATTCGCAGGTTTGGGTTTGCTGAAAGAGAACTCAACATTGACTTAAGTTCGCCTTTGTACATGTACTTTAATATCACATTGTATTGAATAATAAATTGTTTTTGGTGTACAATAAAGACTTAAGAATAGAGAATTTTTGCTAAATACGATGGCATCAAAAAAC
This sequence comes from Orthosia cruda, assembly GCA_964057195.1. NCBI lineage: Eukaryota > Metazoa > Arthropoda > Insecta > Lepidoptera > Noctuidae > Orthosia > Orthosia cruda. Next base: position 32,506,359 of record OZ059833.1, on the reverse strand, counting down.
TTAAATTGGCCAATTTTCAGTTAGCGGTACTCTTGCTATAGGCACAACATTGTAACTTAAAGTTACAATCCCATAGTGTGCTTGTAATTTGCCAGATGTAGGCGTCATATTGTAGGTATTTTATTAGGTCTTAGCGGGTTAACTTGTAAGATTCTTGGGATTTGATAAAAACTTTCAACAGTCTATGAGGTGATGGTGAAGGTTGCGGCAATCTGCTGGGTTCGCACCCAGCAGATTGCCGCAACCTTCTCCAGGATCACCAGATAGAGACGCACAGGATAGGCCAATGTGGTGACTCTTGGGGGAGGCCTACGTCCAGTAGTGGACATCTTTTTGTGAGGTGATGATGATGATGATGGATAGAATATCAGACGTTACAATGATCTGGGTAGGTAGAATTAATTCTACTAGCAATCAAAGGTGCAGAGTTGTGTCAAAATGACGTTCAATTGAATAACTTTATTTTTTAAATTTTTACTGTATCTGCAATGAGGAATAGGATTTCAGAAATCAGAAAAAAAAAAACTTTTTGCAAAAAAATACTACCGACTTCCAAATACAAAACTACAAAGAATTAAGTTATTTTTCACTTTGTAGTTTTGTATTTGGAAGTCGGTAGTATTTTTTTGCAAAAAGTTTTTTTATTTTTCACTTTTAGTTGTACGTACCTAAGCAAGTTAGTAAGGGAACTATTTCGACAGAATAGATTTCATGAAAGTTGAACATAACCGGAGAAATGAGAGATCTGCTTACCCCTTAAGAGCGAACTGGCGTGATGTTATGTTATGAAATGTTATAAACAACAAACAGACATGCGATTGCAGCAATCCCGAGAGATTTGCCGTTATTTATTGAAGAGTTCTGTTGTATATCTCCGAAGTTCTTCATCAGATCTTCACAAAATTAAAATGGGACCAATTTCGGAACATACTTTTTCAAACAAAAAAAAAAAATTCAAAATCGGTCCACAATTGACGAAGATATCGGTACACAAAAAAAAAAAAAAAAAAACAAACTTGAAGTCGAACATAGAACCTCCTCCTTTTTGGAAATTCGGTTAAAAATAAACACACAGACCAATCGTTTACGTGTGCCAATAATTAATTATTGCCTTCTGAAAACGATGAACAAGCAATCCTAAATCAATATTATATATTTTACACGTGTTTCCTTCCACGAGGCATTCACTTATCAAACGCAAACTTTATTCTTTATATTAATTTACTTTATAAAATTCTCCTTAAGGTTTTTGCAGACAGGCATACATAAAGATGCGACAGCACATTTTTCCTACGAATAAGGTATCCGTAGATTTATTTATTTTTCTAAAGATGACGCATTGTTGTCGCTTTACAGTAGATACTGATTTTACGTCTCTACGGCGGGCAAAGATAAAAAATGCAGAAAATAAGTGTCAAGTTCTACGCATTTGAAACTGCAGACCTATGAGATAAGTTCCGAATATCTATACATATAAAATGCTTTGTCCTGAATGGCTGGCTGACGGATCTACGCACAGCCTAAGCCGCTGATCGTAGAGACCTGAAACTTGGAGAGTATGTTTTTTGTATGACGTAGGCATCCGATAAGAAAGGATTTGCCGAAATTCTGCTCCTAAGGGGGCGAAAAAGGGGGGCAAAGTTTGTATGAAAAATCGAATTCCTTCGGCTTATATTCTTGAAACTTACCACAAATAGTAATCTACTTAAATGATATGGTTGACTTTATTAGTTTTTTGAAACTACCCTCACAAGTCGATTTAGGGGGTGTTGAAGATTGTATCAAAGAATTTTATTTCATGGGTTACTAAACTTGAAACATTGCACAAATACTAAACTTATTACATAATAAAGGATAATATTATACATTTTTCGATACTATCCCCAAAAGATGATTTATAGGGGTATACATTTTATTTTTTGAAGAATCTTATTTCTTGGGTTAATAAACTCGAAACTAGACATAAATACCAAACTAAGTAAACAATAAAGGCTGTCACGATTAGTTTTCAAAACTACCCCCAAAATATTATTTAAGGGATGTTTTTTTTTAAATCTTATTTCATGGGTTAATAAACATGAAAATTGACATAAATACCAACCTCAATAAACAATACAATATTATAAAGAGGAAAGATTTTTTTGTTTGTTTGTTTGTACCGAATAGGCTCCGAAACTACTAGACCGATTTTGAAAATTCTTCCACTTATGGAAAGCTACATTTTTTCCGAGTAACATAGACTATAACTTATTTTCGAAACAAATTGGGGATCCATAAGAAAAATGCTATTATGTAACCCAAAGTATCAATATATTGACTATAAAATTCATTATTTGGCGTGCGCTGAGAAAACTATGGATGATACTGAAAAATTATGTACTACATGATTAAAGTACTCATTATTAAATATAAAAAAGTCTCCGAGAGAATGTATCTCACTAACATAGTTATGTCACAATAGCAGCTTTTCGTGTTCTCAAATTTAATTAGATCGCCGGTAGAAACAAAAGTTGGTTACATGTTTATTGTAGCATTTATTCTTATTTAAATAAATAGTTTAACAAATTGGTAGGTAGACAGGTAGGGTAGATAGGGTAGGTGGATATGTAGGTAGGGTAGGATAAATAGGGTAGGTAGGTGCAGGTGGGTAGGTTTGTAGATAGGTAAGGTCAGGTGGCTAGAAGCATGAAATTTGGCAAAAAGGTTCCTCAAGTGACGTAAGTGAACACTAAGAAAGTATTTTTGGAAATTCTCCCTTAGGGGGTAAAAGGGGGTAGAAACTTTGTTTGAAAAATCAAATTCCGTCGGCCAAAATTCTTGAAGCTTGGCACAAATATTAATCTAAGTAAATGATAAAGGTTGCCATTATTCGTTTTTCGAAACTATCCCCAAATGACGATTTAGGGGTGTTGAAGTTTGTATGAAAAAATCTGATTTCTTGGGGTCAATAAACTTGAAACTTGGCACAAATACTAACCTAAATGAATATTGAAGGTTGTAATTATTATTTTTTGAAACTACCCCCAAAATATGATTTAGGCGATGTTAAAGTGTTTTTGAAAAATCTTATTTCTTGGGTTAATTAAAAAACTTGAAACTTGACTTATTTATGTAGGTACACACAAAACACTTAAAAGATTAATTATATAGAAAGATAGAATAGCACAAACGTGCTGCTTATTTCTAGAGAAATTTCTTCCAGCAGACCTACGACAGGAGAATTAGATAAGAAACATAGACACAGTGTGTATAAGTACAAGAAAAGGTAATACAACTAAACTTAAACACACATAATATATAAAATAACAATTAGTACCTAAAGATTATTATATATATAAAAAAAAACATAACTACTATAAAATAAATAAATACTCATAATATATAAGATCACGGGATAGCAGAAAAAAGTGCCTTGCTTTTTAAAAATAGAGATACGTTTAGCGTCACGGATCTTAGGTGGAAGTGAGTTCCACAGTCATACTGCATGAACAGAAAAGTAGTGGGAATAGAAACGAGTTTTATGGGATGGGAAATTAAGATGAAGTTTAAGGAGGGATCTACACAGGACGTCAGCAGGGTGAATAAACGAGAAACGGTCGCGCAGGTAACCAGGGTATGTAGGGTTAAAAAGGATGTTAAACAGGGGACATAATATGCGAGTGTTCCTGCGAAGACGGATAGGGAGCTACTTGAGATCCTTGCAGAACTGAGTGACATGATCGTGTTTCCTAAGATCAAAAACAAAACGAATACACAGGTTTTGCAAGCGCTCAAGCTTATTTAAGAGCTCCTCATTACTGAGGAGCTCCTAAATAAGCTTGAGCACTACCATGTGGATGCAACCATCCAGATAGCAGGCATCGGCGTAGTCTATGATCGGCTGAATTAAGGTTTGGGCTAAATAAATTTATGTATTAAATGACAGGAGACTTTGAAGATTTTTTAAAGAGTGAAAGGAGCAATGCACCTTACGACTAACTTCATTTTACTTGCGCTCGCCAAGTAAAATTGCTGCCAATTAGGACAACTAGGATTATTAGTTTATCGAATCTTCCCCCAAAAGAAGATTTAGGGGGTGTTTTTTTTTTTTTGAAGAATCATATTTCTTGGGTTAATAAACTTGAAACTTGGCACAAATACCAACCTGAGTAAACAATAAGACAACCTTTATTGTTAACTCAGGTTGGTATTTCTCGTCGGCCCCATCGTCGGCCTCTGCACTTGCGGATACAGAGGTCGAAAAGATCGCACGCATCTGCATGATGCAGTGCGGTCAAATGGTGGGTGCCCCGTTAGAGGCTATAGAGGCGAGACTGCCGGCCGAAACCCTCCGCCCACCACTCGCTGCGGATAAGCGGAAAAAGGAGGCGCCCGCAAACTCGGGCCCAGCAGCCGCAGCGGGTGAACCAAAAAGAGCCGGGAAGAAAACCGTCAAGCCCGGTGAGGGTAGGTCCGCGCCCACTTCGCAGTCGACGGCTGCGACCCCGTCGAAACCACCTGGCCCCCTCACCGAGGCCTGGACGACGGTGGTCAAGAGGGGCCGCCGTCAAAAGAAGAGGACGGCGCCGCCGGCAACCTCTGGAGCACCCGCACCGTTATCGAATAAGGCCGCTGGACCGCATAAGGACCCCACGCTCTGCGGCTGTAGTGATCACGCTGCAGCCCGGAGCCGTCGAAAGGGGCGTCACTTACAAAGCGGTCCTGACAGAGGCGAGGGCCAAAGTCGCGTTCCCCGACCTTGGAACACCGTCCGGCTTCAAAATGAGGCCGGCGATTACGGGGGCGCGGCTGTTCGAGGCGACGGGTGCTTCCAGCGCAGAAAAGGCGGACATTCTGGCCACCAAGCTGCGGGAGGTCCTCAATCCTGAGGACGTCCGGGTGTCCAGGCCGATGAAGACGGCTGAGCTGCGGATCGACGGTCTGGACGACTCAACGACCCCAGCTGAGGTCGTGGCGGCCATCGCCCGAGCCGGTGGATGTCCGTCCGAGGACGTGCGAACGGGCGATATCCGCGCCGACGCTACCGGGCTCAGCATGATTTGGGTGCGGTGCCCGGTGGCGGCGGCGCAAAAAGTCGCTAACGGCGGACGACTGCTGGTGGGGTAGGTTGCAGCGAGGGTCAAACTGCTGCAACCCAGGGCATTGCGGTGCTATCGTTGCCTGGACATTGGGCATGTCAAGGCACGATGCACCGCCGAAACAGACCGCAGCGAGCAGTGCTATCGCTGCGTCAGCCCGGCCACAAGGCGGCCCAGTGCTCCGCGGCGCCAAACTGCAGCCTCTGTATAGCTGTAGGGAGGCCCGCTGGGCATAGAGCGGGCGGAAAGGCCTGTGGCGCACCTGCGCAGCAGCAGAAGAGGAGAAGGAGGGCCAAGGTTGCCGGGGAATCTTTACCCCCTAGTTAGCCTGGCTGCTCTTCGGCCGACTCCCGGCCTAGGAATGGAGTGGAGGGTATGGATTGCGCATAATGGCGCTCTACCTCTTGCTCCAAAGCATGGCAGAGTGGTCGATTCACGTGGCTGTGGTCGCCGAGCCGTATTTCGTCCCACCCAGGCATAACTGGGTTGGAGACCTCGACGGTTTGGTGGCCATTATTGGCGGGGCTCTTGTCAGCCCGTCCCGAGGTCATGGCTGGGTGGCCGCCCTCGCGGACGGCGTTGGCATAGTTGGTGCTTATTTTTCGCCCAACAAGAGTCTCGCCGAAATCGAGAGTTTCCTTGACGAGTTGGGTGCCGTCGTAGGCCGACTCCACCCTCGCCCTGTGCTGTTGCTAGGGGATCTCAACGCCAAGTCTTCGGCGTGGGGATCCCCGGTAACCGATGCTAGGGGTGAGGCGCTGGAGGAGTGGGCAGTAACCACCGGCCTGGTCATCTTAAACCGGGGCTCGGTTTACACGTGCGTGCGACAGCGGGGCGGGTCAGTAGTGGACGTCTCGTTCGCTAGCCCTGCTGTCGCGAGCCGTGTCCGCGACTGGCATGTCGCCGTGGAGGTGGAGACGTTATCGGATCACCGATATATCCGTTTCGACGTCCCCACCCAGACCGCCGGCGACCGCGGTACGCCAGCCCCGCGAATGGACGGTCCACGCTGGGCGCGCAAGCGCATCGACAGGGAACTTATCGAGGAGGCTACCATGGTCCAGGCCTGGATCCGGGAGTCGGCAACAACCGGAACCATCGACGTCGAACAGGAGGCGCTGTAGTTCCGCGGGGCGATGACGCAAATTAGCGACGCGTCCATGCCCCGGGTCCACGCACAGTTAGCGAGGCGCCAGGTGTACTGGTGGTCCGCCGAGATCGCACAACTGCGTGTCGCGTGCGTAGCGGCCAGACGCCAGTACACCCGATACCGAAGGAGACGTCGTCGGGTCCCTGACGAAGAAGCCGCGCTGTATGAGCTGTACCGCACGGCGACGAAGACTCTGCGGCTGGCCATCGGCGAGGTGAAGAAGCGAGCCAGGGAGGAGATGTTGGAGACTCTAGACAGGGATCCTTGGGGGCGCCCTTATCGAGCAGTTCGAGGGAAACTCCGAGCCGCCGCGCATCCACTTAAGGAGAGTCTCCAACCCGAGCTGCTGGAGGAGGTAGTAGCAGCCCTCTTCCCGGTGAGAGCGGAGCATATCCCGCCGCCGATGGCTTTGCCCACGGCCGCAGAGTCTACAGAGGAGGACGCCATCAGCGTCCCGGAGGTGACACAGGCAGAGGTGGGGGCGGCTGTGATGCGGCTCCGGGCCAGGAACGTGGCTCCGGGGCCCGACGGAATCCACGGCCACGTGTTGGCCCTCGCTCTGAAGGAGCTAGAGCCCTGGCTGAGAGTACTCTTCACAGCGTGCCTTGAGCGAGGCCAGTTTCCCACTCTGTGGAAATCTGGTCGTCTGGTCCTGCTCAGGAAGGCGGGGCGCCCTGCGGACTCGCCGTCCACGTACCGGCCCATAGTGCTGCTAGACGAGGTGGATAATCGCTGCCCGCCTCGTCAGCCACTTATACAGAGAGGGGCCGGACCTGGACGAAAGCCAGTTCGGCTTTCGGTATGGGCGCTCCACCATTCACGCGATATCGCAGGTGAGAGTCCTGGCGGAGGAAGCAGTGTCCCGGGGTGGGGTGATGTTGGCGGTGTCCTTGTACATTTCCAACGCCTTCAACACCCTGCCCTGGAGTTGTGTTCGGGAGGCACTGCGGTATCATCGAGTGCCTCCCTACCTCCGCCGCATCGTCGGGGCTTATTTGGCGGAGAGGTGTGTCACCTACGTGGGACGTGATGGCGTCGAAAACCAGCACCGCATGTCGTGCGGTGAGCCGCATTCGGCGCCTTGGCTTGAAGGTGGCCCTAAACAAGTCGGAGGCCATGGTCTTTCAAAGCCCCCGGCGGGCGCCACCGCCCGATGCCCATATTGTCGTCGGGGGGGCTCCAATCGCTGTCGAGTCAACCATGAAGTACCTGGGATTGGTGCTCGACAGCCGGTGGGATTTCGGCCCCCATTTCCGGCGGCTGGTGCCCAAGTTGTTGGGCGCGGTTGGGGCGCTGTCAACGCTGCTTCCCAATCTGGGGGGCCCGAGCGCTGCCTGTAGGCGGCTCTACGTGGGGATCGTGCGATCGATGGCCCTGTATGGGGCCCCGATCTGGGCGGCTGACCTGACGGCCGGCAGCATCGCTGTTTTGCGGAAGCCGCAGAGAGCGATGGCCGTCAGAGTCATCAGGGGGTATCGCACGATCTCCTACGAGGCGGCTTGTGCACTGGCCGGATCCCCGCCCTGGGACCTGGAGGCGAAGGTTCTCGCGTCACTGTATCGGTGGCGCGAGGAAGCGCGGGCGCGGGGCGAAGGGCTGATGCAGAGACATATGGAGTTGCGTCAGTCTCAGCTTCGCGAGGTCCTGGTGGCGGAATAGCGGAACAGGCTTTCACGCCCTACCACCGGCCTCATTACCATCGAGGCGGTCCGGCCAGTGCTCGAGCGCTGGCTCGGGAGGAGGCACGTCTCTCTGTCGTTTCGGGTGACGCAGGTGCTCTCGGGGCATGGTTGCTTCGGGAAGTACCTGTGTCGCATAAACAGGGAGCCGGACGCCCGGTGTCACCACTGCGTCGACTGCCGGGAGGACACGGCGTGGCATACGCTGGCAGAGTGTGCCGCTTGGGAGGAGCCACGCCGTGCCCTCATCTCAGAAGTAGGCAGTGACCTGTCGCTGCCGGCCGTAGTCGAATCTAGGGTCGGCAGCGAAGAGTCCTGGGATGCGGTGGTATCCTTCTGCGAAACAGTCGTCTCGCAGAAGGAGGCTGCGGAGAGAGAGAGGGAGATTTCATACGCTCACCCGATCCGCAGCATACGCCCCGGGCGTCGGCGGAGGGCGGACAATGCCCTCTTCCAACCCCCCTAAATGGGTCCAGGAGCGACGGACTCGGGGACGTCCGTCGCCCCCCACACATCAGGACCCGAGGTGGCGGCACGTAGTGTTCCACGCGCGCCCCTCTTAGACGTCGCGGGGGGAGTCCAACACCTCACTCCCCCCCAACCCGAGATCGCGGGCCGGCACTAGCTAGGGGTTGCGGAAGTATAGTTGTTCCCGGGACCCCCAGCGTAGGTGTGAGATGGAACACCGGGGTGGTTTTTAGTCAGTAGGAGTCTGACAGACCCCTCCGCCCCCCCAGGGCGGTGGACATCCATCGAGGATTTTCCACCCCGAAAAAAAAAAAAAAAAAAAGGTTGGTATTTCTGCCAACTTTCAAATTATAAGTGTTTCGAAACTAACCCCAAGCTAAGAATCTTACTGGACCGGGTTTTGTAATTCCTTGGGAATAAAGTAAATAATCAAAATTGTAATAAAACTACCCCTCAGATAGGGTTAAGGGTTGTTAAAGTTTTTTTGAGGAATCATACTGCGCAATCTGACTAACATAAACGAAAAATTTAAAAGAGAAGAAAAGAGTGAATAACATATAAGGGTTGTTCAAAATTCGACACTCAACGGGGCAAAAAAGGATAATTATTTTAAGTTTACTTTTAGAAGAGGATTTCACTTTGTGGCTGTACCCTGAAATCTATTATTCTATAAGGCAAATAACGAATTGTCCCAATCCAATAAACCCTGTATATCTACGATACCCATTTTTTTTATTGATTTAATAATAGCTTAGTTTTGGTCGCCTTCATTAACTGCACATAAGAAAATCATTTATAGGATAAATGAAATCACGCGAACGAAGTCGCGGGTGGAGTGCTATAGTTTATAAAGATATCTGGAGAAGTACTAATACCACGCGGGCGGAGCCGCGGGCGGCAGCTAGTAAACAATAAAGGTTATCATTATTAGTCTTTTGAAACAACCCCCAGAAGACGATTTAGAGAGTTAAAGTGTTTTTTAAGAATCTTATTACTTGGGTTAATAGAAAGTTGAGATAAAGATCAGCAAAAGTAAAACAAAAAAGATTGTCATTATTAGTTTTTCGAAACTAACCCCAAGCTAAGCATCATACTGGACCGCTTTTTGTTTTGACGTCGGGTTCTAGGGGAGCACTTAGCAGGCTTTTTCGGAAATTTTACCCCTAAGGGGGTGAAAAAAAATTTAACTCCTTGAGGATAAAGTAAATAATCGAAATACAAATAAAACGTTTTTTAAAACTACCCCAAAGATTTTTTGAGGAATCTTACGCTAAAGTGGTCTAGTATCTGGTCCCGCCTACTGGACATTGGAGTGCCGCCGAAAATAGTCCGTCTGCTGTAGAGTATTTACAAGAAATATTCCTGTAAGGTTACTCATAACGGCCTCATATCGGATGACGTAACAGTGCTCGTGGGGGTCCGCCAAGGCTTCCTCCTATCGCCGCTCCTCTTCCTAGTCTTTCTTGATGAAATTATGCTTCGCATCTATGATAACAGGCGCCGCGGCATAGAGTGGGGATTATCCAACGTCTTGGAAGACTTGGATTACGCCGATGACCTATGCCTGCTGAGTCATACCAACACCGATATGCAAGCATAGCTAAACGATCTACGTCAGGAAGCGGCAAAAAGGGGGCTCAAAATAAACATCCGAAAGACTCAGGAAATGAGATCTGGTGTGAAGAACCACTCACCGTTGCTGATTGGCACAGAGGCAGTGGCACGTGTCCACAAATTTACGTACCTCGGGAGTATCGTGTCAGAGACTGGGGGTAGTGAAGAGGTCATCGCTTCTAGGATCGCCAAAGCCCGAGCAACCTTCGCGCAGCTGAGACCTGTTTGGCAATCACGGAAACTGACCCGAAGGATTAAACTCAAAATCTTTGGGTCCAATGTCAAATCCATGCTGCTCTACGGGTGCGAAACAAGAAAGGTCACAAAAGACATCTCACGCAAAATACAAGTCTTCGTCAACCGCTGTCTTCGTCGCATTCTCGGAATTTACTGGCCCGAGACCATCTCCAATGTAGAGCTGTTGGAGAACACGAGAGCCCGATTGACCGCCAGATCAAGCGTTGCATTGGCCACACGCTCGGAAGGGGTCTCGATCACATACCCAAGCAAGCTTTGGACTGGAATCCCCAAGCGAAAAGAAAGCGTGGCCGTCCCCGTCAAACCTGGCGTCGCACCGTGTTGGCAGGAGCGACGATATCCCATTTTTAACCTCCGACGGAAAAAGAGGGATGTTATAAGTTTGACGTGTGTTGTTGTTTATTTGTGTATCTGTGTGTCTGTCTGTGGCATCATAGCGCCTAAACGGATGAACCGATTTGATTCAGTTTTTTTTTGTTTGAAAGGTGATTTTGTCGAGAGTGTTCTTAGCTATGTTTAAATAAAATCGGTTCGGTATTTAAAAAATTGTGGGTGTTTTACTGTTTGAATCGGAATGTTTTCGCAAGATAAACGTGTCGGGGATTTTCTAAATTTTGAAATTCTATTTGTATGTGATATACTCGTACTATTTCGGTAGCATATGACAATCTCGTGTATATGTCATGGACCAAGTGATTAATCAGGGCACTATGTATAATGCCCGGGCTTTATGCATCTAGTCAAGTCAAATAGGGCAATGTAATGAATACTGACAGATATTTTTCACACTATCTGGTCATTATGAATATTGCTACGTAACGGTTGGGCATTTCGATAATTATAGTCAATGAATTGGTCCAAGAGCGAGCAAAGCGAGCTCAAGAGCTTAAAGTACCGCGACACGGATTGGTTAGGTTCGAAGGAGATGACAGGAGCTGAAGTGAGCGATCAAAGCGAGCGAACTCAGCTCCCATCATCTCCTTCATGTTAGGTTACTTTAGACCCTGCAGTCAGAAAAAGCAGCCCTACGCAACAAAGCTTCGTCGACTTTGTTGCTTAAATAGTAATTATACTTATCTATTATATATTAAAACCAATGTCAAGATTAAAATTATAAAAAACACATCTTTTTATTACCCGGTCCAATAAGTGATGGGCATTATTCAGAAAGCCCGGTCAATTTAATTATTTCAATAATTTTTATCATATTGTCTCATATTGGTAATTTTCCAAATCACCCGGGAATTATAAATAATGCCGTATTAATCACTTGGTCCATAACATATATACCATTGGACTTGTTGACAATTGTTGCCACTGTTAGAATCTCACTTTGTCTAAAGTCTCTTAACCCGTAAGCTACCACGTCAGGCACGTGCCTTGCACCGGCGGTCGAGGTGATTGGAGATAGGTATGTACCCTACCGAATGTCACTAAGATCAGGCTCCTCCGTGCGCTTGTTTTCCCCATATTTCTGTAAGCAGTTGAGACAAGGACACTACGAGAACTGGAAAGGAAAAACTTAGATGCTTTAGAAATGTGATGGAGAAGAATGCTTGGCATTTCATGAATACAATTCCGCACTAACGTCTCCATTCTCCAAAAATTCGGCATCAAGCAGAGTCTATCAGCATACATCATTCAGCAGTCTCGCATACTGAAATTTTTTGGCTATGTCTCAAGGCAGAATAACGACTCCATTGAGCGCCTGGTGGTGCAAGGCAGAGTGGACAGTAATAGGCCACGAGGGAGATCACCGATGAGTTGGTGGACAGCGATTGGAGATCAAGTAAATTAATGCGCCAAACTATAATCTAACAGAGCCAAATGGAGAGAGATCGTGAGACGAGTGACAAGAACACCAGCGATTTGACAAAATTCAACGTGAACACGACCGCTCTGTCAAGAGCGAAACGAATAAGAAGTAGAAGTACCCCACACCCATCAAAATATTTGGTCTAATAGGCGTGGCACGACAACGTGACAACATTTTTCTTAGGAAATGTGCTTATCTGTAGAACAAACGAGAAAATGTTTTGTCGCGTAGCACTCGTGTGGGAGAACAATAAAAAAAAACTTTTTTATTTCACATAGGCATACATGGGCACTTATAAAACGTCGACAAAAGGTGCACGGTTCGGGTTGGTCGTTTCCTATGGAGAAGAACCGGCAAGAAACTCCATGGTTACTCTTTTAAAAAATGGTTTGGTTTTACCATATTTCCATGTTACAGCATTAGTACTATGGGGGGACAACGTAGGCCCGACAATAAATCGTAAGAAACTAAAAACAAAAGATTATATAATATATTAAAAAGTTAACAACCTTTGAATTTCAACCGAATAAAATCAGCAGGGTCACCTATTAGACCAGAATATCACTCAGCACAATAAACATATTACTAAATGTCTCTGACCGAGGTTCAACCTTGATCCTCACCGCAACAAAATATTAAGGAAGTGGGAACTGTTTGCCTTGTTGCCCGGTTTTTGTTTTTCCCCATTTTCCCTTTTAATTAATTTTGCCGCGGGTGACAAGGCATTTATAGAAAAACTCTCGGAGAACAGTTGTTTTATTTTGTATTTTTTTTTGGAAACTAATTAAGGACTCACTTACAGAAGGTACTGTGTTGAATATAATGATTTGTTTTATGTCTTATATGAGTTTTCCTGTATATTTAGGTTTGCTTGTGTATTTTATTCAGGTGGATATTTTTATAAAGCCTCCTTATTCTTCAGCCATAATTCTCGGTTCCCTGCGCGATGAATGCGCTTTCGGATGGCCCTGGTTTTTTGGCCTTACTTTGGACCCCATTAATTTAATTTGTTTACCCCATAGCCCATCTCCAGAAGTCTGTTCAGTTTTACTCAAAGATTAATAGTAGTTTATGCAATGGTCATAAAATAGGGGTTATTAAAACACGAGCGTAGGTTTATGTGATAATAATAATACGCGAGTGTTTTAATACCTAATTATATGCCGTTGCATACACTATTTTATATTCACTCATACAGTTGAAATAAAACAAAAGTGGAAACGGGAAAAATATGTGATATGGCGGGCAATTTAGAATCTCATTGCGCATGCCTGCGTAGCGCGCGCATCCATTGACAATGACAATACTTTTCTATATTATGTCAATGAGCGCCATAAGCGCCAAAAAATTAAAAAGTAAGTGTGCTATAAAAATAAAACAATATTTTATGATGCAGTTGTTTGAAAATCGAAGGAAAATGTTGCACTGTAATGTTTTTTTTTTTTAATTTTACCTATCCACGAATATAAAGTACGTGTTTATACAATATTTTTTGGATTCATATTTGGAACATTACGTTGTGAGTGTAGATAAAGAATGTTATAATAGAGTTGTGTAACTATTTTGGTGTACATGTAATACTCTGTTTCTATCTATTATCATCACTCCCGTATCACACGCTCATTACGACTTAATCCTTATAATGGTTACAAGTTAGTATTACATTCACATACCTGTCCCTAAATGCACGTGTCCTTTCAATATCTCACCTCTAGACATCTTCTACAATATATTGAGGGTTTAGAAACGTGCTGCCATAATCTTTGAGCTAATACCTACCCCTATTAACGTAAGTTACGTGAAAAAGATGAAAAAAAAAATAAGATCATTATTTTTTTATTATTGTTGCACGCTCAGTTTAAAATAGTCTTTATATTTTTTGTTTGACCTGTGTCTCTGTAAATCTATACTGATATTATAAAGCTGAAGAGTTTGTTTGTTTGTTTGAACTCGCTAATCTCAGGTTCTACTGGTTGGAATTCTTTTTGTGTTGGATAGTCCATTTATCGAGGAAGTTTATAGGATATATGACATCACGCTACGACCAATAGGGGCGGAGCATGAATGAAAAATGTAGCGAAAACGGTCAAAAATATTTCTTTTTGAGAGCTTCCGTTGCGTGCGCTGCGTAAACGGTTTAAGTTACGCAACAATCATGTATGTAGGGTAGGTAGGGTAGATGGGTAGGAAGGTAGCCAGTTAACGGGAGCGAGTGTTCAATAAATTGGATAGAAAATTTATTTGAGGGCTAAATAATATCGAATAAGAAAGAAAACGTTTGGGTTAACAATAACAAGTTGTTTAATAAGGCTTTGACTTTGGCTCTTTAAATTCAAATAAAACAGTCAACTTATTACCCGACTGCCGAAGGAGGGTTCAGTTATTCCAGCGTATGTATGTATGTATGCCAATTTCTTTGGCACGCTCTACAGTCCAAACGGCTTGACGGTTTATGACATTTGAGGTGTCGTTGGATTCGTCTCAATTATGTGAGTGGCCTCCAGCCGCAGATTGGAAAAAAAGTTATAAAGTTGAAAAGAAATAGTAGGTAATAAGCTGCATTAAGGGGACAATAACAATTTACGACTATCTGCGACGGTTACCACAATTTCTCAAATTATTTCTAAATTAAGGTTATTAATTTTTTTTCTGTCCAAAGAATAAATCCGATTTCGTAAAAAAAAACATCCTATAATTTATTCTAACGAATGTTTCGAGACCAAAATATTTGGGAATGTTGAAATGTCAAGTAATCAAACCCTTACATTTTGGCATTTCCGCAATCGTTATCGCTGATAGAATGTCTAGAGGCTAAGCTAGAGGATGATGATGACTAGACATCGGATTATAAATGCACATTCAAAATGGCGAAATATTCATGCATAAAATACGCCGAAAAGTGTACAAAATATGCATTATCAAAATACTTTTGTCAATAGAATTTACGTTGATTGTCACAATATGTTTAACTAGCACTTCGCCCACGACTTCTGTTCGCGTGTTCCGTATTTTATCCTACAGATGACTTTTTAGTTCACCCCCTTAAAGGTTGAATTTACAAAAATCCCTTCTTAGTGCGGGGAGTACATCATGGAAAGAAGCCTTGTACAGTAAAATTCTTCAAAAATCTTTAGCGTTTATTTTAGGACGACACCTAAAAGACAAAAAAAATGTCTTTTGAAAAACGAATAATGAAAACTTTTACTATTTACTTAGGTTAGTATTTATGCCAAGTTTCAAATACATAAGCCCTACAAATTTCCTACTTTTCACCTCCTTAGGGGTAAAACCACGTCGACTAATAAATTCATGCATTCTTTTTATCAACCAAAAGCGTAAATCTTTAATTTCATGTGTCACACTTAAAAGCGTAAAAGTTTCACACAAACTTACCCACTTTTTACCCAATTACGGGTGGAATTTCCAAAAGGCCATAAATATATGAATTATTTTTGACAATCAAGAGCGTAAATGTAAAATTAAACGAATCCAGTTAACAATCTGTAGAAATTTCATACAAACTTTCAATTCCCCTTGTACCATTTTAGCGGCTGCATTTCTTAAAATCGTTTCTTAGTGCGCACTTACGTCACTTGAGGAACGTCCCTGGCAAATTTCATCTTTATACGTCAAGTGGTTTTCCATATTTCATGATGAGTGAATGAGTGAACTTTCGCTTATATATATATAGATTTTATCAGTTTTAGGGAAAATATATAAACAAATAATAGGGGTTAAATTATGAAATTACCGTTTTATTGTAATAGGTATTTTGAATTGACATAGAACCTTCATGGTTTGAGATTTTTGAGTGAAACTTTTTCACATGGTACCTATGAAGTTCTTCTTTTCAAAAATGTGCAACAATCGATTATCGACTTTCAATTGTTTTTTTTTATTCAGCTTAGACAAGAAAGATGGATACTTCGAAAATTCGAGTATTTTTTAATACGAGTTCCGACGCGGAACTAACGCGGCGGAAACAGCTAACAATATCGTTTGGAGAGGGGACTGCTAATGAACGCACTGTGCGATTTTGGTTGAATCGCTTTCGTGATGGAAACTTTGATTTGAAGAACGAACCACGTGGAAGACCGCCCACACAGGTGAATAACAATGAATTGAGAGAGATGGTGGAAGCCGATTCAAGCCAAACTACCCAGGAATTAGCGGCATGGTTTAACGTTACCTTACCAACAATATTGACTATATTGCGTCAAATCAATCAAATAAAAAAATATGAAAAATGGGTGCCTCATGATTTGACTGATCTGCAGAAACAAACGCGTGTTGAAACTTGTGTTGCCTTGTACAACCGATACAGAAATGAAGGAATATTGGATCGAATTGTGACATGTGATAAAAAGTGGATTCTTTACGATAACCTATAAGCGAAAAATGCAATGGCTGAGCCCAAGTCCTAAAGCAAAGCTTACCAATAAAAAGGTAATGGTAACTGTTTGGTGGTCCAAACATGGTGTTATTCACTATAGCTTTCTCCGATCTGCTCAACAATAACGGCAGATGTCTACTGTGCCGAACTCCGAACAATGATAGCAAAACTAGCATTGAAACAGCCCCGACTCATAAATCGATCTTAACCATTATTGCTCTATGATAACGCGAGACCTCAGTGCCTGTAGAATTAAAACGGTTTATCGTGCTGTAGAAACCGTTTTAATTCTACAGGCACTGCAATTAGAAACCATTCGTCACCCTCCGTATTCGCCAGACCTTGCTCCAACGGACTACCATTTTTTTCGTGATTAGGACAATTTTCTACGTGATAAAAAGTTTTCTTCTCAGGAGGCAGTACAAAATACTTTCACACAGTTTGTCGAATCTAGATCACCAGAGTTCTATCAAGGCATAAATGACCTTTCTTATAGATGGCAGCAATGTATAGATAATAATGCTAATTATTTTGATTAAATAAATATATTAAATTAAAAAAAAAAACAATTTAATTTTTCAGTACAAATCGGCAATTTCATACTTTAACCCCTAATAACATATTTTTCTTAAGCAAATTTTGTGACGTTTGTTACTTTACAATTATTAATTTTTAGGCTGAAAATTACGTCTACGTCTACCGACTTTATTTGAAAGAACTTTAAATTTGGCGTCATTTGTCCAAAAACGTTTTCATGCCAGACCTGAGTTTTTATATATAACAACATTTAATTAATAATACAACACCGCCAACACCTTTAACTACTGAAATAAGCACTACCAATGAAAAGTACTAAAACATGCAATAACGCTATAAAATAAGGATTTTATGCATTTGCTTAAACAAATATACAAATTCATAAATAAACCGATGTCTTTACATATCTGAAGAGTAATCTGAATCGAATACAATGGTATCTATCGATACCATAGTAAGTATACCTACACATATAGTACTTCAGTAAACTGGATCGCCTATACTCTGTATATAGGCAAGTTAGGCTGGCAGCATAGACAGTGAGGCCGTGCCTGATACGATACTCAATTATCACCCGGCAATTGGCAGGCTGTGGAGTTGTGCGACATCTGTATTAAAGCTGGATGGATAGAGGAAAAGTTACTTTAGTACATGAGAGATTAGATCTGTTTTTGCGTCCAAGGTTGTTCTTTGTTTAACATATTCTTATAAACAAGTAATTATAAATATATGTTTACTTTTATATTTTACATATTAATGTTGTAAAATAGTTATAAGGCTACGATGGGGCTGACATAAACCTCTAGTTTAAAAGCCCCTAAAAAAAAAGAAAAAAAAAAGTGTATTTTGTTGTCGCCGCGAGGATGGACATACATTTTTGTGGATGGAACTAATTGTTTTGAGAAATGCGTTGATTGTTAATTGATGTATATGTAGGTAGCAGTTGATTTGTTTGATATGTAACTTACTTTTGCATTTAAATCTAAATAAGTTATTTATTATACGTTGGTGCCACGCTGTCATCGTTCCGTTGAGAATTTCCGGAGCGGTGGTGGGGTGGCACGTCTATATTAGCTGTCAGAGCTCGGTGATCGGCCCTTTTTGCTGGCAAACACCGAGCAGGTATAATCTCCGCAGTTTTATTTAGTTATACAATTTTTCTAAACGACTAATTATTCTGTTAATTGTATTGTGTATTATTTGACTAAACACATATTGGCAAGCATTCAGTGTTTATCTTCGAGATCCACTAACATCATAAGTGGTTAGAAAACACGCCCAAAAATGCCGCGAAGTCACAAACGGCCTCGAAGGAGAAGAAGTGCGTCAACTACGAGTGATAAAAGTAGCTCGTCTGCAAGCTCTAGTTCGCCTTCTTCGAGCAGCTCCGATGGACACAGGCATAAGAAATAGAGACGCACCAAGCGTGCGTCAACCGCAGTAAGCCAAAATGTTATTTTATCTTCTGTGATACCCGAGTTTGACCCATTAGTGGACGATATTCAAATGTGGGTAAATGTTGTAGAAGCCAATGCTCGTGTTTTTCGTTGGTCTGATCGTGTCTTACAATTTCAAGCTTTGCATAAATTACGCAATACTGCTAAAACATGGTACGACTCGCTACAAAAAAATAAAACGCGGTGGACGACCTGGAAATGGAAGGATTGGAGAAGTACATTGTTAGATACATTTGAAATAAAACGGAACATGTATAGTTTACTAACAGATTTAGTTCAAACGAAACCTACGGATCAGTCACTATATGAATTCAATTTTGTTCAAAAAGGCAAAATTGATAAGATGAGGTTGTCCTTTTCTGAACAGGATATTATTTCGGTTATTGTAGGATCTATTGGTGATAAAAATATAAGCACTGCGTCAGATGCTGGTAACTTTAAATACTGTGATGAACTGGCCTCATTTTTGCACGGGAAGGTTCATGTTGTCCCGGAACAAAAATCCGTACAGAAGCATAGTATCTTTATCAATAAAAATTCAACTCGCCTACCCTACAGTAATGTAGAAAAAAAAGTAGAAAGTACCTCGAACTCCAATGGAGTACCAATGCATTATTCTGTTTCTAATGGTGGTATTACATGTTTTCGCTGTGGTGAACCTGGTCATAAAAAAACCAGCTGCAGTCAAAAAGATAACGTGCAATGTAATTCTTGTAATCGATTTAGTCATTTGGAACTTGCTTGTAGATCTAAACCTAAAATAAAACCTGAAAAGGGTAGTGAAGTAAAGTTAATTGTTGAGCCCTCTCCTAAGGATAAATTTTATAAGGATATTCTAGTTAATGGATGTAAACGACAAGCTTTTATTGATATGGGTAGTAGTTGTTCTCTAATAACGTCTTCTTTGGCACACAATTTGAAACTCACAATCTTTCAGTTAAATAAACCAGTTGTTTTATCAGGAATTAAAACGGGCTCTTGTTCCAAGGTCACTCATGGAGTACAGGTTGACATTATGGTCGATGAAGCTGAGGTTAACGTAGTCCTGTATATTTGTGATGAGTTAGCTGGCTGTCCAATTTTAGTTGGCAGGAATTTCACGGAGGACAAAAGAATTATGTATGTTCGTGTAGGTTATTGCCTTTCCTTTTGCCCTATAAGTAAAAACCAAGTAGCTTTAATAGATTCGTCAAAGTTCAAATCTAATTCAGTTGAATACATCTGTGTTAAATGAAATATTTGCTAGATACCCTCGAGTTATTTCAAAAGATTTGCAATCGTTAGGACAAACTTCTTGTGTTGAACTAGAGATTGAATGCATAACGAATAAACCCGTATATCAAAGACCCTATCGTATGTCTGAATCCGAGAAGGTAGCAACTAGAGAAATTATTGATGACCTTTTAAAAAATGGCATAATTCGTGAAAGTAATTCCGCATATGCCAGTCCCGTTTTGTTAGTCGATAAACCTTCAGGTGAAAAACATTTGTGCATTGATTATAGGTCTCTAAATAAAATTACAGTGAAAGAGAAATATCCAATGCCCATTGTAGAAGACCTTATAGATAAACTTCGAGGATGTAAATGCTACACATCTATTGATTTAAAGAGTGGTTATTATCAAATTAATGTAAATAAAAGTTCAATTCATAAAACTGCGTTCATCACCCCCGATGGTCATTTTGAGTTTATGAGGATGCCGTTCGGGTTATGCAATGCACCGTCTGTATTCCAACGGTTAATGAACACCGTCTTGGGTAAACTTCGCTTTGATAAAGTTATTTGTTATATGGATGATCTATTAATAGCTACAGAATCCGTAGATGAAAATGCTAAACTATTAGATGAAGTATTAAAAATATTGCAAAATAACGGTTTGACAATAAATTTAGAGAAATGTCACTTTTTTCAGAGCTCTGTTAACTTTCTAGGGTACGATATTTCTGAAAATGGTTTACGTCCGGGTAAAAAGAAATTAAAGGCAGTAGAGAATTATCCTGAACCGAAAAATGTGCATCAAGTTAGGCAGTATTTAGGCCTTATTAATTACTTTAGAAAATTTATAAAGAATTGCGCTCTTATAGCAAAACCATTGACAAAGCTCTTGAAGAAAGACTTCACATGGGAATGGGGTTCTGAACAAGTTTTAGCCGTAAATAAATTAAAAGAAGAGTTGTTACATAACGCTGTCCTAAACATTTATGACCCCATATTACCTACTATTGTGTATACCGATGCCAGTCGCGATGGTGTAGGGTGCATACTGACTCAAATCACTGACCAAGGGGAAAAACCAATCCATTTCTATAGTCGACAGACTTCTAATGAGGAAAAGAAATATCACTCTTTTGAATTAGAGTTTTTAGCTATAGTTATTGCGCTCCAAAAATTCCGTCACTATTTATTAGGATCATCTTTCAAAATTTATACAGATTGCAATGCTCTTAAACATACAATTAATAAACAAGAAATTAATTCTCGAATTGGTAGATGGGTATTACTTACTCAAGAATTTACGTTCGAAATAATACACAAACCAGGGGCTCAAATGCAACATGTTGACGCCTTAAGCCGAAATCCCGTTGATACAAATTTCACTCAAATATGCAATGAAAGTGTGTCGGTTATTACTGAAGCCGACTGGTTATTATCAGTTCAATTACAAGATCCAAGTATTTGTGCAATTAGGGAAATATTAGTCAGGTCAAGCCGAGCTTAATAAGAAAGTGTATAAAGAATATGAGTTGTTAGGTAATAAGGTATACCGCCGGACCGACTATGGTAGACGGTGGGTTGTCCCTAAACAATGTATTTGGCAGATCATTAGAGCTAATCATGACGACCTTGGTCATTTTGCTGTCGATAAATTGGTTTCCAAAAATTAAGAAAGTTGTATCTAAGTACATTAAAAATTGCATCAACTGTATCTACTATAAAAATATCCAAGGCAAAAAGGAAGGAAAATTGTACCCTATACCTAAGTACGCAAAGCCCTTTCACACACTGCACATAGACCATCTGGGTCCATTTGTAAAGACCACTCGTAAAAATACTTATCTCTTAGTAACTGTCGATTCATTTACAAAATTTGTATTTATATCACCCGTTCGTAATACTAAAAGCCAAGTTGTTATTAGTGAATTAGATAAAATATTTAAAGTTTTTGGTAACCCCAAGCGTCTTATATTTGATGCTGGAAGTTCTTTCACGTCTTTTTCGTTAAGTACTGTCAGGACAAAAATATTCGGCAACATGTGATAGCTACGGCTGTCCTACGCTCTAACGGTCAGGTGGAACGTTTCAATCGCACCATCCTGAACGCGTTGAGAAGTATGGGTGCTAACACTAGTAATGATAAATGGGATACACATATCACAAGTATCCAGCAAGGAATCAACAGTACTGTCAATAAAACCACTTCAGCCATTCCCAGTGAAGTATTCTTTGGATACCGACTCCAAACTGATGCCGACATGTTGACACAGGAGGATGAATCTGTTGACGTCACGTCATTAAGGGATAACGTTAACAGTCGCATCCAGGCCAGTGCATATAAACAAAAACAATTTTTTGATTCCAAGACAAAAGAGGCTCATAGTTATAATGTCAATGATTTGGTAGTTATAAAAATCCCCAGTCAATCGAATGACGGGCAAAGTACTTAATTATTGCCACTCTTCAAAGGACTTTTCCAAGTCACTGAAATACTAGGACATGACCGCTATAAAGTAAAGGATATGCGCGGCGCAGAGAGGACAAGCAAGTGCTACGAGGTGACCACATGTGCCGAAAATATCAAGCCTTGGATCAAGTTAGCAGACCTAGATCACGAAGGTCTGGAAATGGCCTAAGATGTTGTCAGGTATTTATTGAACCCTAGTAATGATTTAGTTCGTACACATTATTTGTCCTGTATATTATTTACTACATTACTATGTGTGATAAGCTGTCTAGTGCATTTACTTCAAACATATTTTGGTATTTGGATTATTTTAAGTAACAGTATTTATCCTTGTAAAATAAATCTGTTGCTAATGGATTTGGAGTTTGTAGTGATATGTCACTAGGGTTGGCCAAAGGCATCGCCTAGGGTAAACTGCAAGCTCTAAACTTTTCAATAACTGACCGCTGATGGAACAGTTATAGATACATTTAGATACCAATATATGTCATGTCTTTTGAATTGGGGTCTTTATTCTGCTGGCCGTTGATGGAATAGTGGAGTAGATGCCTGGTTCAATGGATTAATTAGTAATTACCCAATATTTCAGGTTAAGAATTGGTCTTTTGCGTTGGGGTCCTTTACCTGTTGGCCGTTGATGGAATAACAGAGGACGCCCGATTCAAATGAGTAATTAGCCATGAGTTGCATTTTATGAAACATTGTGTTACGAAACATTGTGATTAATGTTTATATTTTGTTCTCAGTAACTGCACCAGACTGGGACGCTATCCGGGGACGGATGCGTGAGCAGGACGGCCGGATGTTGTCGCCGCGAGGATGGACATACATTTTTGTGGATGGAACTAATTGTTTTGAGAAATGCGTTGATTGTTAATTGATGTATATGTAGGTAGCAGTTGATTTGTTTGATATGTAACTTACTTTTGCATTTAAATCTAAATAAGTTATTTATTATACGTTGGTGCCACGCTGTCATCGTTCCGTTGAGAATTTCCGGAGCGGTGGTGGGGTGGCACGTCTATATTAGCTGTCAGAGCTCGGTGATCGGCCCTTTTTGCTGGCAAACACCGAGCAGGTATAATCTCCGCAGTTTTATTTAGTTATACAATTTTTCTAAACAACTAATTATTCTGTTAATTGTATTGTGTATTATTTGATTAAACACATATTGGCAAGCATTCAGTGTTTATCTTCGAGATCCACTAACAATTTGTTGTAGACTTTTGAAAAACGAACATCGTAATATAAAAAAAAGAAAAAGTTCGTTATTAATCCGACATTACTAATCCGAATACGACTGATGATTTTCAAGATTCAGCAACGTCGTCTTGTTTAGTCTGTCCACCGTTCCTCGGAAAGCAAGTTACGCCATGAGTGCCAGAGATTGTAGTGTTGAGGCCAGAGACTGTCGGGCTGCCTGCTGCCTGGCTGGGGTTGACTGTCCGGCTAAACCGAATGTTTGGCTAAGAACGAGGGTTCGGTTAAGGCTGAGGCGGCCCGCTCGAGGCAGGGCGTCGCGGAATGAAGTTGGCTGGCTACGCTGCGGCGTTCAGAGGGACAGGCTTACTGTTTTTTTATTTTATTCTTCCACCCTCAACATTAAAATTAATAATAATATGGAATCAAGTTTGACCAGCGACCCTACTATAATCTACAATTTTTATTGTGACGTGTTTCGGGGGTACCGCAAAATAAATTGTCATTCCAGAATTTGGCGTATTATTGTTCCCGAACCGATCCTACGTTTCATTGGCGGATTCTAGTCTTGATTAGCATAGAATAAGCTAGACAGATTTATTAAAAAAACAACACAGCACATAAGTTTCCCTTTTGTATTTGTATAAGTTTATGTTGTGTACAATAAAGTATATTATTATGAATATGAATATACATGTTTATGGTTCTGGTTTCTTCGAAAAGGTATTAGAATAATGCAAAAAATACATAGAATAGACGTAAACAAGAAAAAATCATACTGTGCAGTCGGAGGATACATCTGGTTTGGTCAGCCAGCTCGCGAATTTCTTCAGCATGATTTTCTTCTTGTTTACGTCTTTTTAGTTCGCTTTTTAAGCACTCGGTTTTTTTTTTTATTTTTTGCATTATTCTAATACCATTGTTTTTTTTTTGTAACTTTTTAGTTAGTATTATTTTTTTACGAATTAGGTAGATTTAATTATTTAAGTGTTATATTTTCGAAATACCGTCTTAAAACCCTTTATTTTGATATCCCACTCGATGAGGATAAATGAAAAAAAAATTGGGACCCCACAATATGGCACCCAAAAGCCGCCATTTTTCTATTTGCCAATATTAATGTAGCCTGTGGCACTCGCAAGATTAAGAAAAATCGATTGAAGTAAGAATCATCAAAATCGGCCAACGCATTTGGTCTCTAGAACGCCACATAGGAACAAACATATATACATAGACTGATAAACACATTACCCTCCTTCAGCAGTCTATTGATTTTGCGGCAATACCGCACCATGAAAATATGGATGGACTGAGTGCGAGTGATATGAAAGAAATGGGAGTCAGTGATAGCGTGACGAGGTTCAGGACGGTATGGAAGAAGAAAACTTGTTGCAGCAACCCCAAGTAACATGGGACAAGGGCAGGAAGGTACGCATAGGCTATCAAACAAAATCGTACAAATTCTGTCAATAGAAGAAAAACCCAGAGGCTGGAAGCATTATCTGCAGTTTTATTTTCAGCGGGGAGAGGGGTTATCTCGATAACTTCTTTTTATTATTTTATATATATTTATATTTATATAGGTATGTAGGTATTATGTGTATAAAATATATATGTTACATGTGTATTTATGCAGCTTATTATATTTTGTTTTGTGGTTTGCATTCCACAGTTTAAACAATGCACCTGCCATGTTACCTCTTCACCACCCTTGGTTGACTAGTAGAGAATGCCTAAGGCATTAAGTCCGCCATTGTAACTGTGTGCA
The DNA here is from genome assembly GCA_964057195.1 of Orthosia cruda. Lineage (NCBI taxonomy): Eukaryota > Metazoa > Arthropoda > Insecta > Lepidoptera > Noctuidae > Orthosia > Orthosia cruda. The sequence goes on along the minus strand of OZ059833.1, from coordinate 32,481,258 downwards.
TGAAGTTTAAATAAATAAATAAATTGTCACGTAGAATCTTCAATCAATAATACACTAGATGCACAATCCCATACAAAACTTCTCTTAAAAATTGTCGCCAATTGTGTTCCTAAGTAATTCTAAGAATACTAGTTGAAATAAATATAAATTAATGCAAATTCAACCTTAAAATCAATGCTTAAAGTTACATTCATAAAGCTATGTAAAAAAGCAATAAAAACTTTATGACTTTTCTTCGCTACTCAACATACATCAAACCAAATTTAATCTTACACGTTTTAAAGTCTATATTACAAAGTTCCAGAACAGTCGATGTTTGTTAGAATAGTTGGCGCGTTATCGACGCAAAAGTAGGTCAAACAATCATAAACAGTTTACTATTTAATTTGGTAATTGATTCATATTTACTCTTTAGTTCGAAATTCATCATCATCATCTTCCTAGCCTTTTCCCAACTATATTGGGGTCGGCTTCCAGTCTAACCGGATTCAGCTGAGTACCAGTGTTTTACATGGAGCGACTGCCTATCTGACCTCCACAACCCAGTAACTGGGTAACAGCGGTACCCCTTGGCTAGACTGGTGTCACATCTCAAGCTTCTGACTACTCGTAACGATTGTCAGAGATCTTCAAATGACAGCCGGGACCAACGGCTTAACGTGCTTTCCGAGGCACGGAGGAAACTCGGTATGTTGAAATGGTCACCCATCCACGGACCGACCTCGTCAAGCGTTGCTTAACCTTGAAGATCGACCCGTGCGGCCGTTATTATTTAGCCACGAGCTCCTTTCGAAATTACTTTATGAAAAACACTTAATGATATAAACTTACCGAAAAAAAATATCATCTAAGTTTTAAAATGGTTATTATATGCACAATTGGACTATATATACTAATTTGAAATAAGACCAAAACCGTATTTGTGGCCTTAATTTTCGACCCGTTTTTGAAGCGCTTAATGGTCATCTCGTGTATTTTAGTATTTTTATTTATGATGGGTTTGCTCTTGACTCTAGTCTAGGTCAGAGGTGACAGAGACAAAATCGACGATGAAGAAGATTAGTTATTGATCGAAGCGTAGAATGGATTACCATTTATCTTCGTCAATGATCAAACTTTGACCAAAAAAAAGGCTAGCCTTCTCGTGACGTGTAGAGTGACTAACTTTATACACCTTAACAGGTTCACTGTCCAATTAGTAAAACAATAGCTGTTTAAAACAACAGAATTAATCATATACGATTCATAAGACAGATAAACTGTTAAGAGTTGACTAAATTAATATACCTAAGTACTGTTTCATCACTTTCATTAAACTAAATCATCGTCTCTCTTCAATTACTGAGAAAAAGCATTGTTACACTATTAGAATTCATTCTATTGCATTTTGTTTTAATCTCAGTATATTAAAAGCTAATGGACTTAGAGCCTTAATGTTATTTCTGCCAGCGCCAACAAAATCCATCACTTCATGCGGTCAGACATTTTGTTTATGTTATACAGGTTGTTTGAAAAATTGGTTAAATTTAAAATATACTACAGACTTTTCTTGACTATATTTTTAAATCCTATCTTATTGTTATGTAAGGTAAGTTAATAATAATCCTGTCTTTCAGTCTAACAATCACAAAGATTAGTACCTCATCGATCGTAGGACCTCTCCTGGGATCAATTATAGGGTCGAGCAGAGTGAGACTTTCCATCTGAATTTTATATCCAGTATACTAATTTAGGTTCTCAATCAGGTAGATTAGAAGATTAAGCATGCATATTCAGCTTATAATATTCCCTCGGTAGGATGCAGGCTCCTTCTCTGGGAAAGGGAGCCGGCCGAAATCTTCCAGGTGGGCCCTAACAGCGGTAGATATTTCTAAATTGGTACTAGAACATGCACATATATATATATATATATATATATATATATATATAAGATCAGAATGTTGGGCTGTGAATGAATGAGTATGTGGAGATGGATGTGCGGAGTGACGAGAATGGATGAAATGAGTAAATTAGAGGACGTTTGAAAGTGACGCCGATGATAAAAAAGTTGTAAGGAAACCGTTTGTCCTGGTATGGTCATGTGATAAGAAGGGATAAAACGCATGTTACTGAAAGAGTTATGAATATCAATGTGTATGGATGGAGACGAAGAGGATGGCCAAAGAAAAGATGGATGGACGGTGTGAGGAGTGATAGGAAAGAAAAGGGAGTCAGTGATGGCGTGACGCGGGACAGGACAGTATGGATGAAGAACACGTGTTGCGCCGACCCCAAGTAACATGGGATAAGGGCAGGAAGCAGGAGCAGCAGCAGGAGGCAGATGAATGATTTACTGAAATTGCCGGTTTATTCAAATATTTTTGCCACAAGGCTTAATAGAATTGCAAAAAATTAAAAACACCCTGTATACGAGCTATTAAGAGTAGGTCCTATTGTATTCACTTTTCATTAGCATTAGCTTTCACTTATCGTTGAAAAATATTTTCGTAATAAAACAAATGTACTCATTTATGCAAATAAGGGACAAATTAAATGCTATTTGCTGAACATTGAATTCATAATGAAGACCTGAGTTAACATGCACTAGCTAGACTGTATTTGCTATTACTAGAATATATTATGTTAATTTATTCTCTAATGGGCTTATAATAAAAGGTATAATACATTGAGTTGCACTGGGCAGGGCACATTGTTTGCAAAACGGATAGTCTAAGGGGCCAAAAAGTTCCGGAGTGGCAACTGTGAACCGAAGGACGTAGCATTCGAGGGCACCCCTCGAATGGACGAAGATTTGAGACGCACGAGACCGATCAGTATGACGACGCTTGGGGGAGGCCTATTTCCAACAGAGGACTTCTTTAGGCTAAAATGATGATGATGAAACAGTATCATTACTTCATCATCACGGGACTGAATGCAGTCGCAAAGAAAGAAAAGGTTTTTCTTGCAACCAGTGTGAAAAAAAGTATGTATATGCTTGGCCTCTTTACAAAATGATATTTCTGTCAACGGCTACGCCTGTCAAAACATTTTTTTTTTTAATTGACCAGGGGGAATTGCGTAGAGCCATGTTAATCTCATTAGTGTGTCGTGGTGACCCAGTAGCTAAGACCTCACCTCTTGTGCTTGAGGTCGTGGGTTCAAATCTGGGCAAGTACCAATGTGACTTTTACAAATACGTGATGTACTTTCTAAGTTTATCTTGGATATCGAAGGCAACGGTGAAGGAAAACATCGCGAGAAAACCTGGACTTATATAGTTAATGTAAGTCTGAAACAGTGGGGATTCCTAGAGGTGGCTTAATTAACTCAGACACCAGAGGTGGCCACATCCTCACACGAAAAGAAAAAGAAGAAGAATCTCATTTAAAGGTGAGTATACACTAGAGCATTTTCGTGAGCATTACAGAAAAATGCTCAATTTTAAATAGAATTTCCATGTAATGTACGTTCTTGGGAATGTTTGACGCTTTGTTCTAGGCGACTGAGCATTCACCTGTAACATTGCTTTGTACCTTGCGTTCATTATTGAGCTCACTCCACGTCATCCGCGCTCGTGCCTTTGCTCGATAAAAAGTTACACTATAACGCTCGTTGGTTTATAAATCAGGCTGTAACAAAACATCGAGCTTCATGTTCGAAGTATTCGAATAAATTTAAATTATTTAAACAGCGAACGCTCGATGTTCTGTTACAAGTAAATGTTCTAGTCTATACTCACCTTAAGACTCTTTGACAATCGATACAATGCTATTTTTAACCGACTTCCCAAAGAGGAGGTTTTTCAATTCGACCGTATATATATATTTTTTTTAACCGACTTCCCAAAGAGGAGGAGGTTTCTCAATTCGACCGTATATATTTTTTTTTTTTATGTGTGTTCGCGGATAACTTCGTCGTTTATGAACCGATTTTGATGATTCTTTTTTGGTTGGAAAGGAGATATCCTAGGGGTGGTACCATAAAAAGGAAACTAGGATCTGATGATGGAATTCTAGAGAAATCGAGGGAACACCTCAAATATTATAGGCATACATGTAGCGATTTTGGTATTTTCATCAATAATGCAATCATTTTCACTCAGAAAGTATCATTTGGTGAAGTGGAACTGATGAAGAAGACCACAATGGCCACTGGAAACCCAAAATTAAACAATGTATCCTAGTCGTGTTTAGGCTTATTGGAATTGTCATAAGTTGTACTTTGGCTATAAATGATTTTCATATTAATTTGAGGTACCTACCAAAACTAAAAAGAGTAAAATAAAAAACTTTTTAACAAAAAATCAAACCGACTTCCAAAACAAAACACTTCAAAGTGAAAATAACTTTCTTTTCCGAAGTCGGTGTCGAATAACGGAAAACAATGGGTACAAAAGACATTGACTTCGGAAAAGAAAGTTATTTTTCACTTTGAAGTGTTTTGTTTTGGAAGTCGGTTTGATTTTTAATGAAAAGTTTTTATATAGAATGATTTATTTTGGATTTTAGATTGGCTGAATTGAAGCAGTACCAGATATATTTAAATAATATTAACTTTAAAACGTTCGCGTTTCATAATTGAGAAACAATATACCACGGGTATTTAACGCGATGATTTTGATTATTTAATTACCAATTTCACCCGACGTTTCGGCCGCGTTTCGGTCGCGTGGTCCTGGGTAGACTGGTGTCTCGGCGTACTGGCTCCGTTGGGGCAGAAAATTCTTCATCTACCCTCACATTTCTACACACAACACTGACCGTGTCCTTATTCTGTAAGTTCGCCGACTCCACAAAACGAGGTAATGTTTTTTGAATCACTGGATTCCACGCCGCGGATAATTTGTAACCGTCATCCCGATTGAACGTTTTATGTTTTTTAATTTCAATCGCTTCACGCACAATTCTTGAATAGTAGTAGTGTTCCGAGGAGAGGACTTGTGGACGATGAAATTCGATCCAGTGATTGCTGCCGCCTTCTAATAGGTGTTCTGCAATCTCCGACTTGTTGAACTGCCGGTTTTTTTACAGCGGCGATATGTTCTTTGACCCTTTCAGCTATAGTCCGCTTAGTCTGGCCTATGTAGGAACTACCGCAGCTGCAGTTGATTTTATATATACCCGGTGATTGAAACGGCAGTACATACTTTGGTGTGCCCACTACGCTATTCATCTTATTTAAAACGTTCGCGTTTCATAATTGAGAAACAATATACCACGGGTATTTAACGCGATGATTTTGATTATTTAATTACCAATTTCACCCGACGTTTCGGCCGCGTTTCGGTCGCGTGGTCCTGGGTAGACTGGTGTCTCGGCGTACTGGCTCCGTTGGGGCAGAAAATTCTTCATCTACCCTCACATTTCTACACACAACACTGACCGTGTCCTTATTCTGTAAGTTCGCTGACTCCACAAAACGAGGTAATGTTTTTTGAATCACTGGATTCCACGCCGCGGATAATTTGTAACCGTCATCCCGATTGAACGTTTTATGTTTTTTAATTTCAATCGCTTCACGCACAATTCTTGAATAGAAGTGGCGTTCCGTGGAGAGGACTTGTGTACGATGAAATTCGATCCAGTGATTGCTGCCGCCTTCTAATAGGTGTTCTGCAATCGCCGACTTGTTGAATTGCCGGTTTTTTACAGCGGCGATATGGTCTATGACCCTTTCAGCTATAGTCCGCTTAGTCTGGCCTATGTAGGAACTACCGCAGCTGCAGTTGATTTTATATATACCCGGTGATTGAAACGGCAGTACATCCTTTGGTGTGCCCACTACGCTGTTCACCTTATTTAAATAAAATCTAAGTATGACTGGCCTCCAAACTCCAGTTTTAAGAGACATAGTTACTCTACCTAACTGAACCAGCCAGAGAAAAAGATAAACAGGAAAAATAAATATACAATATAATATACGAAACCCGTCGTCTCCGTCACATACGGGGCCGTGTGGTAAATTTATGCGGTTTTTATCAAAATACAGAGAAAATAAAACATTTTCTCGATTCATAATTTATTTGTATAAAAAGGTCCGTTTTAGTTTTAATATGTTGGTAGACTTTTGATGTGAGTATATTTATATTTCTTTATAAATACGGATATCATTTGGGTATGAGTGGTTCTTCATAAATGGGTTTCTCTTTGTACCTTGTTCATTAGTCCATCATATTATTTTATCATGCTATCCTATTATACTAATATAGGCCCGCTCCCTCCCGCGGCCCCACCCGCGTGGTATTTATAGCATATTTATAAATTATAGCCTATGTATTATTCTTATATCTAATCTATATAAGTGTAAAGTTTCATCAAAATACGTTGAGTAGTTTTTGCGTGACGCTGACGTGACAAAATCTTTCACACCTTATCGAATCTATCAATCTATCTAATACCTTTAAGCGAGCAATTCTTGTATATGATATGTATCTATATAATCTGAATCTCGGAAACGGCTCCAACGATTTTCATGAAATTTTGTATGCAGGGGGTTCGGGGGCGATAAATCGATCTAGCTAGGTTTCATTTTTAGAAAACGTCGTTTACTCTATTTTCATCCGAGCAGAGCTCGGTCGCCCAGTTACTCTTACCAATATTATAAATGTGAAAGTTTGAATGGATGTGTGTGGTACGTCCACACACATCCATATTTGTTACTCTATCACGCCAAAACGGCTGAATAGATTTAGATGAAATTTGGCACAGAGATAGATTATAATCAGGAAAAGCACAGATAATACTTTTTATCCTGGGAAGATGGTCCCACGGGATAATATAAGACATTCACGTGGGCAAAGCTGCTGGCAGAAGCTATTTCATAATAGGGGCATAGGAAGTAGGATATGAAAATTTGTATGTTCATCACTCAACGGCTGAACGAATTTGGATAAAGTTGGACCTGAATGGGGAAACAGAAACCAGTTTTTTCAGTAAGTCGTTCCCGTGGTATTATTTTCGACTTTCACGCGGGTAAAGTCGTTAGCAGAAGCTAACAACAATATACATAAGTCAAGTAAGTCAAATAATAATTGGCCTTTGCGAAGATTTTTCCTTTACAGAAGTTATGCTATTCTGGCTAAAAGTGAATAGTTGGTAGTATCATCTCTTCAATTTTAAGAAATCAGCTTCGGACGGGTGCAGGAAGGAACTCAAAGGTTACGTGAGGCAAGTTGCGAGAAGCCTTTGAGCGGTAGCAAAGGTAGGAAGAATTTGCCTTTTAATACCAGGCATAGCTTACCTTCCGGCAAGCTATTGACTAGCGTCGATATATTTTGTAGATACTAGCTAGAGATTTTCTGGAAGCAACCAAGAAAAGATACCTTCATATTTACTGTTAACTTACGTATGTAGTTTCTTACTATTAGGCAATATTCATATCCTTTGTCTTTTGTGTTTTATTTTTATTTCTCTGTCCAAACCATCAGGCATGTGTCCAAATAATCACGCCACCGTTTCCTATACCTACCTCGGTGACAATACCCGTCTTAAGGCATCCAATGTGTGAAGAATTGACGATCTGGGCCAATGTGTCTTGATGCATGCTAAAAGTGTGACCCGCCCATTTCCATTTCAACCTCACAGACTTATTACCCACTTTGGCGATGTCGCGATTGGCGTGACATATTTTTTTATTCCATGTCGTCCTGCCAATCGTCATATTGCTTTCATATAATTCCTTCCACATTCCATTTATACTTATGCCTCCATCTTCCTTTCTTTAATTCTTTATTGTACAACAAGACATTACATTTAAAACATTTGATAACATATTTCATGTACAAAGGCGAGCTTAACTCCAAATTTTCTTCCAGCAAACCTTTGAGTGATAGAGATCATAATAGAGGGCAGTAATCCATTGTACAATATATATACCTATATAGTAAGATGAAACTAGTTACATAATAATACATAAAATACCTACCTACGTTTATAAAGACAAATACATATATATAATACATATATAATTCATTGCGTTGAAAGGAAATGCTCCTTAATTTTCCTCTTGAAGACATCGAGAGAAGGGCTATCGCGTATGGAGTGCGGAAGAGAGTTCCAGAGATGCACTGCAGTAAAAGAGAAGGAGCCATCGTAGCGGCTAGAAATGTGACGAGGAGTACGAAGGAGAAGCGAAGTGGCCGTGCGACATGGCTTACCCCTTGGGATGAGGTACTCAAACCGTTCGCGAAGGTATTGAGGAAACGTAGGATTGTGCAGGATAGTATAGAGAAGGGATAGGATAAGGATATCTCGCCGACGCCGAATTGGCAGCCACTTCAATCTGGTCCGAAATTCCGACACATGGTCGTACTTTCGGAGGCCAAAAATAAAGCGGATGCACAAGTTCTGCAGTCGTTCGAGTTTGTTTAGGAGTACCTCCGTTGCATCTAGAAAACAGACATCCGCATAGTCTATAAGCGGTAGAAGAAGAGATTGAGCAAGAGTGACCTTAGTATGAAACGGTAAGAATTTTTGGAGACGTTTAAGAGACTGAAAAGAGTAGAAGACCCTCCTACTCACATCAGCGATATGAACCTCCCAAGAGAGATTAGTGTCTGTATGGACGCCCAAGTTTTTCGCACTTTTAGAATAATATATGGGCATTGAATTATACAATACTGGCGGGAGAGACTGGGGATCCAACAGATTGAGCATGTATTTGCCACCAATAATGAGCGCTTGAGATTCAGTAGGATTCAGGAGGAGTCCAAAGGATTTAGTCTACTTGTTGATATTTTCCAGGTCATCATTGATGGCAGCCACAGCCTCAGCGAGTTCATTCACTTTAAAATGGCGATACAACTGCAAGCGTCTGCATAGAGATGAAAGTTAGAAGTTAGGACCTTTGTGATAGCATTTATAAAAATTGAGAAAAGAAGAGGAGAGAGCACACCACCTTGAGGAACACCTGCAGTCAAGTCACACCATTCAGAGGAATCCTCATCGGATCGAACAGACTGCGAGCGACCGCGAAGATAGGATTTGAACCACTCAATTACCGGAGCAGAGACATTAAGGGAGGAAAGTATTCCTAAGAGAATGTCGAAGTCAACTGAGTTAAAAGCACTGCTGAAGTCCAGCAGAACCAATATGGTTAGACATTTATTTTCCATAGCCAGTCTTATGTCGTCAATTATTTTGACTAGAGTTGTAACAGTGCTATGGCCAGGTCTGAAACCAGATTGGTAAGGACTCAGCAGGCCATTAAAGGACAAATAACAGGATAGTTGCTTCTGAACAATACTCTCGAGGACTTTGGAGAGGATTGGGAGGATGGATATTGGACGGAAGTGGGATGGTGAGGAGGGATTAGAAACTTTGGGAAGCGGTAGGACGTGAGCCTTCTTCCAATCTGAAGGAAAGGAGTTATTGAAGAGAGAAAAATTAACTATGTGAGTAACGACAGTAATTACTTCACTTAAAATGGGTAAGAACATTTGCAGTTGAAGGCCAAGGTCTTCCTTGCTATCCATCCACATTTATTTTCATAACTGTTTTATCCCCCGATGGACAAAGAGGGGTGTTATAAGTTTGATGTGTGTACCTGTGTGTAAGTATATCTGTCTGTGGCATAATATCTCCTAAGCGGATGAACCTATTTTGATTGCGGTGACTTTATCGAACGTGTTCTCAGCTATGTTTAATGAAAATCGGTTGAGCCGTTCAAAAGTTATGGCCGTTTTACTGTTTGAATCTGGGTGTTTTAGTAACAAATCGTGTCATAATTAAGTGTTCAATAGATTGTCGATCGATGTCGATGACGATGGCGGTGTTTAGTTTTGATAAAATCCTGCATCGCGGTGTTGAAAGATTCGCCGCCGATTAGGTAGGGTCTTAGGTAAAAATGAGTCTCAGTAAGTATCGAATACAGTCATGAAGAAGTAAGGATTGTTTTATTTATCAAGTGACAAGTTTATGTGCTGCAGTGTCTGTGACATCCTAGTGTGTGGTGTCAAGTTGTTGTAAACTGGTTGTTCATGTGGTCCTTCGAACCGGATGAACAACCAGTTGTTCAATTCTTTATTTCTTTTCATAATAAAAATTATGAATATCGTTTGTTAAGGGTTACGTTTGGCACAGCGTGTGCTCCATATCTGGAAGTTAAGGTGCTTCAGCAAGTGGCTGTGGACGAGAAGGATAAATATCCTATAGCTGCAAGAAGAGTGAAAGAAGATTTTTATATGGACGATCTACTTACTGGTATCGAAACAGTTGAAGAAGGTGTCCAGTTGTATCATGCAATGAATCGGTTAGTAGAACAGGGAGGGTTTTCTTTACAAAAGTGGTCAAGCAATAGTGAAGATTTGTTGGCAAGAATAAACAAACAGGATGAAGAAAATAACGAAGAATCAAAGAAGTTTAAATTGGATGAAGTGATGAAATTACTAGGACTTACCTGGGATCGATTAAATGATGCATTTCGATACACGGTGACACTACCGCCAGTGAAAGAACCTGTAACAAAAAAAATAATCATATCCGACGTATCAAGTTTGTTTGATCCACTCGGATGGGTAGCACCAAGTGTCGTAGTTTCAAAAATAATAATTCAAAAGCTATGGTTAGCAGGTATAGGGTGGGACGATGAGGTTCCAAGCAATATACTTAAAGAATGGCTTACTTACCGCAACGATCTGCATCAGTAATCTGAATTGCAAATACCTGGATGGTTAAACACTAAGCGTAATGATGCACTTGTGAAGCTTCACGGATTTTGCGATGCGTCTAAGTTAGCATGTCTATGTCCGGGCAGTCGATGACAAGGGCCATATATCTGTGAGTTTGGTAACAGCAAAGACGAAAGTAGCACCCATCAAAGTAATACCGATTCCCAGATTAGAGCTCTGTGGAGCGGTTCTTCTTAGTAGATTGTTGGTTGAAGTAGCTCACACATTAGATATACGGAAGGAAAATATTCATGCCTGGACTGATTCAACTGTTGTACTGGCCTGCACAATAGCCATCCAAATCGGTGGCAAACCTTTGTAGCCAACAGAACATCAGAGATCTTAACCACTCTAGACGCACACCAGTGGTGTTCGGTCCGGCGCAAATCCGGCTGATTACGCTTCTAGAGGTCTTCATCCTTCAGATCTCAAGAAACAAATATCATGGTTTCATGGGCCAGATATTTTATTTTCGGCTGATATAGTTTTTAACTAACCTAAAGAAATGGAGGCCGACTTAAAAGCTATAAAGGTACATTTCTTGAGCACGGAAAGTAACTTATGGGACCGGTTTTCAAACTTGACAAAATTGATACGAGTGACTGCTTATTGTAGACGAATGTGGTTAAAAAGGACCAAGGATAGAAGTGAAATAACAGGTTTCATATCAGCCCAAGAATTGAAAGAAGCACTAGATGTTTGTATTAACATGTATCAAGCAGATAGTTTTGCTGATGATATGGAAAATATAGCAAAGGATGGTAACTTAGTAAAATTGAAAGGACCTTTCAAATATTTAAATCCTTTCATAGACGCAAATAAAATCTTAAGAGTAGGAGGACGGTTATAGAAATCAGAATTAAGCGAAGATAGAAAACATCCTATATTGTTACCAAAAAAGTCAAACTTAATTAACTTGATCGTGGCAGACTCGCATTACAAAACTTTAGACGGTGGGCCTCAACTCATGCTAGCGTTCCTAAGGTCTAAGTACTGGATTCTTGGTGCTAAGGAGTTAGTGAAATCACATGTACGGAAATGTGTTACATGTGTAAGGCATTCTGCGAAAATATGAACACAGATGATGGGGCAGCTACCAGCTGTAAGAGTAACACCTACCAGACCTTTTAAATGTACAGGGGTTGACTATGCGGGTCCCATAAACATCAGGATGGCCAAAGGTCGTGGTCACCATGCCTATAAAGGCTATATTAGTTTGTTTATCTGTATGGCTACAAAGGCCATCCTTATCGAAGTTGTTAGTGACCTAACAACCCAGGGATTCTTGGCGGCATATAAAAGATTTTTATCTCGTAGGGGGTATTGCTCTGACATGTGGTCAGACAATGGAACAAATGTTCTAGGCGCATCAAAGGAACTAAATAAGTTGGTCTTAGCAGAGAACGCCAATTTAAGAAAAGAGCTGGCTGACTGTTTAGCATCTCAGGGTACCAAGTGGCATTTCATTCCTCCATATTCGCCCAATTTCGGTGGTCTTTGAGAAGCCGGCATTAAGTCTATAAAGTTCCACCTTCGACATGTAATTGAAGACTCTACACTTACGTATGAAGAATTGTCGACCATCTAGACACAAATTGAGGATTGCCTAAACTCGCGGCCACTATCAAGGATGGGTAGCGATCTGGATAGTTTAGATGCGTTGACTCCGAGTCATTTCCTGGTGGGTGAGTCTTTAGTTGCCGTTCCAGATTATAATTTTGAGTTTTCAAATATCAATAGTTTACGTCGATGGCAATTGACGCAAAGGATGATGCAAAGTTTTTGGCGACGCTGGTCGCAGGAATATTTATCAATGTTTTTAAATCGGTATAAATGGAATCAACAAACACCGGAACCAAGTATTGGTGATATAGTTTTAGTTAAAGAGTATGATTTACCTCCCTCTAAATGGCTGCTTGGTCGTGTGGTTGCTAAACATCCCGGAGCAGATGGTATTACACGAGTGGTGTCTTTGCGCACAAAAACCACTCAAATAAAAAGGTCCATTTCTAAGATTTGTATCTTACTTGTTACGTCCACATCATCATAACTGATGCAAGTTTTGTATGTAATAATTTTAAGTAGTTTTAAGTTTTGTTGGTAAGTTTTGTTTGTAAGTTTGGTTAACACTACATAAACTGTTAAGTGCATGTAGTTCCATGGTGGGCGGAAAACAAAATATAGTAAAATTTAAGGCCAAATTTCAATATTTGTCCATGGTGGGCGGAATGTTTGAGCAAGTAGGTTTTCGTTTTGCCGATAGATGGTGGTGTTTAGTTTTGATAAAATGCTGCATCGCGATGTTAAGATTCGCCGCCGATTAGGTAGGGTCTTAGGTAAAAAATAGTCTCAGTAAGTTTGAATACAGTCATGAAGAAGTAAGGATTGTTTTATTTATCAAGTGACAAGTTTACGTGCAGCAGTGTCTGTGACATCCTAGTGTGTGGTGTCAAGTGGTTGTGAACTGGTTGTTCAGGGTGTCTGTGCCTAAGTACTGCTTTACCACTTTCTTATTTCACTTTCACTATCGTCTCTCTTCAAATTCTCTTCAATTACTGAGAAAGAGCATTGTTACACTATTAGAATTAATTCGATTGTATTTTGCTTTAATCTCAGTATATTAAAAGCTAATGGACTTAGAGCTTGAATGTTATTTCTGCCAGCGCCAACAAAATCCATCACTTCATGCGGTCAGACATTTGGTTTATGTTATGCAGGTTGTTTGAAAAATTGGTTTAATTAAAACTATACAACAGACTTTTCTTGACTACATATTTAAATCCTATCTTATTGTTAAGTTAGGTAGGTTAATAATAATCCTGTCTTTCAGTCTAACAATCATAGAGGCTGGTAGCTCATGGATCGCAGGACCTCTCCTGGGATCAATTATAGGATTGAGCAAAGTGAGAACTTCCATCTGGATTTTATATCCAATAACCAGTATACTAATTGAGGTTCTCAATCAGGTAGATTAAAAGATTATGCATGCATAAACAGCGTATAATATAACCTCGGTAGGACGCAGGCCCCCTCTTTGGGAGAGGGAGCCGGCCGTTATCTTCCAGGTGGGCCCTAGTACTGGTAGATATTTTCAAATTGGTTCTAGAACATGCTGGTTTGTTCACGTAACTGCACCACAAGGCTTGATAGAATTTCAAGAATTTAAAAACAGCCTGTATACAAGCTATTAAGAGTAGGTCCTATTGTATTCACTTTTCATTAGCATTAGCTTTCACTTATCATTGAAAAAGTCTTTTCGTAATAAAATTTATGTAGTTATTTATGCAAATAAGGGACAAATTTTTGGAGTGATGACCGCGAACCTGAAGACGCAGCGTTGGAAGTCCTAGGTCCTAGGTCCTCTAGGTGGATGAAGACCTGATTAAGGTTGCGGGAATCTGACGGATTTGCGATGCACAGGGCCGATCAGTATGGCAAATACAAATACAAATAGTTTATTTTCTTTAACAATTTTTGCAGTACATAGTTAGTGTCAGAAGTGTCCTTTTAAGCAAATAAATGCCTGTATTAGGACACTCTACTCTTCTGAAACTTAGATTTACTCACAATAACATAAACAAATTATGCCACCATTTACTGTTTATACATTTTGTGAAAATAAATTATATAAATACAAAAAAGAATTCAAGAAGACTGTTATTTTGTATCAGCTTAATCAAATGGGTTTGAGTTATGTGTGTATGTGTTATAAGTGTGTGTGTGTGGGGTGTATAAGTGTGTGTATGGGGTGTATATGTGTGTGTGTGGGGTGTTTATGTGTATGTGGTGTGTAAATGTGTGTGTTCGTGTACCTGTGAGTAGGTTGTACATGTGGGTAAATGCCACGTGAATGAGTTATGATGCGTGCTGCAAGAGAGTTTCTGTTTCCTCATATTCGAGAGGTTTCATCCATTTAGTTATATGTTTTTTACATTCATAATATTGTTCGGTGTATAAATATATCTCTTTATTAATTATATTGTAAAGTTGTGATGATCTTTTGCCGTGTTACCTACTACCAAATCTTTCCTTCTTTTTGATAACATAGCGGTATCATAAGGCAGCTCTTTGTGTTTTTTCAGAACGGTGTGTAACATATAAAATTTTCTCACTGAAAGCAAATCACTTATCTGATAAAGTCTCTCGGTGGGATATCTTATCCTTTTAAATAACATTATTTTTATTAGGGCTCGTTGCACTCGTTCCAGCCCAATAAATTTGGATTAAGCTGCACCTCCCCAAATAGGGATGCAGTAAACCAAGACCGACTGCACCAGAGCGATATATATATCCTTTAATAGGTTTCAGGCATCCTTGAATGGCAATGCTTGGGGGAGGCCTATGTCCAACAGAGGACGTCTTCATGCTGAAATAATGATGAAACCGTATCACTAATTCATCATCAAGGGACTGAATGTGGTCGTAAAGAAAGGAAAGGTTTCTCTTGCAACCAGTGTGAAAACAAGTATGTATATCCTTGGTCTCTATAAAAAAATATATTCTGTCAACGACTACGCCTGTCAAAACATTTTTTTTTGGAATTGACCAGGGGGAATTGCGTAGTGCCATGTTAATCTCATTAGTGTGTCGGGGTGACCCAGTGGCTAAGACCTCGCCTCTTGTGCTAGAAGTCGTAGGTTCAAATCCGGGTAAGTAACAATGTGACTTTTTCAAATACGTAATGTACTTTCTAAGTTTATCTTGGACATCGCAGGCAACGGTGAAGGAAAACATCGTGAGGAAACCATGGACTTATATAGTTAATGTAAGTCTAAAATAGTCAAGTAAGAGGCCTTTAAAATTCCCAGAGGCGGCTTAATTAACTCTGACACCAGAGTTGGCCACATCCTCACACGAAAAGAAATAAAAGGAAAATCTCATTTAAAGGTGAGTATACACTAGAGCATTGTTGCGAGCATTACAGACAAATACTCAGTTTCCATAAGAATTTTCATGTAATGTAACGTTCTTGCGAATGTTCGACGCTTTGTTCTAGGCGACTGGTATTTACCTGTAACATTTCTTTGTATTCCTTACGTTCATTATTGAGCTCACTCCACGTCACCCGTGTTCGTGTCTTTGCTCGATAAAATCAGGTTGTAACAAAATATCGAGCTTCATGTTCGAATTATGTTTCGAGTAAATTTAAAAACAGAGAATGCTTGATGTTCTGTTACAAGTAAATGCTCTAGTCTATACTCACCAGTCTATTTAAAAATCGATAAAATATTTTTTTTGTGTATGCATTCTTGTCCAATAATGGATTGAGATAGGCTGAATAAAAGCAGTACCAGTCATATTTTAATAAAATCAAAGTAGGACTGGACACCAAAGTACAGTTTTAAGAGACAAAGCAACTCTACCTATCTGAACCAGCCAGAGAAAAAGGTAAACAGGAAAAATAAATATACAATATAATATACGAAACCCGTCGTCTCCGTCACATACGGGACCGTGTGGTAAATTTATGCGGTTTTTATCAAAATACAGAGAAAATAAAACATATTCTCGATTCATAATTTATTTGCATGAAAAGGTCCGTTTTAGTTTTAATATGTTGGCAGACTTTTGATGTGAGTATATTTTTTTATATAAACGGATATCATTTGGGCATGAGTGGTTCTTTATAAATGTGCTTCTTTTTGTACCTTGTTCATTTGTCCATTATATTATTTTATCATGCTACCCTATTATACTAATATAGGTTATCTCCACCCAAGTGGTAATAATAGTATCATTATAAATTATAGTGTATGTGTTATTCTGGTATCCAAGCTATATTAGTGTAAAGTTTCATCAAAATACATTGAGTAGTTTCTACGTAACGTTGTCGTGACAAAATCTTTCACCTTTTTATTAGGAGAATAGGAAGTAGGATGTGAAAATCTGTATGTTCATCCCTCAACAGCTTAACGGATTTGGATAAAATTGGAGCTGGCAGGACAGAGAACCCATTTTTTTCGGTATGTCGTTCCCGTGGGATTATTTTCGACTTTTCACGCGGGGAAATGTCGTTAGCAGAAGCTAACAACAATATACATAAGTCAAGTCAGTCAAATAATAATTTCCCTTTGCGAAGATTGTTCCTTTACCAAAGTTATGCTATTCTGGTTAAAAGCGAATAGTCGGTAGTATCCTCTCTTCAATTTTAAGGAATCTACGTCGGACGGGCGCAGGAAGGAACTCAAAGGTTACGTGAGGCAAGTTGCGAGAAGCCTTTGAGCAGTAGCAAAGGTAGGAAGAATTTACCTTTTAATACCAGACAGGATGGCAAGGCATTGACCACCGTCGATATATTTTGTAGATACTAGTTGAAGATTTTCTAGAAGCTACGGGCTAGGTTCATATAAAACTTAACAAGCTCTCAGTGACTAAAGAAAAGATACCTTCATATTTAATGTTAACCTACGTATGTAGTTTCTCACTATTAAGCAATATTCTGTATATTTTGATTTTGGTTGAGATATCAATAAATCGGCACCGTTACAAGCGCCATGATAACGAGAACTCGAACCGAGAAAATATAGAGCTCTCAACCAAAATCAAAATATACATGGTAATTATCCCGAAACAAATATTAATTCTAATGATTGTGACCATGTCAGCTATAAACTTATAATATTCTATATGCCATGATTTTCCTGTCCTTTGTATTTGTACCCGACTACGGCGAAGCAACACAAATACCGGTCAAACATAACCTTCCTTGGTATTGTTTTTGGCCGGTATGTGTGTAAGTATGTATGTATGTACATCTGTTCCCTCATAACTTCTAAACTACTTATCATAATTTGACAAACGTACAAACCGTGGTCGTATGCCACTTTGCAGAATGTATTGTTTTGTTACGGTAGGTGGCATACGACCACGGTTATCCTCTACGGAATAGTTTGTACATAACAATTTAAGATGAGAATATTTTCTTGTTTCATACTTTTTAGAGCGTGGTTTTTCAGTAGTCGAGTTTTAGTTCTTAAACTTATTTTTTGTTTTTTTCGTCCTAATTATCTCGCCAGCGTTTCTTAGACCTACCTTGGTGATGATACTCGTCTTCACGCATCCACTGTGTGACGAATTGACGACGCGGGCCCATCTGTCTTGATGCATGCTAAAAGTGTGACGCGTCCAGTTCGATTTTAACCTTGCTGCATCGCCAATGTGGGTTGTGAGGCGTCACAACCCACATTGGGGATGTCGCGAATCGGCGTGATATTATCTTCTTCCATTTCGTTCTGTGTTATGCTGACTCCTTTTGCTTTCATATAATTCCTCCCACAATCCATCTTTACTTTTGCGTTTCTCTTCCATTCTATCAATCCACATTTATGTTCATAACTGTTTTTAAACCCCGATGGACAAAGAGGGGTGTGTATTAGTTTGACGTGTGAACCTGTGTGTGTTGTGTATCTATCTCTGGCATTATAGCTCCTAAACGGATGAACTGATTTTGATTTCGTTTTTTTTGTTTGTTTGAATGGTGACTTTATCGAAAGTGTTCTTAGCTATGTTTGATGAAAATCGGTTGAGCCGTTCAAAAGTTATGGGCGTTTTATTGTTTGAATCTGGGTGTTTTCGTAAGATATCGTGTCATAATTAAGTGTACAATAGATTGTCGATCGCGTGTCTAATACTAAATAAATTATGTTATGTATGAAATAAAAATGTCGGGGTTTTTTTTAAATTTTGCTTGTAGTCAGGTGCATTTCGTACCTCGTCTTCACAATATGTCCACACTTTCAATTCATATAAATACATTTAAAATAATAGAGGAAATGAAAACATATGATATTATTATCTGTTAGAATAACACCTAGTGCACACTGTCGCATTTCCGGGCATAAGTTATCCGAATAGCTACCATTAAAATAAGCTTTAAAATAATCCGGTCACCATTTTCAAAGACATAGTACAGTGGAAGCGGCGTTTGGTCGCAGATGTGTCCCGGCGACTAGGAAACTTTGAAAACTGAATTTTCTTTTTGTTTTCACAATGAAGTTCGCTCTATTTTTTTTCTATGTTGGAGTTTCAATGCATAATTTTGTTAGGAGAACGTCGTTTTAGAACTGTTTGTATATTTGTTGTGGTATGTACTTCACAGTACATTTTTTTCTTCTTCTTTTCGAGTCGTGGTACATTTAAATTATACTGTTTGGGCCCAGTATGAAGCCAAGTCTATTGCAGCATCGGTAGCGTCATTCAGGTCGTTTAAGTTGTAGTTATACGAATAATTGGGGCACTACAGCAAATGGGACATACCTTGAACAGGAGCACCACACTCGCACTGGGTGTTTCCTCTAAAATACATTTTCTGTTGCTTATATTGGAATAGGAAAATACAACGGCACGTGAAATAGAGAATAAGTAATGTAAATTTCCAAAAATGCTTCGAGGGTTGGTTTTCTTATTTACCTGAATTAGAAGAATTTCCATATTCTTATTCTCATTCCATGAAATAATTAAATTTTTAACAAATTCTTCTTCTTCTTAGTTATATGTTTGAGCCGTTTGGGGTTGACACATTAGGTCCATGGGGTCCGAGTGCGCATCGAGATTTTCGAGAAATTAGCACAAAGCTCGTCGACTCTTCACGTGACCAGAGGGCCGGCCTTTTTTTCGGTCAGATTCGGTTTCATCGAACGTGGCAATGCTGCCAGCGTTCTGGGCAAGTTACCCGACATTGATGTTGATGAATTTTTTGTTTCACAATGAGCTCTTTTCCGGCTCCCTTTTTTATTTGTATATATGTTTGTTTTTTATTTAGAATAACTCAATTGTATATATGTGAACTCTTAATATAACAATATTTTTCAATTATACCAAAATTTGCTTTATTTATTTATATTCTGTACAAAGCATCTACGCTTCGCCATTCTGCTTGAAAAATACACGTGCCAGGTAATTTTTCTCTAACATCACAAAACGAGAAATCAACAGCAAAATGTAGGCGACTTAAAAGCCTATCGTGTATTTTCAACATGTGTTTATGTAATGTTCCATGAAATTGGCTAGCTATTGGAATTGAAACACGAACGAAATACCCAATAAAATTGTGAAGAGGCTTTGTTTTTACATGTTGATTTTTTCCTGCTCTGTAGACTGCGTACAACACGCCATTTGTTTCTGTAAGAAACACGTTTTAGAGTTGTTTTCAAAGCTCAGAATATGGGCGGTTTATAACGCTGTGTAAATTCTATGAGTAAGATTCGTTTGAAGACAGAATAAACTGTTTAGTATGAATTGGTTTTTAGAATAGAATTAATAGAAGACAGTCCTTAATGCTGCACCTACAAACGCCGATAAACTTTAATAACCTAGAAATTCGAGATGCTTTGAGGCGTTTAAGTATGTGTTCTTTTTTATCATTAGGATTGGTTAAGACGAGACATACCCACAATGCATAAATACAGTACACTTACAATTCACTTATTTTTTTTAGGTTTTGTTTAGGTTCCAAGTTATAGGTTATAACCACTAGACCAATGAAGCAGCTAAATATTATCTAAATATTCTTAGCATAATGGTACATAAACCTTATTTTAAAATCAATGCTTTAAAACGCTCTTTCAAAGAATCCATTAATACTGTCTAGAATGAAAATCAATCGCACCTTTATGGCTGAATCTCTTGAAAGTAACGTGGCTTCCGCATTTATAAGGAGTTACCGCTAGTCTTTGAAAGTGCTTTCGACACGGTTATACATATTCTTTTCTTTATTGTATGGCCCTAGACGTGCCTTTTGTTCAAGATGCCATGTTTACTAGGCGATTCTATGAAGATGATAATTTATTTTATGGTTTTGATGATTCATTTTCATAATATCATTACCAATCGCTACCAAGAGATTTGGTGTCTCTCAAGGAAGCACACTAGGCCTCAAACTTGGTGCTAAAAAAAACTTATGTCATCATCATCAGCCTTTTTACAAGATTTTATTTAACTTGCAATGTATGTACTCGTAAGTAAGTGTGTTCGGGACAAATCTTTCAACTGAATTTTAAAGCAGTTACCACTGATTAAGATAAAATTTTGCAGACACGTTTAGTTTGCATGACAATGCATAGTAATCTAAGTGAAGTCATACTAAATCAAATATGGTGGACGGCACAAGATGACGGACTAGTTATTTTTTGTGGACTGCCATGATATGGGTATCAAATGGAAGGGTTTGCTGAGAAAAATACGAAAAAATATTGATTTAAAAAAGTATTTATCTACTTCGGTTTCGTTATATTCGAATTACAAAATTGACAGCGGTTTCATTATGATACCCATAACGACATCGGGTTGCATTATGCGAATCGTCATAAATTCTAAACAACAAGCAAAGACATTCAGAACATACAGCCAGGTGCCTATAATATTACTTCGAAATCAAGACAATGTAAATGATGTTTTTAAAAATGTAACAAGTTTAGAACATAAGTATGGTATACTATTTGGCTATTGCGGCTACAAGTTATTCGCCTTATACCTAATAAAGACTAAATAAAAAAATAAAAAATAAAGTGGACGCGGGCAAAATTTTCTGAGTAAAATTTTATTCCAAATTTTATTAAAATGTCTTCAATATTAAGTGATATTGAAAATACTCCACCAGATATAACAAATAGAGCAGTTGCGTCTACAAATAATTTACTACCAGAAATGAAATCAAGACATGTATAAGAGAAATGAAATACTTAATCACACTTCCTGAAATACTTATTTGTCTACATCTGTGTTTTATTCCTTCCTTCGTAGATAAAATCTTGTATGCAACTGTACGTTATTGGTCTTTTAATAACTCGTGCCCACCTATTTCGGTACGCGCTACGCTTGTACCGAAAAATGGCACTCGTATTAAAAGACCGTCCATGACGTAACAGTTGCATAAATAGCTATTTTAATGTATAATTTCATTAATGTTCACACTGCTGGGACACAAGCCTCCTCTCTATGAGAGTGATTGCACCGTAATCCACCACACGGGCCCAGTGCGGGTTGGTGGATGTCAAATGTCTTCGAATTTTTCGTTCTAGGACATGCCGGTTTCCTCACGATGTTTTCCTTTACCGTTTTGAGAGCAGTGGTGTTAAAATAATTTATAAAAAGTAAATCACCTGCCTATGTTCGAACCCACGACCTACGACATTTAAGTCGTGGCCGTTACACTACACCGGCTTGTTTGGTCTTAGATGGGTGACCATTCTATCATATCCGACCGTACCTCGGCAAGTTTATCAACGTAGAATGGATTACCATTTATCTTCTTCACTGATGAATCTTTGATCAAAAAAAGGCTATCCTTTTGGTGACGTTGCTTTATACACCTTAGAACAGATTAATTGTTCAATTAGTAAAATAATAGCTGTTTAAAACAATATAATGAATCATACATGATTCAATGGACAGGGCAACTGTTAAGAATTGTCTAATTTAATATACCCAAGTCACAGATAATATAATACTAGCATACAGGCTGTCCTGAAATACAGTTTACGACTTAGCTCAGGCACCAGTCGCCCGCAAATAACTATGTGGCATATCGTTATATTTTTTTTTCGTTTTTGAGTTTTTAGTTGATTAGTGTTATTTGTGGAAAAAAATAAAGATGATTTTGATTTGATTTTGACAGATGCCTCATGTCATCGAAAAAACTATACCGACGTAACTACGTTTCTTGTCTGATTAAACTGATTATTTTTCTAAGAACATCGATCGCGTTCAGTTCCGTTCCACGTATATAGATGGTTAGCAGCGACTTGCAAGTAGGTTTACTCGGTTTGTGAATACTTTTTTTTTAATACAGCGACAATTTGTTTTATAGTTATTTTTTATTGCTTTTTTTTTACAGTTTAATTGTACCAAAATGTGTTACAAAACAAATGAAAAAATCGAGTGGATGCTTCAGAAATTTAAAACCACGCCATCTATTGGAAGCAATTTTAAATGATCCATTCAAATAAACTTTGAAATGTGAATTAAAAGCCCATTATTCCTTAATTTTGTGCTAAGGATGTTCTTGTTTCATGAACTCTCATGATACAAGAACATGCGTTTTTAGGGTTCCGTACCCAAAGGGTAAAAACGGGACCCTATTACCTAGACTCCACTGTCCGACTGTCTGTCTGTCACATGTACCGTGATACCTAGACAATTGAAATTTTTACTGATGATGTATTTCTGTTGCCGCTATTAAAAAAAATCTAAAAACAGAATAAAATAAATATTTAAGTGTGGTTCCCAAACAACAAACGTGATTCTTTTGCCGTTTTTTGCGATAATGGTACGGAACCCTTCGTGCGCGTTTCTAACTCGCACTTAGTCGGCTTTTTATAATCGTGTCTAGAAAATCTCAATATTTCTCAAAACTCAATAACAAATCGAAGCTTATCACGCCATCTAGTGAAATTTATTTGAACCAATTTTCTTCGCGTTGGGTGCCCGTGCCTAACTACTGTTTCACCACTTTCATTAGACTAAATCATCGTCTCTCTTCAGTTTCTCTTCAATTACTGAGAAAGAGCATTGTTACACTATTAGAATTAATTCGATTGCATTATATTTTAGCCTCAGTATATTAAAAGCTAATGGAATAAGAGCCTTAATGTTATTTCCAAATAAAAATATATAAAATCAATCACTTCATGCGGTCAGACATTTTGTTTATGTTATACAGGTTGTTTGAAAAGTTGGTTAAATTTAAACTATATTACAGATTTTTCTTGACAACATTTTTGGATCCTATCTTATTGTTAAGTTAGGTAGGGTAATAATAATCCTGTCTTTCAGTCTAACAATCACAAAGGCTAGTATCCCATCGATCGTAAGTTCACTCCTGGGATCAATTAGAGGGTTGAACAAAGTGAAAATTTCCATCTGGATTTTATATCCAATATACTAATTTAGGTTCTCATTTAAGTAGATTAGAATATTAAGCATGCATAATTAGCTTTTAATATTCCCTCGGTAAGACGCAGGCCCCCTCCCTGGAAAAGGGAGCCAGTTGTAATATATCAGGTGGGCCCCAGCAGCGGTAGATATTTATAAATTGGTACTAGAACATATATTTACAAGATCAGAATATTGGGCTGTAAAAACGATGGATGAAAAGATATTGCATGTAGCAGAAATGATAATGTGGAGAAGGATGTGTGGAGTGACAAGTATGAATAAAGTGAGAAATGAGTATACTAGAAAACGTTTGAAAGTAACAGACAAGTTGAAAGGAAACCGTTTGTCCCGGTATGGTCATGTGATGAAGAGGTATACAACGCCAGTTACTAAAAGAGTTATGAAAATAAATGTGGATGGTTGGTGAGGGAGAGGATGGCCAAAGAAAAGATGGATGGAATGTGTGAAGAGTTATATGTTTGAAAAGAGAATCAGTGATGGATGTGAGTACAGAACTGGACGGTATTGAAGAAGAAAACGTGTCGCGCTGACCCAAATAACATGGGACAAGGGCAGGGTGATGATGATGTACTAGATGCCGGTTTCTTCATGTAGGTTCGTCACAAGGCTAGATATAATTTAAAAACAACCTGTATACAAGCTACTAAAAGTAGATTCTATTGAATTCACTTTTTATTAGCTTAGCTTTCACTTATCATTGAAAAATCTTTTCGTAATAAAACAAATGTAGTCATTTATGCAAATAAGGGAAAAACGCTATTTGCTGAACATTTAATTTATAATGAAGTCATGAGTTAAAATGCACTAGCTAGGCTATATTTGCTAATACTAGACTATATTATATTAATTTATTAAAGTCCTAATGAGCTTTAAATAATAAAAGGTATACTAAAATAAGTGGCACTGGACACTGCACATTGCTTGCAAAACGGATAGTCGATGGGGCCAAACAGTTCTGGAGTGGTGACCGCGAACCTGAAGACGCAGCGTTGGAAGGCCTCCCTCTAGGTGGATGAAGACCTGATTAAGGCTGCGGGAATCTGACGGATTTGAGATGCACAGAGCCGATCAGTATGGCAATGCTTGGGGGAGGCTTTTGTCCAACAGAGGACATCTTTCGGCCTAAATGGAGATGATGAAAAAGTATCATTACTTCTTTTATCTTAATTTCAACTTATATGATCAATATGATTGAAATAAATGAAATTTGAATTTGAATTTGACTTCATCATCAAGCGACTGAATGGGGTCACAAAGAATGTAAAGGTTTGTCTTGCAACCACTGTGAAAACTAGTATATATATCCTTTTAGCCTTTATACAAATTAATATTCTGTCAACGACTACAACTGTCAAAACATTATTTTTTTGGAATTGACCAGTGAGAATTGCGTAGCGCCATGTTAATCACATTAGTGTGTCGTGGTGACCCAGTGGCTAAGACCTCGCCTCTTGTGCTTGAGTTTGTGAGTCCAAATCCTGGCAAGTACCAATATGGCTTTTTCAAATTTGTAATGTACTTTCTAATTTTATCTTGGACATCGCAGGCAACGGTGAAGGAAAATATCTTGAGGAAACCTGGACGTATATAGTTGAGGTAAGTCTGAAATAGCCAAGTCGACGGCCTGTGGGGTTCCCAGAGGTAGCTTAATTAACTCTGACACCAGAGGTGGCTACATCCTCACACGAAAAGAATAAGAATCTCATTTAAAGGTGAGTATGCACTAGAGCATTTTTGCAAGCATTACAGACAAATACTCAGTTTTCAAAGAATTTTCATGTAATGTTACGTTCTTGCGAATGTTCGACGCTTTGTTCTAGACGACTGAGTATTTATCTGTAACAATTCTTTGTATTCCTTGCGGTTGTTATTGAGCTCACTCCACGTCATCCGTATTCGTGTCTTTGTTCGATAAAATTTTACACCATAGCGTTCGTTGGTTTTTAAAATCACGTTTTAACAAAACATCGAGCGTCATGTTCGAAGTGTGGTTCCAGTAAATTTAAAAACAGTGAAAGATTGATGTTCTGTTACAAGTAAATGCTCTAGTCTATACTCACCTTAAGACTTTTTAACAATCGATAAAATGTTATTTTGTGTAGGCGTTCTTATCCAATAATGGATTGAGATAGGCTGAATAGAAGCAGTACCAGTTATATTTTAACTAGCTTTTGCCCGCGACTTCGTTCGCGTGGAATAGTGACTTCCGGCAGATTTTTGGTTTTACCCACATAGTGCCCGATCTCGCGGGATCTCTTCAAAAATGAAATGTGGAAGACATTCTAGGGAACTCTTCAAAAATCAACTAAATAATTTAAAAGGAACGATCTAATTAATTTAAAAATTAAAACGAATTTAGACATACAATTTTAGTATCTACTAATAATCGAGATCAAACTAAACTTACATTATACAACAACCAGACAACCCAACAAATAAACCTTTTAATCGACAAATACAACGGGACCAATTTTGAAAACAACCACCAGACAACCCAACAAATAAACCTTTTAATCTACTAATACAACGGAGCCAATTTTAAATTTACGAAACGATCAATCCACAATTCCACGACAGTACCGAAGCGCTCGGCCGATACCCAACCAAATGCGTGTAACGAAACCATAGCGCGATCTATTTCGATCCCAACGCCATCTATCAAGCATAGTGACAACTCGGATTATTTATCTATACTCCGTTCGGGCATTTTCTTTGTACTAAAAGTTTTATTATATTGATATTATTTTTTCATACCTTTTTACTATTTATTTACTTTTTCCGATGAATTTTCAGGACTGAATTGATGCCGAATCTTGACCAATAGATGGCGCTGTATGTCCGGAATAAATTTTATTTTATTTTATATTTTATTTTTTGTAATAAAAACTATCCTATGTCCATTCTCAAGTTCCAAACTATGTCTGTACCAAATTTCACACAAATCGGTTCAGTAGTTTAGGCGTGAAGCAAAGACAGACAGACAGACAGACAGAAAGACAGAGAGACAGACAGACAGAGTTACTTTCGCATTTATAATATTAGTTTGGATAAAATCAAAGTAGGACTGGACACCAAAGTACCGTTTTATGAGACATAGTAACTCTACCTATCTGAACCAGCCAGAGAAAAAGGTAAACAGGAAAAATAAATATACAATATAATATACGAATCCCGTCGTCTCCGTCACATACGGGACCGTGTGGTGAATTTATGCGGTTTTTATCAAAATACAGAGAAAATAAAACATATTCTCGATTCATAATTTATTTGCATGAAAAGGTCCGTTTTAGTTTTAATATGTTGCCAGACTTTTGATGTGAGTATATTTATATTTCTTTATAAAAACGGATATCATTTGGGCATGAGTGGTTCTTTATAGATGTGCTTCTTTTTGTACCTTGTTCATTTGTCCATTATATTATTTTATCATGCTACCCTATTATACTAATATAGGTTATCTCCGCCCAAGTGGTAATAATAGTATCTTTATAAATTATAGTGTATGTGTTATTCTGGTATCCAAGCTATATTAGTGTAAAGTTTCATCAAAATACATTGAGTAGTTTCTGCGTGACGTTGTCGTGACAAAATCTTTCACCTTTTTAATAGGAGAATAGGAAGTAGGATGTGAAAATCTGTATGTTCATCCCTCAACAGCTTAACGGATTTGGATAAAATTGGAGCTGGCAGGACAGAGAACCCATTTTTTTCGGTATGTCGTTCCCGTGGGATTATTTTCGACTTTTCACGCGAGGAAATGTCGTTAGCAGAAGCTAACAACAATTCAGTCAAATAATAATTTCCCTTTGCGAAGATTGTTCCTTTACCAAAGTTATACTATTCTGGTTAAAAGCGAATAGTCGGTAGTATCATCTCTTCAATTTTAAGAAATCTGCTTCGGACGGGCACAGGAAGGAACTCAAAGGTTACGTGAGGCAACTTGCGAGAAGCCTTTGAGCGGTAGCAAAGGTAGCAAGAATTTACCTTTTAATACCAGACAGGATGGCAAGGCATTGACTAGCGTCGATATATTTTGTAGATACTAGTTGAAGATTTTCTGGAAGCTACGGGCTAGGTTCATATAAAACTTAACAAGCTCTCAGTGACTAATGGTCAAAGAAAAGATACCTTCATATTTAATGTTAACCTACGTATGTAGTTTCTCACTATTAAGCAATATTCTGTATATTTTGATTTTGGTTGAGAGATCAATATTTCGGCACCGTTACAAGCGCCATGATAACGAGAACTCGAACCGAGAAAATATAGAGCTCTCAACCAAAATCAAAATATACATGGTAATTATCCCGAAACAAATATTAATTCAAATGATTGTGACCATGTCAGCTATAAACTTATAATATTCTATATTCCATGCTTTTCCTATGTCCTTTGTATTTGTACCCGACTACGGCGAAGCGACACAAATAACGGTCAAACATAAACTTCCTTGGTTATGTTTTTGGCCGGTATGTGTGTAAGTTTGTATGTATGTATGTTCATCTGTTCCCTCATAACTTCTAAACTACTTATCATAATTTGACAAACGTACCAACCGTGGTCGTATGCCACTATGCAGAATGCATTGTTTTGTTACGGTAGGTGGCATACGACCACGGTTACCCTCTACGGAATAGTTTGTACATAACAATTTAAGATGAGAATATTTTCTTGTTTCATACTTTTTTGAGCGTGGTTTTTCAACAGTCGGGTTTTAGTTCTTTAACTTTTTTTTGTCTTCTCCGTCCTAATTATCTCGCCAGCGTTTCTTAGACCTACCTTGGTGATGATACTCGTCTTCACGCATCCACTGTGTGACGAATTGACGATCCGTGCCCATCTGTCTTGATGCATGCTAAAAGTGTGACGCGTCCAGTTCGATTTTAACAATTCCTCTCACAATCCATCTTTACTTTTGCGTTTCTCTTCCATTCTATCAATCCACATTTATATTCATAACTGTTTTTAAACCCTGATGGACAAAGAGGGGTGTGTATAAGTTTGACGTGTGAACCTGTGTGTTTGTGTATCTGTCTCTGGCATTATAGCTTCTAAACGGATGAACTGATCTTGATTTCGTTTTTTTTTTGTTTGTTTGAATGGTGACTTTATCGAAAGTGTTCTTAGCTATGTTTGATGAAAATCGGTTCAGCCGTTCAAAAGCTATGGGCGTTTTACTCTTTGAATCTGGGTGTTTTCGTAAGATATCGTGTCATAATTAAGTGTTCAATAGATTGTCGATCGCGTGTCTAATACTAAATAAATTATGTTATGTATGAAATAAAAATGTCTGATATAATTAAAAATGAATATTTTGCTTGTAATCAGGTGCATTTCGTACCTCGTCTTCACAATATGTCCATACTTTCAATTCATATAAATACATTTAAAATAATAGAGCAAATGAAAACATATTATATTATTATCTGTTAGAATAACACCTAGTGCACACTGTCGCATTTCCGGGCATAAGTTCTCCGAATAGCTACCATTAAAATAAGCTTTAAAATAATCCGGTCACCATTTTCAAAGACATAGTACAGTGGAAGCGGCGTTTGGTCGCAGATGTGTCCCGGCGACTAGGAAACTTTGAAAACTGAATTTTCTTTTTGTTTTCACAATGAAGTTCGCTCTATTTTTTTCTATGTTGGAGTTTCAATGCATAATTCTGTTAGGAGAATGTCGGTTTAGAAGTGGTGGTGTGTACTTCACAGTACATTTTTTTCGTCTTCTTTTCGAGTCGTGGTACATTTAAATTATACTGTTGGAGGCCAAGTCTATTGCAGTATCGATGGCGTCGTCCAGGACACTACAGCAAATGGGGCATAATTTGAACAGGAGCACCACACTCGCACTGGATGTTTCCTCTAAAATACATTTTCTGTTGCATATATTGGAAGAGGAAAATACAACGGCAATATAATAAATGTAAATTTCCAAGTATGCTTCGTGGGTTGGTTTTCTTATTTATCTGAATTAGGAGAATTTTCATATTCTTATTCTCATCCCATGAAATAATTCAATTATTAACAAAACATTAAGGAAGGAACAAGGTAACCGAAACATTAGGTCGATGGGGTCCGAGTGCGCATCGAGTTATTCGAGAAATTAGCACAAAGCTCGTCGACTCTGCACGTGACCAGAGGGCTGGCATTTTCTTCGGTCAGAGAATCAGCATTGCAATCCAAAGTGGCAATGCTGCCAGCGTTCTGAGCACGTTTCCCGACATTGATGTGGATGAATTTTTTGATGCACAATGAGCTCTTTTCCGTCTCCCTTCTATTTCTATATAGGTTTTTTTTTTTTTGAATATTCAATTTTATATATGTTAATTCATAACATAACAATATTTTATCAATTATACCATTTGCTTTATTTATTTATACTAAGTTCAAAGCATCTACGCTTCGCCATTCTACTTGAAAAATACACGTGCCAGGTAATTTATCCCCTAACATCACAAAACGAGAAATCAACAGCAAAATGTAGGCGTCTTAAAAGCCTATCGTGTACTTTCGACATGTGTTTATGTAATGTTCCATGAAATTGGCTAGCTATTGGAATTGAAACACGAACGAAATACCCAATAAAATTGTGAAGAGGCTTTGTTTTTACATGTTGATTTTTTCCTGCTCCGCAGTCTACAATACGCCATTTGTTTCTGTAAGAAACACGTTTTAGAGTTGTTTTCAAAGCAAAGACGCTGTGTAAATTCTATGAGTAAGATTCGTTTGAAGACAGAATAAACTGTTTAGTATGAATTGGTTTTTAGAATAGGATTAATAGAAGAAAGACTTAAATGCCGCACCTATAAGTGCCAATTAATTTTAATGAGCCAGACATTCGAGATGCTTTGAGGCGTTTAAGTAAGTGTTTATTATTTATCGTTAGGTGTGGGTCAGACGAGACATTCCCACAATGCATAAATACATTACACTCACAATTCACTAATTATGTATTAGGTTTTGTTTAGGTCCCATGTTATAGGGACGAGCCTAATTGCCATCAACTCTAATTTGCCATTCAAACTCCTGGCTGCTGATGAGAAGTACCATATAAAAAAAACCAGCCAAGTGCGTGTCGGGCCACGCGCTGTAATAGGGTTCCTTAGTTGCATAATAATGCGGACTAAGGAGAGGGCTTTTTGTAGTTACATGAACATTAAAACGGTTTTAGCGGCTCACAACGTCTAAAAACGGGCCCACATAGAACGATGGTAACTGAAGAAGGAGATATAAAATCCAACTCCACAATTGAAGTTAGAAAAAATATGATCTATTTGAGTACCACCGCGGGTAGTGGCAACTGCACTGCACACAAAATAGACTCTCCCGCGCACATGCGCCGTATGGACTACGGACCGGTACTGCTAACGAATCCGCCCAGTCCAATGCGTGAATTGAGCTTAAACATTATATATTTAGGAATCATTATTATTAAGGATGATAATTTTATTTTTGTATATTTTTACATGGTTCAAAAGCATATATTTATTCTGTTTTACACAGCTAAGAATGTTATTTAAGTAATTTTTCAATGGCATTTGTACAAAATTTTTACTGTTCCATGTACATTTTATAAGTTGGTTTGGTTTATCTGTGATAGCTTTCCTTTTTATTTCGTTATATTTACTCTGATTCGTTATATAGTCTCTGAGATAAGCTGCGGACAGACAGACGGACAGAGCGAAACTATAAGGGTTCATTGTTGACTTCGAAACCCTAAAAACCCAATAATATTTTGCAGCTTAATATTATCTAAATACTCTTAGCGCAATGGTACATAAACCTTATTTTAAAATCGATGCTTTAAAACTCTTCCAAAGAATCCATTAATACTGTCTAGAATGAAAATCAATCGCACCTTTATGGCTGAATCTCTTGAAAGTAGCGTGGCTTCCGCAGGTATAAGGAGTTACGGCTAGTCTTTGAAAGTGCTTCCGACACGGAAATACTTATTATTTTTCCTGATAGTTGATCCTATACGTGCCTTTAATTCAAGATGCCATGTTTACTAGGTGATGTTATGAAGATGATAATTTATTCATATTGTTTTGATGAATAATTTTCATAATATCATTACCAATTGCTACAAAGAGATTTGATGTCTCTCAAGGTAGCATATTAGGCCTCAAACTTGGTGCTAATAAAAACTTATGTGGTTATTTAAAAATACTAATTTATAACCGCAAGGATTTCTATGTAGTTATTTTTATTTGTAAAACTGTTTTAAATAGGTCGTGTGATACCAAAACATTAAGCTTTCCAGTCTGATTCGTGAATAGTCCAATTAAATCCAACAATACCTCTATTCAAATCCGTTTACAATAATACAAACTGAAAATCTACACAAACGCGACACGAACAGATCGTTTTAACAGCTGCACAATTAGAATAAACGTATAAGCATTATTTAAATAACCTGTTTCAAAAGCCTTATACAGAATAACGCTGAATTTCCTTTGGATTGCAGGAGAAAGCGCTAGAGCGAGTAACATTCACATCTGCGTGTTCCGTTCCGCACCTTCTGCATTCAAGTTTTATAGCAGGGATGTTAAGGAGCTCCGTAACCGTAACCGAAACTATTGGCTATCCGAAATCAAAATCCATCCGTAACCGTAACCGAATCCGATATAAAGCTTTCATATAATTTTAGATAGAGGCGGCGCGAAGTCTAAATGAGACACGTTATGACAGGTTTATATTCCCGCTCGAGCTAACACTAGCGCGTCTCATGCAATGCAAGAACTAAATTATAATTTAGAAACATAGTCAAATTATGTCTTATTTGTTTAAACTTTTAGAATTTCTTAAAAAAACAATTATCCGTAACCGGTACTATCCGAAACTAACGTTTAATCCGAGATAATTTCATATCCGTAACCGTATACGAAACCAGTATAATATTATTTCCTTATCCGTATCCGTATCCAGATCCGAAATGTCATATATTGAACAACCCTCTTTTATAGCAATAATTACCGAGATTATAAAGGGAAACATCTTCGTTATCCCTGTTCTTTCTTCTCTTTTTAACAGCCTATTAAAGATAAAGACGTAAAATAAAGGGGAGTTAATCCGTTTACTCGCCTCTTGGGAGACAATAGGCCCTGGATACAACAACAAATTACAATTTTAAACGTGTGCTGTTTTATGCTTTACGCTGAAGCGTTAAAGGTTAAAATCGTATAGCAATATATTGGGGACATATTTTGATGGTGCTGGAACGATAAATGATAATTGTTATGTAACCAAGGTTTTATGATTTGGGTCCTTCATCAAAATGTTGGCGTCATCAGATGCAGTAAACTAGGAGATAAAGTTAATTCAAAATTACTCAATCTCTGCTTTAATGAAATCTATGGACACGTAATTTAGAATTTTAGGTATTTTAAAACATGATGAAGATAAGCTGACCAATATGTTTTAAGTTTATCTTGCATCCTAAATCCAATTACTACTAGTATCTGTAAGCTGTGGGTCTCACGAGTCTATCTTGTTTTTTTGTAAAATTTTGAATGGACAAAGAATATAATTATCGAACCTGCTCACAAAATTTCAGGAGAATCGGTTGAGAAATACGACCTGTAGTGGAACACAGCCGGACATCCGTACAAACTTTATATGAAAGCATTTTTGCCCAAGCTAAAACGGAGACGCTTCTTTCGTGCTTCGCCTGGCTCGGTCAATTATTCTATCCAACACACGTTTACACTCTATGATTCAGCTTTTTGTGACAGTTACCTTGACATTTTAACCTTTCTGAAAACTTAAAATTTCTTTAGTACCAACTTATTAACACTCATATTCTTAAAGTTGTCAAAAAATAAAAGGCACGTTTTGACAGCTATTTTAAACACTTAATAATAATTAAACTTTATGCTTGCGATTGATACTCGTTGTTATAGTGTATGGGTACATAGTAATTAATTAGGATTATGAATTTAATTTTTCAATTTCTTACGTAGAAAATTATAGCGGCATGTAAAATGAGAAACTTCAACGGACTTCTTAGATTGTGACGACTTTAGTCCTTTTGAATGAAACTTCCTTCACTCCAGTTGACTCAGTCGTCATGACAACGCAAAAAAGTCTGTAGTCGAGGACAAAAATTTCAATACATAACAAGTTGAAACCATTGAGTTAAATGTACTACGTACTAGAGAAGCTATTTCAAACAAAAGATTGCGTGTAATTCGGTGACAGCGGGACAAGCAGAGGGAGGGGGGTTATGTTCTCGCGCAGATGAACTTTTTCTTTCTCTTTGACATTTACACAAACATGGCCGCCCTCCCGCCTCTGCGGTGACGCGACGTCACGAGATACAATAAATTGATAAAATATAATTAAATTAAGCGTGTTTTCAACTTACTGTTGAAAATGCATTTCTTGTTTTTTATTTATATTTATCGAGTTGTTTGATCAGTATCTCAATACACACGAAGGCATTTTATAAGAAACAAAACTTAGTATTCAAACGTGTCACGTTGCAGCCAGCGCTTGCCACAGACTAAGTGAGCTGGAGTGCGCGCGCTCTAACGGGTGTTACAAACAATTGAGTTGAGGAGTCTCCTCTAGTACGTAGTACATTTAACTCAATGGTTAAAACAGTTAATTTGACGAATGAGAGATAGGAGAAAATTACTAAAGTTATTGGTGTTGGGATCCCTTTTTTTCGCATAAATTTCTTTTCCTAATATACTTTGGCGTTATGCCGTTCTGGCATAATTTATTTTGCCATAATAATTCTTTGCCATATTTTGTTTTGCCATACTGTTTATGTTGGCATAATTATCTTGAAGGCTAATTTGTTTTGGCATAATTTTAATTCGCATAATGTTACTAGCCTTAATGACATAAAACATACTAGGAATAACGGAAACAAATTTGAGTTGTTTATCAAAACAAATATGTCTGTAATTTTTGCCTTCTCCCATTGCATAAATTGCGTGAGTTTATGTACGTATATGAACTTCTTCTTCTTTTTTCGTGGGGTGTGGCCACCTCTGGTATCAGAGTTAATTAAGCCGCCTCTGGGAAACCCCACAGGCCTCTGACTTGGCTATTTCAGACTTATATTAATTATATAAGTCCAGGTTTCCTCACGATGTTTTCCTTCACCGTTGCCTATGATGTCCAAGATAAACTTAGAAAGTACATATTAATTTGAAAAAGTCACATTGGTACTTGCCCGGATTTGAACCCACGACATCAAGCACGAAAGGCGAGCTCTTAGCCACTGGGCCACCACGACATAATAAGTCCGTCCAAAGCACACATTGCCGAGATTTGACAGAAACAGGATAGTGCAACAAAAAGGTATCATAACAATGCACATATCTTCAATAAACAACCCAGATTTAAGCGAAGCTTCAGCGTTCTGATAGTTGGAAACAAAAAGCAAACTGCTACTGAACCACAGAGCACGGAATAGTCGCGTTGACAGCGACAATAGACGTCTTTATTAATTAAGCCCGCGCAATGTACGCTGAGCACTAATTTTGAGCAACTGGTTCGCGGTCTCCATTCAAGAACTCATCTACTCCAACGGTCAACACACATACGATATAGGAGTGATACTTATTGAGTGATAAAGTATTATTTAAAAGAACGATAAAAAATTATATGATCGGTGTTCAACCGTTAACAGACCATTGTTACACGCGCCAACAACAGCATGACAGCGTCAGCGACATACTTTCGGTCCACGACTCCATGCGCCGGCAACACCGGCACACCGTCAGCGCTAAGAAGTGACCTACTAAGATTTTCGATTTACATCGGCTCAATACACACACATGTAAATCAATCAATGTGTATTGATTACAAGATTTATATATAATTAAGTTAATTATTGTAATAAATTAGTCATCAAGCTGGAGTCGAGTTTTATTCATCTCTCCGTTACTCCTCTTACTGTGGCCAAGACACCCTTAGCGTTCAACGATCCTGTGAGTATCCTGTAACCTGTGGGATCGGCAGTAAGAAAACCATTTCCTGTGTACATTGCACGACGTGCACAAACCCCTATTCCTACCCAAAGTCTGTCTGTTACCGTAGGTCTCCTTGTAAAAGACTTTTCGCACGTAAAACCAACGTAACCTACGTTTGGTGTGGTTTGTATGTTAGGCTAGGGCGTTAGGATAACTAGGGTGCTAGGCACTTGTTATAAGGCTAGGTTTGTAGTCAGTGGAGTCTTAGGTATCTCATAGGTACCAAGCTCAATTGGTGCAAACATAGCCACACTGTAATCATTTAGAATAACGGCCGTACTAAGCTGTAAGTTCCAGTGCGTACGTTTATTGCATTGTCAAGGATCATCAATTTCTATGAGTAAACGGTGACACTCACTGACATGCTTTGTTTGTATGTAAAGTTTCGGCCATGCCGACTTAAGCAGTGGCCACAAAGGCATCTCTATGCTCTGTGCACTGAACAAACTGTTTGATATTTTCTTTGTGAAATAAAACGGATTGTTTAGGAAGTAAGCCCGTTTATACTGAACCCACGGTTTCATTGCAGACTGAAGTTAAGTTAGGAATACGCTTCATATTTCAGAGTTCAGGAGGCCTCTTAATAAGCGGCAGTTTATAAAGAAGTGCAACAAAAATCTTCCTTGATTGATTTTTTGGAACGAGTTCATTAATAATTTTCTGACTTTATATCAAACTAGCGGACGCATCACGGTTTCACCCGCGTAGTTCCGTTCCCGTGGGAATACAGGGATAAAAAGTAACCTTTGTCACCCGGGAATAGTGTAGTTTCCCAACGGTGAAAGAATTTTTGATATCGGTCCAGTAGTTTTTAAGTTTATTCGTTACATACAAAAATAGAAATCTTTCCTCTTTTAATATTATTAGTATAGATATAGTTATAGATTGCTGCCACATGCTAACGAGACATAACATACGAACGTTTCTGACCAAATGGTTAACGTCTTAATTTATCTTCAAACCATCATACCATTTCCTTGTTCTTTAATGCTTTTCTGTTTCTGTCTAATTTCTTCTATCTTTGTTCTACCCTTGATTGTGTATTTTTGCTGTACAATAATGTATATTCCATTCTATTACATTCCATTTCATTCTTTTCTACTATCGCAAACGAATACAACTTCTAGCTTCTGCCTGCAGCTTCGACCTTATTAAAAGTGTTCTATTATCCCGAGAGATCATATAAGTGGCATAAAAAATGCCTATACCTTATAACAAATCACATATTTGTATCATCCAATATCGTGTGCCAAGTTTCATCCAAATCTATACAGCTAGACAGAGAGGGATACAGACAGAGTTACTTTCGCATTTATGCGTATGGATGGATTTTTTACAGATTCAATATTTTCATTTCATCATAACCTGCGGTTTAACCCATCCCATGTAACCGGATAATCTTCAAAACTTGCTATGATGTTCCTTTCCTCTTTTGAAATGTTAATTCTCCATTTCCTTTTCCATCCCGAAATAATGGCACCCCTTATTCTAACATCCAAGAAAACACCCAACTCAACAAATGATGACGTCTTTCTCCATAAACAAACATAGTCTAAGATCCCACTACAAAAATCTGCAGGTATAATTTTTGATAAAACTAAATTTTCATGAATACTTGATAGTGGATTAGATTGCTGCAGGAATGCCTGGCGATATCTAGCGATGCCCTTATTTATGAAAGTTAAGTTTTAGAAAGAAATAGAGTTTATTTGCGCCAGTCACGATGCATACCATAAAAAGAACAAAAAACACCAAAAGTAAAAACTTTAATACAAAACCGTACACAACGTTCATCGCTCAGCAAATTGCTGGGACTCTTGTGCGAGACAGAGCCACAACGCTGCTTTTCACCGATACCCGGTGTCTACTGGATGACGTTTTATGAAAAAGTCAGTTACCTACACATTTTAGTGATGAGATCTCGTACTAACAGATTCAGCATTCAACCCCTGTGTACAAGTGTCGTGCAAATAACCAAATAACGTTGAACGACGTATTTATTTAAAACATAGGCAAACACTTTCAATTTAATTGATGTGTCTAGACCGCCTGAACCTGGCGACTTTAGCGGTGCGTGTCTTGTAGGCAGATCTTCTAAATCTGGGAGGGCTTCGTCGGTATTGGCTGCTGCTTGATGAACTGCGTTCTGGTGTTAGACGCATTAGGTCTGGGCATCTGAAAGGGTATTTATTAATTTAAATGTTTTGGAAAGTTCAGATAACAAAAGCGGTAGTGTATTGTCTTTAGACATTATTAATTAATTTTGATGAGTAGAAAAAAGACTTCGACGTTTTGTTTTATTGCCAAAGAGTTACCGCAGATTGGTGAATAATGAAAAGGGTTCCGTACCCAAAGGGTGACAACGGGTTCGAATAAAGGTTACTCAGCTGTTTTTCCCTCTGTCTGTCACTATATCTTTAAATGTAAAATTTAGAATTGAAGTTCCATAGACTATGATGTTTCTACTCGTAGATCTATATTGAAAGAAATAATAGCTTTGGTTATAAAGAACCCTTAGTGAGCGATTCCGACTCGAACGTGGCCGGTATTTAAATTTTCCAAACTTTGAAGTGTCCAAAATAAATGACGCAATTTTAAAATGAAATTTAAAGACCAATTCGTTTTCCAAAAAAAATGATTTCCTTTACATTATTATTGAAACTAAATCGGCACAAACCGATTTTAAGATTACATTATCATAAGC
Organism: Orthosia cruda; assembly: GCA_964057195.1. Lineage (NCBI taxonomy): Eukaryota > Metazoa > Arthropoda > Insecta > Lepidoptera > Noctuidae > Orthosia > Orthosia cruda. The sequence goes on along the minus strand of OZ059833.1, from coordinate 32,443,020 downwards.
TCAGAAAAAAGGACGCTGAACCTTTTATGTTAATAAACTGGCCTTAAATCGTGGCCTGAACAAATAAGGAAGGGACTGGCCCCGCCGCCCTGACGGCTAAAAATAACATATACCTAGAAATAATATAGAAGGAACTAATAATATTCTTATGGGGGTTTAAGTCCTTACCATGAATCTACATAATGTTATTGTTCGTTGAAGATTTTGGGCTTTGAAAGAGATGCAGTTTTCAAAGTCAAGGTCAAAGATTTTTTTTGCAGATAAATATGGTTACAAAAGTTCTTACAGTGGTGGTACAACAGTAGCTTAACATATATAATTATAGCATAAAGACATGCAAATTTTTGGTAAGTATACAATTAGGTCATTTAAATTTAAACTGAAGGAATTATGTTGTAGTATAAAAGGAATTCTCTATTAACCACCTGCGTAAAGCCATTCTGAAAAGAACAAAGCTGATGACATTGTTGAAGTCTTGAGTAATGGTGTATTTTTGTTATCATGTGGACAGCATGTTTTTTTTAATAAAGAAAGAGGTGGATATCATCAAAGAAAGAACTAAATTAGCATTAAGGTAAAGAATAAAAGGAAATTATAGAAACGGTAGACACCCAAATTATTATAATAAAAATATTTTAGTTACTAGCGGCATCGCCCACGTGAAAAGTATCTTCTTATCCGAAGGGAACATTATTCCGGGATTCTTCTTCTTTCGATATGAAAAGCCTATATGCTATTCCAGACTATAATCTATCTCTCTACCAAATTTCAACCAGACCCGTTCAGCCGTTCTGGCGTGATTGTGTAACAACACAAATCCCACTAATATTAGTAAGATGTGTAATATTGTATCAACGATAATGATAGTGAAAAGTTTAAAGTACGTATTAATATAAGGGATTGATCACGAGTCATTCAAATAGTATTTGTCAAATCCATAAACATTTTGACTATCGATTTTGCTGATAAAATGTCGCTCTATCTAGGCCTCTTGAGGCTGTCATCATCATCTTAATCATATCAGCCGAAAGACGTCTGGACATAGGCTTCCTCCAAGTGTCGTCACATTCACCGGTCCCGTGCGTCCCGCATCCAGCGAATCCCCGCAATCTTCTCCAGGTCATCGGTCCACCTAGTGGGAGGTCTTCCAACGGAACGTCTTACGGTTCGCGGTCGCCACTCCTGATCTTTTCTGCTCCATCGGCCATCCGTTCTGCGAGCAATGTGCCCCGCTCACTGCCACATAAGTTTGGCAATTCTTCGGGCTATGTTCTTGAGGCTCCAAACAAAGTATAATTCAATCAGCCTTACCGAAAGTCAAGATGCCAAAATGTTAGGAATTCTTCTCATGACATTTCTATAGCGCTTGTCAATCCCACATATTTTAAGAATGTCACTCTCTCAAGAGCCCTTGGTCTTGACCAGAAAATCCATAGTAATTATGTTAGAAATGTACTCACTTATAAATCTCAGTGGTGATAAAGTTATCATTCTTGCATCTCGTCGTCCACTTAGACCAGAACTGGAATCCATTTTTTTCTGCGATTTGAAGAGCACACGCGGTGTCATCCCGAATGTCATCGTCTAGAAGTGCTGTAGATCAAATAATACATAGTTATTTATTTGTTTATTTATTTACTCATTAATTATGTAATTTGTTAGCTAAACATTTTTTTTCCTTCTGAATACTGCTCAACTGGCGATAAGAGAAAGAAAATCCTTAAAAACCGGCCAAGTGCGAGTCGGACTCGCGCACGAAAGGTTTCAGTACCATTATCGCAAAAACGGAAAAATGATCACGTTTATTGTATGAGTGCCCCACTTAAATATTTATTTTATTCTGTTTTTACTATTTGTTGTTATAGCGGCAACAGAAATACATCATCTGTGAAAATTTCAATTGTATAGCTATCACGGTTCATACGATACAGCCTGGTGACAGACAGACAAACGGTCAGTGGAGTCTTAGTAATAGGTCTTTTACACATTGGGTACGAAACCCTAAAAATATTTTGATGAATTGAGAACCTCCTCCTCTCCTTCTTTCCCTTCGTGCGCGAGTCCGACTCGCACCTGGCCGGTTTTTTTTAAGTCTGTTTAAACAATACTTCTGTCTCGCCCTTTCCGACTAAGTTGTATTCGGCATCCAGTTTAATTATTTTACATAGGCCCACTGCCTATCTGACATACACACAGCCACTAAGTAACTAGATAATTACACCCCTTCGAGACCTGTTTTTGCCAGTTGTTGTGAGGGCCATGCTGGCAGAGACAGAAAACTGGAGGGAAATCGCCTCCTTCTGTTAGACTATGATAGTCCAAATGAGGCCGCCGAGCGGGATCGCGAGAGAGCCTATCCATCTCGGAGAAAAAGGCGTCGGGGAGACAACTGCCTCGATGCCTAAAACGCTGAAACTCCGCCTGCATCAAAAGTATGCAGAACACCGGGGTTGCGGGTGGTCAGATTGTGGACTCTGTCCGCCCACCAAGTGACTCCAGGAAAGACGGTGGCACAGTAATAACTTGCTGCCATACCCAGCGAGGATCAGGGGAGGCGGTTTTTCAGTCTCCAAGGATGCGCCCTAACAGGTATTGAGGTCTAATTCCACCTAGCCCGTTTCTTCATGGGACTACAAGACGTACGGCATGCCCCATCGGTTCATGGTGAACATCCCACCCATTTTATTATGCGTACAGCTAAGGAGTGGAATTCCCTGCCGGAGTCTGTGTTTCCCGATAGCTACAATGTAGGGGTCTTTAAGTCAAGAGTGAATAGGTTATTTCTAGGCAAGCGTGTTTCACCGTCGACCACATCATCGTTTACCATCAGTTGAGATAGTGGTCAAGCGCGAGCCTATAGACAATAAAACAAAGGTCACGGGGCCCCTTTCTACGTCCTGATGGCGATCACTGGGGTGGTATTAGTGAAGTAATAATCCCACACTCCATGGTCTTCTCCCTAAAAGTCCAGACGCCTTTTGAAGGTTTCTTCCCGTAAACAAAAAAAAAGCAGCAGCGGCTTCAGTCTATCTACTTGTAATGACTTCCAAAGATATGCAATAAGAAAGAACAGTCGAGACCAACAGCTTAACGTGTTTTCGGTCATGCTTTAAATGGCTTTCCATCCAAAAACCGACCTCGACAAGCTTTGCTTAACCTGGACGATTGACCCAAATGGGTGCTATCATTTAGCCACGAGTTCCAACTGATCATTAATGAATAACTATGGAAAATTGATAAATCAATCAATCTATGCTAGCGCGTGTGGCACACGAGATAAACTAATGAGATTAATTAATTTACTTCGTAAACAGATAAATTGCAATAATATACTGCCTGATTGTTAATGGTATGCGCTAGCAACTGAAATTCTTTTTTGAAATCACAAATCGTATATTTGAGAGCCGCATATAATATCTAAGCATACATATAGTCACCATCATCATCATCATCATATTAATGTTCCCACTGCTGGGACACTAGCCTCCACTCTGTGAGAGAGAATGAGCCGTAATCCACTACGCAAGCCCAGTGCAGGTTGAATGACCCATTTCTTGAATTATTGGTTTTATCTCATGTCGGTTTCCTCACAATGTTTTCCTTCGCCGTTTTGAGAGCATGGTTGATGAAATAATTTACACAAAGTACAGTGCCTTCAGTAGAGCCTTGGTGGCCCAGTGGTTACGGCTCTGACTTACGTGTCGTGGTTATGGTCGTGGGTTCGAACCCAAGCAGGCGCTTTACTTTGTGTAAATTATTTCGTCACAACTGCTCTAAAAACGGTGAAAGAAAACATCGTGAGGAAACCGGCATGTCTTAGAACCAAACAACCTAAGAACAAACACCACATCCACTTACCCGGACTGGGCCCGCGTGTTGGATTAAGGTCCATTCCCCCTCTCACAGAGAGGAGGCTTGTGTCCCAGCAGTGGGAACATTAAAAGGCTGGTGATGATGATGAAAGTGTTTGCCCGTGTTCGAACCCACGACCTACAACTTGTAAATCGTGGCCGACTCCACTGGGCCACCACTGCAATTCTTAGAATCAGTTGCATCAAACTTATCATGATAAAACGGTTCATGTCACTAAAAAAAATATCATCATCATCATTTGATGAAATTACATTATTTCAAAACAAAAAAAAGTCATCGTAAGATAAACCACTTTTCAGATTTTATTAGGTGTCAATTTTTTTTGCTTCTGATCACCCGTAACGGTTAAAAATCGACAAAATAATGTCAGTTGAGACCAACTGCTGCACGTGGTTTGAGGGGAATCCCTCTCTTGGCATATTTTTTTAGGCATAACGTTGTTTGGCATAACGTTTTCGCATAAGTTGTATCAGCATAATAATACTTTGGCATAATGCAAAGGCTAGCATAATTGTCATTTGGTCTAATTTGTTTTGCCATAATTGGAGTTCCATAAAAATTACGGCACAATATTTATTTGTTATAATGAGGTTATAATAATTTTATGGGTACATATTTGAACGCTGAAAATAAAAATAATTACGGGTAAAATCGGTTTGAATCGATTGAAAATTGCTTTACCTAAGCTTAAATGTTTAATCAAATATATTTTATATGAAGACTCAAATAAATTAGGTTAAGGTGCAGCGGGGTGGCCCTTGAGCCGCGAACATTTTCGTTTTATTCCAAAAAAATAAAAAGTACAATTTTCTTTATTCAATTCAAAGGTCAATTTTTTTTTTTTTATTAATAATTGATTCTACCGTCCGTTTGGAAATGTAGCTTGTTATGGAGAAGAACGGAAAAGAAACTCCACATCTACTCTTTAAAAAAAAAATTTGTTTTTCAAGTATTTGGTTACATTATTCTTGTTGGAAAAATACATATATGTGAAAACGATGTAAAAAAACGCACTTGAAAGCGTCTATAGTAAATCAAACAATTAAAAATACAATAAATATGTAATTAAAAACAGGCGGAGGCAGCTAAGTTATGGCGAATCCCAACTGATGGCGCCCGTCCACGAACATGAAATATGGATCGGCACCACTCAGCTCAACCATCATGAAGGGAACCGAATGATCCAACACATGTGCCACCATCAGAGACACATTAGAGAGAGCATGACACACTATCAACTGCCAGGGCACACTGAAGTCAACGAACGACACATAGGTACAGTAAATGGTAGATTTACAGTTGGTACATAGTATTCAGATATGTGCTGTGCAGTTATATAATACAAAAATAAATTGAGTTTATACAACACAAATATATTCATACAGTCTTCTGCAGGTCCAACAATACTTCAGAACCTTTCTGCTTATCACTTGTTTTTGTGCCCTAGTCATGGCTGTGGAGCTGGACAAGCGTTGAGCCAAGCATTTTTATCAGCGATGTAATCCCCCGACCTATAATATGGCTGCCTGCATTGTGTCCGTTTTATAAAAGTTTTGAATTTCGCCTTATTCAGTTCTAGAATGTGTGGCGGTATTTTTTGTAACATTTTATACAGTACCCCATAAAAGATGACGCTACTTTAGCCAGCCTGAAACCTGGTTGAATTAATTGGTCCCTATTTTTAGTAACATAACTATGTCTATCGCTGTTTTTACTAAAACGATGTAAATTCTTTCTAACGTACATGATGTTTTCGTAAATATATTGACAAGGTACCGTCGGAGGAGCTCGTGGATAAATAATAACAGCTGCACGGGTCGATCTTCAAGGTTAAGCAACGCTTGCCGAGGTCAGTCCGTGGATGGGTGACCATTTCAACATACTGAGTTTCCTCCGTGCTTCGGAAAGCACGTTAGGCCCTTGGTCCCGGCTGTCATTTAAAGATCTTTGACAGTCGTTACGAGTAGTCAAAAGCTAGAAATCTGACACCAGTCTTGCCAAGGGGTACCGTGTTCTGGGTAACACGGTAACTGGGTTGTGGAGGTCAGATAGGCAGTCGCTCCATGTAAAACACTGGTACTTAGCTGAATCCGGTTGGACTGGAAGCCGACCCCAACATAGTTGGGAAAAGGCTAGGCAAGAAAGAAAATTGACAAGGTACTGTCATGATGTTAATGTCCTTAAACAGTTCCCTTAGAGAATCACGCTGGCGAAAATTGTATATCGCTCTGATGGCTCGTTTTTGCAGAATAAAAATTGACTGAATGTCTGCAGCTCTTGCCCATAGTAATATACCGTAAGACATTATACTATGAAAGTAACTAAAATAGACCAGCCTCGCGGTGGTAAATTGACGAAATATTCGAACAGCATAAGCTGCCGAACTTAACCGCTCCGCAAGTGATATTACTTGAGGACCCCATTGTAACCTGGAGTCTAACGTGATCCCCAGGAAAACCGTTTTGTCGACGAATTCTAGCTTCTCGTTGTTTAATATAAATGTCACAACCATAACTTTTGACATTCGGTAAGGCAAATTTTACACATCTAGTTTTTTTTGCATTTATTACTAAATTATTAGCAGTGAACCAATTTTGAACTTGCTGCAATGTATTATTTACGTCGGCAACGTTACTCGTACGTCTATTTATCTTAAAAATCAAAGAAGTACCACCGGCAAATAACACCATGTTTAGTTTGTTTTTCTATAGATGAGGTAAATCGTTAATGTATACTAAAAATAAGAAAGGACCTAAAATTGAGCCCTGGGGTACCCCCATATTCACGTTCAACCCTGACGAATTGACACCGTTTATTTGAACTAATTGTTGTCTATCATTCAAATAGGATTTTACTAAAGTAAATGCTGATTGGCCTAGCCCGTAATCCTCAAGTTTCAAAAGCAATGTTTCATGATCAACGTAATCAACAAGTCAATTCGACAGGTCGCAGAAGATACCTATGGCATCTCGTCCCTCCTCCCACGCATCAAAGGTGTGTTTTAATAAGGTGACACCAGCGTCGGTTGTTCAACGTCCTTTGGTGAAACCATACTGTTTATCGTGTAGGATGTTATTCGTAATAAAATAAATGAGCATTTGATTTAGCATTATCTTTTCAAATACCTCGCTGAAAACTGGCAACACGGATACTGGTCTATAATTATTTGTGTCTTTACTGTCCCCGGATTTAAAAGTGGTATAACGTTACTATGTTTCATTAGATCCGGAAAGACTCCTTGATCTACATACAAATTAAAAATTAAAGCGAAGTACGGCGCTATAGTCTGAATAATAGAGGTATAAACTTTGATGGACATTCCTCATAGACCTTCGGTCAATGAGGAATGTCTTCGGTCAGTTTTATCTTTATTTGCTTAAAAGTTATTGGGTTAATATGTGAAAAGTTAAATTCAGTCTGGCAGGCGTTAGCGTATAATAAACCAGAAACGGACGACGGCGAAGAATGTAAGGGTTCAGTAGTTTTAACTCGGAAGCTGATAAAGAAATTTAAAAATTCTTGAGCAACTTTTTTGTTATCTCTAATAAGTCCATGTGTAATCTCAACCGTGTAATCAGTATTATTTCTTTTGTTTCTGTTTGTTTCATTGTTTATAATTTTCCAAACCGTCTTAATTTTATTTTCTGCGAATTTAACCTTATTGCTAATGTATAAAGCCTTAGCTAGTTTACAAACGTATTTTAAAACAATCTTGAGTAAGTAGCAACATACTTATTAAAAGTTTCAGTGTTAATATAAGGCCTAAGGCCATACAGCTCGTAAAGTCTTTCCTTACTTTTCCTGATTCCTTTAGTCGCCCAGTCACTGAATAAAAACTTAGGGCATATAGTTTTAGTTTTTTTCTTAAAAGTATTATTGAATTCTGCTTGAGCAACTGAGAAAACATATTTATATAAAATATCACCACCGTTCACTGTGAGTTCCTGATAACTTAACTTAATAATTAAAGTGCTGTTAAATTTATTTAATATACTGGATGTTATTGGTCTGGATTGAATCTGCACTTGTTGTATTGGTATGTTAGACTCAAATGTTACCAGTAGCCCACTATGATCCGAAGGCAAGCAATTCATAATGGCTTTGGTTAAGTAGTCGCAGCAACAAAAAACATTATCAAAACATGTAGCATTTATTCACAGTTGTTCGGGTTAGTTCCTCAAACACGTGTGACAAATTAAATGATTTGAAGAGATTTAATAGTCTACTGCTATCTGAATTATTTTCTAAAATATTTATATTAAAGTCACCACAGATTATGACTAGTTTATTACCAGTTGCAAGTTTTGCCAAAACATCTTCCATCACTGACTCAAATATACAGTAGTTTTTATAATTGGGAGGTCTGTAAACGTCATAGAACATTATGTGTAAATATCATTATGCTTTACATGTTTATGCATCATTATTATTATGCCAACCATTTATGCCTGATAACATTATGCGTAATGATAATTATGCAGAATTTCGTTATGCCAATGTAAGTTATGGGCATATATTTAATGCTAACCATTAGTAAACCGGTTTTGAGGCATAGTCCCTCAGAGATAAATTTAAAGAGATCGATATACTGACTCTACCTTCACTTTATATTCTGGAATGTATTTTGTATATCAAGCAAAAATCAAAGGCTTTTTAAAACTAGAAGCGACTTTCATAATTTAAATACACACAGTAAGCACAAAATTGTAATACCCAAATTCAGATTAACTAAAACTAGCAAGTCTTTTCTTATAAACAGTATACGCTTTTATTTATTTATTTAATTATTTATTTATTAAAATCTCCCTTACAACAAGTTGCCAAAGTCAGTTATATAACTGACCGATGGAAAAGGATGGTCTGTCATCCACGGACCGACCTCGGCAAGCGCTGCCTTTAAAATTGACCCGGGTGCCTGTCAGTACTTAGCTAGGACCTCCTTTCATTTTCACCCAATCAACTAATAACCGAAAACATTCAATTACTCAACCCCACAATGTCGACAAAACATTTACTAACAAAATCCTTATTACAGAAACCGACAAACTCACGGAATCGAATAAACTGGAGTAATGCTCGTAAAAATGTTGCTTAACTTCCTCTACTACAGAATCCTGATTTATACTTTCTTACTTTAATATTTCCACTCGACTGGTGCAAAGATAACGCTGGGACCTACTACAGGCTTTTGATAACTCACTCATAGTTTTGATATCCTACTAATATTAAAGTAAAAGTTTTTATGTTTGTGAGTCTGGATGTTACCTAAACGAATTTAAATGCAGACACACGAACATACCATGAACTAGATTAGGACATTTTCAACTTTATTATTGATTTATAATATATAATTTATTGTAGGTACACCAAGTTAAAACATAGAAAAGGAAACTTAAAACTAAAATATATACAACGGGCGGCCTTATCGTATGTATACCGCGATCTCTTCCAGGCAACCTGAAATTGACAGTAATAGCCTGGACATGAAATGGGGTTGTCATTGGTGTAACAAAAAAAAATACAACACGACACGACTAACAACAACTACGACTTTACGTCTTTAAATAACAATAATATTATAATAGTTACACAAATACATAAATATGTTATATAATAACTACATAAATACATACATTCTCAATATATAGGCAATGAAAGTAAATGTTGGCTAACGACAATCACAGCTACAGGTAATGTTCTTTTACGAGTATTTTAAATACAGGCAACGACTGAGCGCGTTTTATTGGGTCAGGCAATGCATTCCACAGACGTGCAGCTTGGACGGTAAAATATCACTCTGGAATAGGCCTATGCTTGTCGCATCCAGCTTCATAAACCACTTATTTCCAGTAGTTTCTTTATTTTACGGGGTCCATTTTTCAATGCAATTTTCCTTTTTAGATCTGTATGAAGCCGCTGGCAAAAACTAGGCGCAAATAAATTCGAACTTTTCAAGCACCGTGACTTGTTTTCCGACAGACAGCTCTTTGATTTACAATACCATGATAAGCAAAACCCGTAGCTGTATTTGAAGAAGTGCCAACCTCTAAAAAATAAGGTCGTAACTCCGCCGTTATGTTGGTGAAATTACCAACATAATACAAATAGGTACTTAAGCTTTTGTTATCATCTTCCTTTATGAGAACAAAAGAAAATCTTCGTTACCGTGTAGGTTTAAAAGAAAGAAAGGACGTAATAATAAAATATGAGATTTTTCTGCTGTTCAATTTTATAAAGATCAAATTGGGGATGATAATCTCTTCCGCGTGGAGATAAATAAGACGGTAAAGGCATGTTTATACTTTGATTAAATAGTATTGTAGGTGTCAGACCATTTTGTATTTTAACGACACTAGCAGACATAATATTTCACAGCTAAACTTTACGGTTTGATTCTCTCTCTTATTATAAACCCAAACTAAAAATAGTTGTAGACGATTCAACAAAAGTAGGCCCAGAAACTAGAAAGTCTGAATATCCTCAAAATCTAATTGTAGTCAAAGATATAAAAGGAGCGACTAAAGAAAAAGAAATCAGTCAAATTGTAAATAGCAGAAGACGATCACTATTTCTTCAAATTGCTATAACGGAACTAATTCAGAACGACGAGAATTCCTGTATTCCCTGAAACATTAGGCAGAAATAAACGTATGTAGTTATGTTCAACACCATACAAACATATACATAAAAGGATACAGACAGGATAACAAGCACAGACAAATAACTAACAAAAATAAAGGATCGTGGCTATTGCCATCAACCAATGCGAGAATAAACGAATAAAAAGAACTCAGCAGTTACATTTGCGCCCGATAAACTAAGCAAGGCAGTCGATCGAGATGATAACTCGACAAAATAGAAAACTTAAGGAGAAAGAAAATCAAAAGGCCATCACAAGCCTACAATACAACCTATAATTACAGAACTTAACCAAAATTACGACGACTCGTAAAATAGAAAAGTAAATGAATAGAGAAAAACATTAATCAATAAAAACTACGAAATAAAAATAAAAAAAATATTAGTACCTACTCCTAAAGTCCAAACAGTAGTAACGGTTACACAATCGAAATCGCAACACAATACACTTGACCATACTCTATAAACTTTTGATGTAAAACGTGCACCATAAAATCTGGCAGCTTCGAATTGTTTGCAATGTCGTTCGCAGTTTGCTACAGTGATGTCTTTGTCAATGAGTTACTTTGTAAATACAGTGGCAGTTACAAATGTAGCGACCAATAAAGGTTTTAAATGGAAGAATGGCTGAGATAAATATTAGAATATGTTAGTTCTATGTTATGAAGATGGGTAATTTTCCGAATAACTTAGATGACAATGTTGTTTGTTTAAAAAATATCAAAACTTTATATCTGCATCTGCGACTGTCTAAACTAATCTATATCAGAGTTAATCTAAGCAAGAACTGATCCGGTTATATTATTTCCCTGGTAGAAGGCTACACTATTGCCGAATCCCGTTACTCCCTATGCAAATGGCACGGACTGGATCGGCGTGAAAAATCTAGTAATTTATCAACTGACTAGATACTTATTTTTCCCCGTATAAATCATGATAAAGAAACAAATCTCACCTTCGCATGTCATATTACAGAGTCCACCACGTTTCTTTTCTTTGCACCACTCATTCGGAATCTGAAAAGTCAAATCAAAAGTTGAGAAAAATGTTAATACATACATAACTTGGATGTCTAGTAGATATCGCTGTCAGCGATAAGACCGCCACTGTACCGATAGAATTAAGTTTTTTGTAAAATAGATGTATAACTTTTTTGATGCAAACTTAGTATATTCTATTCTTTTCACTGATTTCAAACGAATTTTAAATGAATGAATTATTTAGGAGGGGTGAAACAAGATTAATTATATTTAAATAATACATGCTCATCGATTAATGAGCAGGTGCATTTTTGTCTGGTCTAAAGTAGTTGAGTATTTACCTGATACAATCCATAGTATTTCTTTCCACTAGGCTTCACTAAAAACGCACTGGTGTCCCTTTTGCTCACTTTTTCGATCAAACACACCCCTATAACAAAAAAATATATTTCAGTTAAGATTGTTTACGAAATCATCACCCACTTGTTAAAAGGCAATAACTCAGTTAAACAATATCGGTAGTGGTCCTAGCATTAGGTACAATGATATAATTATAAATATTGCCGCAATCCAAAATCTACACACAGCAAAGGTCAAACCAACAAAGTTTCCCAACCTCTCAATTGGTCTATTATTGCTACAACCCCTTCAAAGTTACGAAACTCTGTTGTTCATTTGAAACATTCCATAATTATTATTGACACAGCTGCACTAATCCACAATATATTACAGAAGGCCGAGTCTGTACAGTGAGGCAAAACAGACGCACGCCAACATAAACGCGTACGTACGGCGATACCAAAAAGATGCCGCTTGATTGTACGTAAAGCGTGTGTGCGTGCGTTTTCAATATTTTTTTGAAATCAACCTTCTGCACCTTTCTGTCACTAAACATTTTAAAGGTCATTAACGTTGAAAGTTCAAGGTTACGCTACAGTAGATACTGGGGATCAATTAGTGAGAGATAATATCCCGAGAGGGATCCGCAGACAATTGGCTGATATTGCATTGTTGAATTAATAATTGTTGAATTAATAAAAGTTGAATGCCTTAGTTGAACTTGCTACTGAATATTTTTAACGATGATAATGTGTAATAATTTGATATCTTGAGGATTTTTGAGATCTGTGTTTTATTATTTTAAAACTAAAAGTTGATAAATGACTGAAGAACAATAATAAAAATGAATTCTCTCTGAATTCTTAAGTAGTGACTTTCGATATTTTCTTGTAGTTTTTTTAAAATCATTTGACTCAACCTTAGAATCGAGCGTTCCTTAAATTAACCGTTCTAAGTTATACAAAAAAAAAATCATTAGAAACCCCAATGTTTAAAGTGTCACTTTATACTCGTACCAGCCAATGTGATTGATTGAGGTTGAGTCGAATGGAGAAAAGGGCTAAGATTTAGACTGTTCCTAAATCTTAGACTGATAAAATTTTAGTGTTTTCTAAAATGTCCAACATTTTGGTGTTCCAACATGTTAAAGGTCGAAAAAAACGGTGCTTCACCGTTCGCACTGCTTTATTATGCTCGCCTTCTGACTCCCACCGATAATGAAATGAATTCCGATTAATCACTTTGTTTTGTTTTGGAATTCTTATTTATAAAATAAATTAGAAGTGGTTTAGAAAGATATAATATAAGAAACTTGTGTGGGAAACCCTTACGCTAACGTAACCGTTATTAGGCCAATAATAAATGGACGCAGATAGATAATATAAATTCAATAATCAATACTAATACAAGTAGTTAATATGGTTGAGAGTCTTAGCTTATGAAATAAATGCACATGAGTATTTCAACTCTCTTATCTCTTATCTTTTCTACAGACAGCCCCAAAACGCCCAACGAAGGGTTGGAACCACTGCCTAGTGTTTCAGCTGGGGATAGGAAGTGGCGGGACAAACTCCTCAGCAGAAACGTGACAGAAACGTGTTACTGGGGCGTTTAAATAATTAAATTGTTTTATTAATGTTGTCCAATACTTTATTGTACACCAAGATAAAAATTGTTCAAAAAGAAATCTTATAACAAACATACAACAGGTGGCCTTATCGCGATCCGCGATCTCTGCCAGGCAACCTAGAATGGAAAGAGACAGCCTGGACACAATATGGAGTTGCACTTGGTGCAAATTTTTCAACAAATAATTAATTTATTAAGAAAGTAGTTACTAAATAAGAAACACAAAAAAAATAGGTACATAAATATATCCATACAACTAATATACAGACAAGAAAATAATTCAGCTTATACAAGATTATGATCACAGTGACAAGTAGTGCTCCTTCACAAGTCACTAAATGATCTGCTAAAACCCGGTACCTTTGGGTATGCAGACGACAGCACTGTTACTGAGAGATACGTATCCACCGCACGCGCTACTGGGCCTCAGATCCGGTCTCTCCGGGAGGCCTTGGTTTTGCGCTTGAATCTGTCCTTGAAAGCAGTCTCCGAGTTGGGCGATGCCAATCTAGTCAGGTTCAATGCTGCTAAGAACTAATACATTCCGTGGTGTAACCATGCCGATAACGGACCATCTTGAGCTTCTTGGCGTTACGTTGACATCAACCCTCAATTTTGGTCCATTAATTGAGGCAAAAGCTCAACTAGCTGCCAAAAAGTCGTTGATCGAAGTGAGACGATCCGTGCGACGACAACAACGGGGCGTTTCCATTGGGCATCCAAATTAAGTGTCTCGCTAAATATTATATTTTTATTTTATCAAAGCCTAGTGTGATTTTACGAGATACGATCCCTAACGTTCCTTAGAACGGCTATCAATCCAGTGTAGGTTGCTTAGCGGTGACAAACCCCATTGTTTGAAAGTGTACGTACATCGAGTGCAATGCAAAGTATCCTACAGTCAGATCTTCTATAGGATGACCATATAGTCTGATCTAAACGAATAGTGAATATTAACGGTGCTGCCTTCCACGAATGTGATGTCAGTTGGAGGTCGATAACAGTCAATAGCCAAATATATAAATCTTACTAATATTATAAATCTTACTTATTTAAGTAATATTGTAAATGTCAAAGTTTGCATTAATGTATGTTTGTTACTCAATCACGCCAAAACGGCTGAACGGATCTAAATGAAACATGGCAGTTTTTTTTTTAATTTTCTGTTTGCTCACGCTTGACCACTATCTCATACCCCACTCACTACTCCACCCTTACTACTTCATATCTCACTCTCTCTCTTATTCATAGATTATCGTCAGTCATATGTTTTTTATCCCGGGAACATGTTCCCTCGGGATAATTTTCGAGATTCACGCGGACGAAAGCGCTGGCAGAAGCTAGTAATTTATAAGTGGTGAATGAGGGTGTGTAAAGTGTGACAGAGAGCTTCACCGTTTCCCTATGACCAAATGCCAGTGACAAATACGAGTAACTGCCGAGGTGCGGATTAGTAAATAGGTACAAGGTTTCGCCAAGCTAGAATAAATTAGTAAATTGGCTCTAACTATGAAATACTACGTCTCAGACTCACCCAGTCACTCCAGCACACACAAACAGTCTTATCACTTGATTTGATCAAATTATAATTAACTAAATAATTAACACTTACTTCTACGAGTTACAATTGGCCCCTTGGTATTCAACTAACTATCCTAAAATCCTTCGCGGTTCCGCGTCAAGTCCCCTTGTCTCTGCTCTTTCATGTGATCCCTGACTGCTCCAGCTACCTGCCCTCGAGCATCTCTGCCCGAATTCTTAAAACACCACAAGGTCCTGTTCTCACGGTTTCAGCAGGCAGGGTCATTTTTATTGCCACGTTTGTACAATTTCTTAATTATTTTAGCGCCCGTTTGGGTAATAGCTGACTCTCAACTAAGGTGCCACATGTGCAGACTTATTGTTTCGCTGCGACTAGCGCTGTCAGATATTTTACAAGTGTCTTTAGAATTTTGATGGAATATTACTTTGTCTTGACGGCTTTCATGTTAAATCGAGAATTTGTGAGATTTTAAGAGACTCAATATGGTTTTTGTTGTTGTATATCTGTGGTTACTGTTATGTAGTTTGTGTCTTTGAATAAAGTCAGTTGTTGTCAAAATCTCGAGATGTTCCATAAATTTATAACAGTTTTTACTATTTTAGAATGAATAGAATAATTGTTGTTAATAAGAGTCTAGCAGTCAAGGCATAGAATTCATACTTAATTTATTTCTTAATGACTTGCACATGTTCGCGAACATGTAAAGATTTAATTTATATATAATATTCTACAATTAAATAAATGACGTCCAGTCACAAATATAGGTGTAAGTTTATTTGCTTACATAGGTGAAACTAAATAGCTGAATAATTTTGTTTAATATCACGCCAAATAAAACGTAGACTTGTCATATTTTTCTTTTACTGGCTCGCCTTTTCTGTTCGTAAGATAACCACACAAAAGAACAATCAAATCTCTAAATAGACAAGGCATAAAATCAACAAAGAGCTAAATTCAATCTTGAATACATCTTCACCGAAATATCCTTTCAAAAGTACTTTTAAATACCAGACTGTTTATACCCTAAGGGGTTCTATTTAAAACTAACATAAGTTTCAAGGTCACTGGTCTTTGTGCGCAGTTCAAAGTCAAGTTTCAAGGTCATCGTTTGTGTACATCGCGGAGTTAGTTTCTTTTGTGTTTGATGAATGGTGGTCTATGCGGACAGTATTATAGAGTGGATGAATTTATTGGGTTTGAATATTTATGGGTATAAATTGGACTTTAGTAAACGGTTTGTGAAGCTATCTTTCATAATAGTATCAGTTTGTAGTTGTTGTAGATACCGCTTGATTTAAAAATCCCGATACGGCTTTTTGTTTTTTAGGAGTATCCTTAAATGGTTTAGTTATATTGAGATGATATTAAAGATGACTAACAAAGGTGTCTACAAGGCTGATGTAAGACAAAACGTTGGAAGGAAACTTCCAAATAAGAGATCTTATTGGTGATATTCTACTGAAAGGTAAAGTGCGTTACTATGTCCATGTATTACCGTTAATGAAGCAACAGGATGTAAGGACCGTAGCAGGTAGCGTTTTGAAGTTTATGGCCCCATGGAAAAAGGCGTAAATTTATGTTTTGTCACAGATATAAATCTAACTAGATGACGCGATTGTATGTATATCACGTGTATAAAAAGGGAGTAAAATTACGAGCAATGATCGTATTTTGAGCTGTTTCATTTAGCATTATCGACACCGGACATCCACGGAAATGTAGAAACATGCCATATTGAGCTGTAAAACTGTACAACAAAAAGTTCGCCGAGGCAATGCAAATATTTTCTTTCATTGGTAAGTAAATTTGTTCTTATGTGGTCTTTTAAAAAATGGCACGCTTGGTTTTTATACAGACGGAGGGACTTGCGTTATCTAGTTAGATTTATGTTTGTGGTTTGTGTGTTGTTAATTTTTTGTCGACATGGCACGAAAACTCTTTGCAGTCTTGACCAATAATATCCATTGTATTTAAGTTTGGATAAATTAAGGGACTACAATTTATAATGAGAAACTTGAATATCTTGGATCGAGCTAAGATCGCACAAACAGATTTATCAAAAAAAAAACCTGTATTTCCCACGCTATAAAACAATGAGGTTACAACTACAATTATAATTAAACTTCCTTTGCACTTCTAAGAAAAAACACACTGATTGAAATCTTTTTGGGTTTTCTGAAGCTGGCTTGTAGTTAACTGTAAACAGTAGAACCAAGGTAACTGACGTAGCAAAAAGAATTGCTGCAAAAAATACAGTGCTGGGCATTCTTCGTACTACGTGCAGGCGACTTCGTACTGCGAGCAATATGAGCCTGCCTGGGCAGATAGTATGTGCGGATTGGTAACCACGTATTGGATGGCTTCTTACAAGATCGATTTGGGGAAATCTGCTGCAATGCGCCGGAAATGAGAAGCACAAAACCGATCGTTATGGCGATAATTGAGAAAGGCCTAGGTCTAACAGTAGGCGACGTATTTTGGCAAAAATTGTGATGACAAAAATTTTGATGAAAACTGCTAAACTAAATATGTAGTAAATAGTTCGTAACCTTAGTTCTGCGACATTAAGAACCTATTTAACCGTAAACTGTAATGTTTACCGTTAACTACCATCAGTTTCTGAGTACGGGCTAACGGGTCAAAATGTTAATAATAAATTATTATTACTGACCCAGAGCTCTCACCTCTCTCTTGCCTTAATTGGCTGGCTTGAGTGGAGATTCACAAGAGAAAACGTGCTCGGAGGAAGGAAGTTAATCCAGTAAGGTGCTGGTAGGGATCTTGACCGTACTTCCGGGATTGTCCTGATAGCCGTGGTATACCTCTCCACTCCTTAAGCACCTCCGGATATGCTGCCCCCTTGGCGCTACGTCACTAAAGTGCTAGCAACCCCTTATGGGGGCTCATTAATTTAGTGTGCAAGTCACCCCCTGCCATTTTATAGCCGTTTAGTTCAACAGTGGTCGGGCTGGGGCCGATAGTCCTCCTATAGTTTCTGGCAATCGATCCACTAAACCTACAAAAGCCATAGCCCAATTTTTTTTTTCCATAATTTGCAATAGTCCTGCTCCAACCGGGGATTGTCCTTGGGTGCAGTTACTTACAGGGATAATCGTCGGTTGGTGTCACATTTAGTGATACATGCCTAACGGAGCCTTTAAGAGTTGGCTTCGGCTCTTCGCACCCTAAGGTCCCGAGATAAACAATTTTTTTTTTTATTCAACTGATGTAGAAACTGCTTAACTTGGTTTCCTGGTATTGTTTAGATTTCTGGATAAACCTTAGGTAAATAGTTATCTGGTCAACAGAAATAGTCTTCGTAACTTGGCCTATAGAAATTGATGAAGTGAAATACTGCATTTTTAATAACCCCACTGATAGATCCACAGGCCAAAGACGCAACCACTTTCAAATTACTTCACCTTCTAAAGTGGTAACATCGAATTCTGCATTGCAATTAGGTATGCAGAAATAAAATCATCTCCTGTAATTTGGCGTCTATAAGATGAATGGTCAATAGATAATCTATTTATATATTCCTTAGAGCGACTCTAGACTAGTTAAAGAATATATTAAACCATTTATTTTTATAATTATGATTTTTCACGATATCATATTCTTGGCACTCAGAGTTATAACTTCAAAGCTGAATGTTCAATGTTCATGTTAAAGAACATAATTTTGTTATGCAAAGCACTTTTATAGTCGTTCGTACGTGACTTAAGTTTTGCACTTTGCAGCATAATCGCACTTTTATGCTAAACTAATGCACTTTAATTAACGTTTTTAGGATAAGAACACTTTGTACTTATTGAAATAATTATGATGGAATGATATAAATTTTGTTTTTTATTGAACTAATTTATTTGTAGGTAACGACTCGGGGTCGGGTGAACTGCAGTGGCCTATATGGAAAGTATTCAATCCTTGCTAAAATGCCCATATACCTGCACTTTATAAGAATTCACGTGACCACCTACTGGACCCAAAATGTTTAAAGAGTTTTTCATCGACTCAAAAAAAAGAAGAAGCAGGTACAATTTTTAGCTTACGTTTAAAACCGCTTACGTAAAAAGAGCTATATTATATTTTATCTACACTCACAACGTAATGTTCCAAATATGAATTCAAAAAATATTGTATAAATACGTACTTTATATTCGTGGATAGGTAAAATTAAAAAAAAAACCATTGCTGTGCAACATTTTCCTTCAATTTTCAAACAACTGCATCATAAAATAACTTATTAATTTTTATATCACACTTTTACTTTTTAATTTATTGGTGCTTATGGGCTTCATGGACTTAATGTAGAAAAGTAGTGTCATTGTCTATGGATGCGCGCGCTACGCAGTCATGCGCGATGAGAATCTAAATTCCCCGCCATACCACATATCTTTTCCGTTTCCACTTTTGTTTTATTTCAACTGTATGAGTGAAGATAAAATAGTGCATGCAACGGCATATAATTAGGTATTAAAACACTCGCGTATTATTATTAAACCCACGCTCGTGTTTTAATGATCCCTATTATATGACCATTGCATAAACTACTATTACCACAGTATCGGCATGAACTATTATGAAAATAGCTAAGTCAGAATCAAATTTTGTTGGGCTGAAACATCGGATAGGGAGGATATACTAATGTTTGGGATTGTTGTGGCTGTGCGGAAATGTCAAGTAGTGAAAGCCTTGCATTTTGATTTTTCAACAATCGTTTTCACTGAGTTTTTTTTATTATTTATTTATATTTAAATAATGGTAAATTAGTAACTTATATACTAAGCCTCACAAAACCGTAGTAATGGTTTGACTGTGGGGTCGGTAAATCTCTATCATCTCATTCTTAAGTTTCGTATTTAAAATTAATTATTATTTATAGGTACCACTTCAACACATTACTAAATCAAATCTTTTTAGTTTATTTTTAAGCTGTTTTTATTCGTTTCACTCCTTGGTATGTTTCTTTATCTAGAGCCGCTTACCTTGGGTCTTTAGTTGCGAAAGACATAAGTACTTTAACTAGGACCACTTGTAGAGCGTTTATATATATATATGCAAAGAAAACAAAACAAAAATCCGGCCAAGAGCGAGTCTGACTAGCGCACAGGGGTTCCGTATAAACAGCTACATTCACCAATATAAATAGGTAACATTACTAACGTTCATAAACAATGAAAGCACCGAACATTGCTCTAACGAAGGGATAAAATTAACTTTGCCGTTCGAAAACTGTTGTGCTCATACATCAATATATAAAAATTTTACTTTTCCAAGTATATTTTATAAGTTCGTTGACTATTACTCGTAAAGCCTACTTAGCTGTGTATATAGTTTTCCTTTTAATTTTGTTATATATATATATACTACTACCATGATTTTTTTCACATATCCAAAAGCATCCATTAAGCTGGCAAGGGGGGACATACTAGACTCTAACAAAAAGTTGTCATTAAAAGATTAATTTTACGAAAACGGACCCCTGAATCGAAAAATAGTTCTAATACACCACACCATGGACCAGACGAGAAACAAAACATCCCACTTTTGTTGGCGTGGTAAATATGTATATCCATGCCAAATAATAGATTTTTAGTACTAAGAGTATCTGCGCTAAGTATCAGAGGGACAGACAGAGGCGAAACTATAAGGGTTCCTTGTTGACTACGGAACCCTAAAAGGGAGATTATGGAACAAAGTTGGGTAGATAAAACCGAATTGTCATGCCGTGAGTTAACCTTCTAGGTCGAATTAAATCATCTGTAACCGGTTGCTATTTATACATGACATGTACTCTGTAGTATACAATAGCATACACTAACATTGATCCTATAACAGTTTTATTGAGTCTGTATACCTGACTCTTTAATTGTATTTGCCTCAAGTAAGTTAGGTATTAATGCAATATTAAAGAGATTTGTTTGACTGCAGTAAAGATGAGAAATGACCACTTTATTCTTTACACAATAATTACTAAGTCGTGTTACTGAATAATAATTAACTAATTATTCTTATTATACGCTGTTTAAGTGTTTATATAATACCTCGAAAGATCAATCTTCATATCAACGCTTGTCGATGGATGGGTACAATACTAAACTGAGACGCCTTCGAACCTTGGAACGCATATCAATCTGTACTGACTGTCACTTGTGGATCTAAGACCGCTGATTCGGGTAGTCAGAAGCTTAAAAGTTTGACAACCAGTATTACCAAGAGGTTTCGTGTAACAGATAGGCAGGGGCTCCACCGAAAATACTGGTGATCAGCTGCAGCCAGATAGACTGGGAGCCGATCCAACATAGTTGGGAAAAAGCTAGGCACTTGATGACTGCACCGTTGTTGATCTAATCATCTCCAATGGGGACCACATTATGTCATTTGTTATACATTTCAGAGGAAAAAAAACACAAAATAATACTCAAGTTTCAGGTTCTTAGAAATCTTCACATTGCTTCCCATATGACGTGAGAGGTGACTAAGGAATGATGGCAAGAAGTACGTAATATAATAATTGGAGAATCAAATACATTGTAGCGTCATCTGTTAATAAGGTCTTCAAATTTATTCTAAGACTTCATCTGCTCTTTTCGTGAGCTATAATGATGAATAGGGCCTAAGCTAGTTTTTGCATATTGAAGTACAACAGTATTGCATTTTGAAGTATTATCACAGGTGTCATTGTTCCTACAATTGATCATTACGGTACACACACAATAATTTTATAAATAAACATAATATACTATTTTACTATCAAGAGATCTGGTTGTGTAAACACAATGTATCCTTGTTTTTTACAAGCTTTTAATTAGCTTGTAATGTATGTATGTAAGTGTGTTCGGGTCAAATTTTGCAACTGAATTTTAAAGCAGTTATCCTCCACCGATTAATTTTGCATGCACGTTTAGTTGGGATGACAATGCATGGTTAGCTAAGTGACGTCATTCTAAATCCAATATGGCGGACGGTCCAAGATGGCGTACTAGTTATTTTTTGTGCATTGCCATGATACTACATTTAGATTTTTTAATGATTAAATTATCTCTAAATAGTATAAAACAAAATTGCTGTCCGCGTCTGTAGACATCATTTCTGTTTCTCCGCTAACATCTTCTAAACCACACAATAAATTTTGATACGGTTTTCACAAACAGAAAAAGCGATAAACGAGAAAGAGTTTTGCATATAGTCTAGAGTTAATAGGATCGCAGTTAAATATATAAACACGATTTTAGAACATAATTTTGTCATGAGCACTATACTTTGTGTATGGTCATGCATGATCGACATATTAAAAGTTTTAAACTCATTTACTAACAGACAGACAACGCGCAACCCAAACTGCTGGATACATAGAATTTTGCACAACGGTATGAACCGTTAGTATGCCTATGCGGTATGCCTTAGTTTTCGTTATATGAATAACGAAAAATAAGGCAGGATTTTGAAAATACATCCCAAAAGGGGATTTAATCGGGGTAAGAGTTTGTAATGCCGGCTGTATACTCTCGCGCGTGGGCCCGCAAGCATGATGTACTCGCGCACACAACAAAATACTTCATCATTGAACTCAGATCTGAGAGCAATCTCTCAGTACTGAGTTCAATCATGAATCATGTATCATGTTTTGTTGTGTAATTTGTATTGAGAATAAAGTTTCTTTAAACCGAATGTACAACGTTTCGGCATAAGAAAGTTCGTAATTTTTGACGTGGGGAAATCTAATATGGCATACAGCCTGTATGGCTTCAAAAGGGATCCAAAGGCTCAAGATAAGTGATCCTAAAATCCTAAAATCCTTGGCGGTTCCGCGTCAAGTCCCCTTGTCTCTGCTCTTTCATGTGATCCCTGACTGCTCCAGCTACCTGCCCTCGAGCATCTCTGCCCGAATTCTTAAAACACCACAAGGTCCTGTTCTCACGGTTTCAGCAGGCAGGGTCATTTTTATTGCCACGTTTTTACAATTTCTTAATTATTTTAGCGCCCGTTTGGGTAATAGCTGACTCTCAACTAAGGTGCCACATGTGCAGACTTATTGTTTCGCTGCGACTAGCGCTGTCAGATATTTTACAAGTGTCTTTAGAATTTTGATGGAATATTACTTTGTCTTGACGGCTTTCATGTTAAATCGAGAATTTGTGAGATTTTAAGAGACTCAATATGGTTTTTGTTGTTGTATATCTGTGGTTACTGTTATGTAGTTTGTGTCTTTGAATAAAGTCAGTTGTTGTCAAAATCTCGAGATGTTCCATAAATTTATAACAGTTTTTACTATTTTAGAATGAATAGAATAATTGTTGTTAATAAGAGTCTAGCAGTCAAGGCATAGAATTCATACTTAATTTATTTCTTAATGACTTGCACATGTTCGCGAACATGTGCAAGTCATTTAATTTATATATAATATTCTACAATTAAATAAATGACGTCCAGTCACAAATATAGGTGTAAGTTTATTTGCTTACATAGGTGAAACTAAATAGCTGAATAATTTTGTTTAAAATCACGCCAAATAAAACGTAGACTTGTCATATTTATTTTTTACTGGTTCGCCTTTTCTGTTCGTAAGATAACCACACAAAAGAACAATCAAATCTCTAAATAGACAAGGCATAAAATCAACAAAGAGCTAACTTCAATCTTGAATACATCTTCACCGAAATATCCTTTCAAAAGTACTTTTAAATACCAGACTGTTTATACCCTAAGGGGTTCTATTTAAAACTAACATAAGTTTGAAGGTCACTGGTCTTTGTGCGCAGTTCAAGGTCAAGTTTCAAGGTCATCGTTTGTGTACATCTCGAAGTTAGTTTCTTTTGTGTTTGTTGAATGGCGGTGGTCTATGCGGACAGTATTATAGAGTGGATGAATTTATTGGGTTTGAATATTTATGGGTATAAATTGGACTTTAGTAAACGGTTTGTGAAGCTATCTTTCATAATAGTATCAGTTTGTAGTTGTTGTAGATACCGTTTGATTTAAAAATCCCGATACGGCTTTTTGTTTTTTAGGAGTATCCTTAAATGGTTTAGTTATATTGAGATGATATTAAAGACGACTAACAAAGGTGTCTACAAGGCTGATGTAAGACAAAACGATGGAAGGAAACGTCCAAATAAGAGATCTTATTGGTGATATTCTACTGAAAGGTAAAGTGCGTTACTACGTCCATGTATTACCGTTAATGAAGCAACAGGATGTAAGGACCGTAGCAGGTAGCGTTTTGAAGTTTATGGCCCCATGGAAAAAGGCGTAAATTTATGTTTTGTCACAGATATAAATCTAACTAGATGACGCGATTGTACGAGTATGTATATTACGTGTATAAAAAGGGAGTAAAATTACGAGCAATGATCGTACTTTGAGCTGGTTCATTTAGCATTATCGACACCGGACATCCACGGAAATGTAGAAACATGCCATATTGAGCTGTAAAACTGTACAACAAAAAGTTCGCCGAGGCAATGCAAATATTTTCTTTCATTGGTAAGTAAATTTGTTCTTATGTGGTCTTTTAAAAAATGGCACGCTTGGTTTTTATACAGACGGAGGGACTTGCGTTATCTAGTTAGATTTATGTTTGTGGTTTGTGTGTTGTTAATTTTTTGTCGACATGGCACGAAAACTCTTTGCAGTCTTGACCAATAATATCCATTGTATTTAAGTTTGGATAAATTAAGGGACTACAATTTATAATGAGAAACTTGAATATCTTGGATCGAGCTAAGATCGCACAAACAGATTTATCAAAAAAAAAACCTGTATTTCCCACGCTATAAAACAATGAGGTTACAACTACAATTATAATTAAACTTCCTTTGCACTTCTAAGAAAAAACACACTGATTGAAATCTTTTTGGGTTTTCTGAAGCTGGCTTGTAGTTAACTGTAAACAGTAGAACCAAGGTAACTGACGTAGCAAAAAGAATTGCTGCAAAAAATACAGTGCTGGGCATTCTTCGTACTACGTGCAGGCGACTTCGTACTGCGAGCAATATGAGCCTGCCTGGGCAGATAGTATGTGCGGATTGGTAACCACGTATTGGATGGCTTCTTACAAGATCGATTTGGGGAAATCTGCTGCAATGCGCCGGAAATGAGAAGCACAAAACCGATCGTTATGGCGATAATTGAGAAAGGCCTAGGTCTAACAGTAGGCGACGTATTTTGGCAAAAATTGTGATGACAAAAATTTTGATGAAAACTGCTAAACTAAATATGTAGTAAATAGTTCGTAACCTTAGTTCTGCGACATTAAGAACCTATTTAACCGTAAACTGTAATGTTTACCGTTAACTACCATCAGTTTCTGAGTACGGGCTAACGGGTCAAAATGTTAATAATAAATTATTATTACTGACCCAGAGCTCTCACCTCTCTCTTGCCTTAATTGGCTGGCTTGAGTGGAGATTCACAAGAGAAAACGTGCTCGGAGGAAGGAAGTTAATCCAGTAAGGTGCTGGTAGGGATCTTGACCGTACTTCCGGGATTGTCCTGATAGCCGTGGTATACCTCTCCACTCCTTAAGCACCTCCGGATATGCTGCCCCCTTGGCGCTACGTCACTAAAGTGCTAGCAACCCTTTATGGGGGCTCATTAATTTAGTGTGCAAGTCACCCCCTGCCATTTAATAGCCGTTTAGTTCAACAGTGGTCGGGCTGGGGCCGATAGTCCTCCTATAGTTTCTGGCAATCGATCCACTAAACCTACAAAAGCCATAGCCCAATTTTTGTTTTCCATAATTTGCAATAGTCCTGCTCCAACCGGGGATTGTCCTTGGGTGCAGTTACTTACAGGGATAATCGTCGGTTGGTGTCACATTTAGTGATACATGCCTAACGGGGCCTTTAAGAGTTGGCTTCGGCTCTTCGCACCCTAAGGTCCCGAGATAAACAAATTTTTTTTTTATTCAACTGGTGTAGAAACTGCTTAACTTGTTTCCTGGTATTGTTTAGATTTCTGGATAAACCTTAGGTAAATAGTTATTTGGGCAACAGAAATAGTCTTCGTAACTTGGCCTATAGAAATTGAAGAAGTGAAATACTGCATTTTTAATAACCCCACTGATAGATCCACAGGCCAAAGAGGCAACCACTTTCAAATTACTTCACCTTCTAAAGTGGTAACATCGAATTCTGAAGTCAGGTATGCAGAAATAAAATCATCTCCTGTAATTTGGCGTCTATAAGATGAATGGTCAATAGATAATCTATTTATATATTCCTTAGAGCGACTCTAGACTAGTTAAAGAATATATTAAACCATTTATTTTTATAATTATGATTTTCCACGATATCATATTCTTGGCACTCAGAGTTACAACTTAAAAGCTGAATGTTCAATGTTCATGTTAAAGAACATAACTTTGTTATGCAAAGCAATTTTATAGTCGTTCGTACGTGACTTAAGTTTTGCACTTTGCAGTATAATCGCACTTTTATGCTAAACTAATGCACTTTAATTAACGTTTTTAGGATAAGAACACTTTGTACTTATTGAAATAATTATGATGGAATGATATAAATTTTGTTTTTAGTGAACTAATTTATTAGTAGGTAACGACTCGGGGTCGGGTGAACTGCAGTGGCCTATATGAAAAGTATTCAATTGATTGCGTACCCAGGTAGGCCACTCCAAACACAATTTGGCAAAATGGGGTTTATAGATCAGTCTGATATCCAATGTGAGTGCGATGCCCTGTGCAGAATATGACACACTTGCTAAAATGCCCATACACCTGCACTTTAGAAGAATTCACGTCACCTACTGGACTCAAAATGTTTAAAGATTTTTTCATAGAAACGAAAAAAAAATACAGGTACAATTTTTAGCTAACGTTTAAAACCGCTTACGTAAAAAGAGCTATATTATATTTTAACTACATTCACAACGTAATTTTCCAAATATGAATTCAAAAAATATTGTATAAACACGTACTTTATATTCGTGGATAGGTAAAATTAAAAAAAAAACAATTTTTAAACAACTGCATCATAAAATAACTTATTAATTTTTATAGCACACTTTTACTTTTTGATTTATTGGTGCTTCATGGGCTTAATGTAGAAAAGTAGTGTCATTGTCTATGGATGCGCGCGCTGCGCAGTCATGCGCGATGAGAATCTAAATTGCCCGCCATCTCACATATCTTTTTCGTTTCCACTTTTGTTTTATTTCAACTGTATGAGTGAAGATAAAATAGTGCATGCAACGGCATATAATTAGGTATTAAAACACTCGCGTATTCTTATTAAACCCATGCTCGTGTTTTAATGACCCCTATTATATGACCATTGCATAAACTACTATTACCACAGTATCGGCATGAACTATTATGAAAATAGCTAAGTCAGAATCAAATTTTGTTGGGCTGAAACATCGGATTGGGAGGATATACTAATGTTTGGGATTGTTGTGGCTGTGCGGAAATATCAAGTAGTGAAACCCTTGCATTTTGACTTTTCAACAATCGTTTTCACTGAGTTTTTTATTATTTATTTATATTTAAATAACGGTAAATTAGTAACTTATATACTAAGCCTCACAAAACCGTAGTAATGGTTTGACTGTGGGTCGGTGAATCTCTATCATCTCATTCTTAAGTTTCGTATTTAAAATTAATTATTATTTATAGGTACCACTTCAACACATTACTAAATCAAATCTTTTTAGTTTATTTTTAAGCTGTTTTTATTCGTTTCAGTCCTTGGTATGTTTCTTTATCTAGAGCCGCTTACCTTGGGTCTTTAGTTGCGAAAGACATAAGTACTTTAACTAGGACCACTTGTAGAGCGTTTATATATATATATATATGCAAAGAAAACAAAACAAAAATCCGGCCAAGAGCGAGTCTGACTAGCGCACAGGGGTTCCGTATAAACAGCTACATTCACCAATATAAATAGGTAACATTACTAACGTTCATAAACAATGAAAGCACCGAACATTGCTCTAACGAAGGGATAAAATTAACTTTGCCGTTCGAAAACTGTTGTGCCCATACATCAATATACAAAATTTTTACTTTTCTATGTATATTTTATAAGTTCGTTGACTATTACTCGTAAAGCCTACTTAGCTGTGTATATAGTTTTCCTTTTAATTTTGTTATATATATATATACTACTACCATGTTTTTTTTCACATATCGAAAAGCATCCATTAAGCTGTCAAGGGGGACTCTAACAAAAAGTTGTTATTTAAAGATTATTTTACGAAAACGGATCCCTGTATCGAAAAATAGTTCTTACATACCGTAATATTTTTGAATGGCCTATACAACGGTACACCGCACTATGGACCAGACGAGAAAAAAGACATCCCACTTTTGTTGGCGTGGTAAATATGTATATCCATGGCAAATAATAGATTTTTAGTATTAAGAGTATCTGCGCTAAGTAGCAGAGGGACAGACAGAGGCGAAACTATAAGGGTTCCTTGTTGACTACGGAACCCTAAAAGGGAGATTATGGAACAAAGTTGGGTAGATAAAACCGAATTATCATGCCGTGAGTTAACCTTCTAGGTCGAATTAAATCATCTGTAACCGGTTGCTATTTATGCATGACATGTACTCTGTAGAATACAATAGCATACACTAACATTGATCCTATAACAGTTTTATTGAGTATGTATACCTTACTCTTTAATTGTATTTGCCTCAAGTAAGCTAGGTATTAATGCAACATTAAAGAGATTTGTTTGACTGCAGTAAAGATGAGAAATGACCACTTTATTCTTTACACAATAATTACTAAGTCGTGTTACTGAATAATAATTAACTAATTATTCTTATTATACGCTGTTTAAGTGTTTATATAATACCTCGACAGATCAATCTTCATATCAACGCTTGTCGATGGATGGGTACAATACTAAACTGAGACGCCTTCGAACCTTGGAACGCATATCAATCTGTACTGACTGTCACTTGTGGATCTAAGACCGCTGATTCGGGTAGTCAGAAGCTTAAAAGTTTGACAACCAGTATTACCAAGAGGTTTCGTGTAACAGATAGGCAGGGGCTCCACCGAAAATACTGGTGATCAGCTGCAGCCAGATAGACTGGGAGCCGATCCAACATAGTTGGGAAAAAGCTAGGCACTTGATGATTGCACCGTTGTTGATCTAATCATCTCCAATGGGGACATTATGTCATTTGTTATACATTTCAGAAGAAAAAAAACAAAAAATAATTCTCAAGTTTCAGCTTCTTAGAAATCTTCACATTGCTTCCCGTATGACGTGAGAGGTGACTAAGGAATGATGCCAAGAAGTACGTAATATAATAATTGGAGAATCAAATACATTGTACCGTCATCTGTTAATAAGGTCTTCAAATTTATTCTAAGACTTCATCTGCTCTTTTCGTGAGCTATAATGATGAATAGGGCCTAAGCTAGTTTTTGCATATTGAAGTACAACAGTATTGCATATTGAAGTACAACAGTATTGCATATTGAAGTACAACAGTATTGCATATTGAAGTACAACAGTATTGCATATTGAAATACAACAGTATTGCATATTGAAGTATTATCACAGGTGTCATTGTTCCTACAATTGATCATTACGGTACACACACAATAATTTTATAAATAAACATAACATACTATTTTACTATCAAGAGATCTGGTTGTGTAAACACAATGTATCCTTGTTTTTTACAAACTTTTAATTAGCTTGCAATGTATGTATGTAAGTGTGTTCGGGTCAAATTTTGCAACTGAATTTTAAAGCAGTTATCCTCCAGCGATTAAGTTTGCATGCACGTTTAGTTTGGATGACAATGCATGGTTAGTTAAGTGACGTCATTCTAAATCCAATATGGCGGACGGTCCAAGATGGCGTACTAGTTAT
This sequence comes from Orthosia cruda, assembly GCA_964057195.1. Lineage (NCBI taxonomy): Eukaryota > Metazoa > Arthropoda > Insecta > Lepidoptera > Noctuidae > Orthosia > Orthosia cruda. The sequence goes on along the minus strand of OZ059833.1, from coordinate 32,413,155 downwards.
TTTTGTGCATTGCCAGGATGTGGGTATGTAGAATACTTTTAGATTTTTTAATGATTAAATTATTTTAAATTATCTCTAAATAGTATAAAACAAAGTCGCTGTCCGCGTCTGTAGACATCATTTCTGTTTCTCCGCTAACATCTTCTAAACCACACAATAAATTTTTATACAGTTTTCACAAACAGAAAGGAAAGGAAGAAAAAGCAATAAACGAGGAAGATTATTGCATATAGTATAGAGTTAATAGGATCGCAGTTAAATATATAAACACGATTTTAAAACATAATTTCGTAATGAACACTATACTTTGTGTATGGTCATGCATGATCGACATATTAAAAGTTTTAAACTCATTTACTAACAGACAGACAACGCACAACCCAAACTGCTGGATACATAGAATTTTGCACAACGGTATGAACCGTTAGTATGCCTTTGCGGTATGCCTTAGTTTTCGTTATATGAATAACGAAAACTAAGGCAAGATTTTGAAAATACATCCCAAAAGGGGATTTAATCGGGGTAAAAGTTTGTAATGCCGGCGGTATACTCACGCGCATGAGCCCGCGAGCATGATGTACATTGCTCTCAGTACTGAGTTCAATCATGAAGTATTTTGTTTAAAAACTCTGTGTATTGTAATGTGTAGTTTATGTGTAATTTGTATTGAGAATAAAGTTTCTTTAAACCGAATGTACAACATTTCGGCATAAGAAAGTTCGTAATTTTTGACGTGGGGGAAATCTAATATGGCACACAGCCTGTATGGCTTCAAAAGGAATCCAGAGGCTCAAGATAAGTGTCATTACACCAACTTAATCGTCCTGATAGCGATTGTAAATTAACAATAATGTATGGAATTGTCAAGCGCTATCGAAATGTCACGTAATCATTTTGGCATTTCGACCATCATAATCGCTAACATCGAATGAATCTTATCTATAGTTTCAGATTCTGACATGGAGTTCTGCTATAGTCTCTCCGATGTCAATATTAAATAAATCATGAGAACTATAAAAAGTCCCTTCAGAGGTTATTACTAGAGAAGTACTATTACAGCGTAGATGAATCTTTAAACGATATTTTGCTGGTATATAGAATTCTAAATGTGTGTTTTTTTTCTATTTGTCTTCATCATTATCATCATATCAGCCGAAAGACGGAACGGTCCCGTGCATTTGTCTTACTCAAATTCAATTATAATTTTGACAAAGGTGTATTTTGATATTGTATTTTTTTTTGTATTGCTTGTCTAGTGCAATTAATTTTGAAGGCCATAACTGGCAAAACATGTAGCCACCTCATATTAATATAAGACCTTCATACTGTACTCATCTATACTATCTATACTAATATTATAAAGAGGAAAGATTTGTATGTTTGCATTTTAGTATGTAACGAATAAACTTAAAAACTACTGGACCGATTTCAAAAAATCTTTCACCGGGTGACAGAGGCTTCTTTTTATCCCTGTATTCCTACGGGAACAGGAACTACGCGGTACGCGGCTACGGTGAAACCGCGAGGTGTCCACTAGTATTAAATAAATCATGAGAACCACAAAAAAAAACATTTTCAGACTTACACTGTCCCAAAAACATATCATTAGGCATCCCGATCTTCAATAATTCTCTCACTAATTTACACCGTGTTTCAAATCTTTTGCCACTTATTAAACTAACCACTAACAACAAAACTACAACACGTGCGTTCCACATAGCTGTATCTTTATGTATGAACGTAAACACACCAGGCAATTGTTTAATCAAAAATACAGTGGTTCTTAAATCAATGTGATAAGGTATGTTTTACAGTGTGTAATAGGTTCAATTAATTAAAATTATAGTGGATCTTATTTCAACTAGATAAGGTCTGTTTTGTGGTGATATTTAGTTCAATGTCAATGCTAGCTGATTGGTCAGATGTAACGTATTTTCCTCGATGATTTTTTGCATGTTTATATACCGGTCTGACCTATTAACGGAGTATGTAAGTATTATTATTCAAGAAGACGTTGTGAGATAAAGTTGATGTTTAATATGATGCTATATAGTTTATCTTTGGCTATTTTTAGAAGATTTAGAATGTAAAGGTCAAGTCTCAGTAGATAAAATGGTTTATTGGACGATTCGCACGAATTTAACTCGCCGGAAAGTGCAAATCGAACACTTTTTTTTTTTGTTGTTTATTATTTCCGAGACGGGTGAGCAAGACTGTACTTTTTTTATTTATTGTTCTCTAAAATAAAATTTGTGCCAATTGTCTACTACATAATTTTGGAGTGGTCGATTCGCACACCGGAAAAATTCACTTCGGGCGAATCGCCACAGATTTATTTTTATTTTTAAAAGGAGTTGATTCGCATTTTTCGGACGAGTTAAATTCGTGCGAATCGTCCATTAACCCGATAAAATTCGGCGAATTCGGAAAAGTTCAAATTTATATTGGTACTCGTATTGTCCACTGTAAGATAATAAACAATAATCGTTTTCACTCCATATTTTAGCTAGAACTTAATTTTAATGTACGCGATTTTCTCAGAAAAAGTTTTTCTGATAATGGAAAGCTTCATCAAGATAACCCTAACTAAAAAAAACAGTTTTCCAATGACCGTAACAAAAACCGAAATTCTCTAAACAGTTATTATTTTTTACTATACGAGTATTGCAAAGAAAAAAACTTTTAACAAAAAATCAAACCGACTTCCAGAACAAAAAACTACAAACCAAAAAATAACTTTCTTTTCCGAAGTCGGTGTCTTTTGTACCCAACTTTTTTCAGTTTTTCGACACCGACTTCGGAAAAGAAAGTTATTTTTTGGTTTGTAGTTTTTTGTTCTGGAAGTCGGTTTGATTTTTTGTTAAAAAGTTTTTTATTTTTCTCTTTTTAGTTTTGGTAGGTATATCCAATTAACATGATAATCATTTATGGCCAAAGTACATCTTATGACGATTCCAATAAGCCCAAGCACGACTAGGATACATTGTTTTATTTCAGAGTTCCATTGCCTACCTTCCGGCTTCATCATCAGAACAGTTCAATGGTACCATTTTCATCAGTACTATTCATTTATAAGTATTTGCTTAATCATAGTCGGTTAACTATTCGCGATATTTTATACCCGTGACATACTTAGCATTGAGGAGTTTCAGTGGCCATCTGTGGTCTTCTTCATCAGTTCCACTTCACCAAATTATACTTTCTGAGTGCAAGTGATTGCATTGTTGGTGAAAATACCAAAATCACTATATAAATGCCTATAATATTTGAGGAGTTCCCTCGATTTCTCTAGGATCCCATCATCAGATCCTGACCTGATGACTATGGGACCAACTAGGTAGTATACCCTTCAAAATAAAAGAAGATTTTTTGAAATCGGTCCAGGCGTCTTTGAGTAATCGGGGAACATACATAAAAAATAAAGATTCCGACGAATTGAGAACCTCCTCCTTTTTTTGAAGTCGGTTAATAAAATAGATTGTTTAAGACGTATTATGTTCCCCAATGTTAACGCGGTACTCAACTAGCTGCACCGCCCGCTCGGTGCCAGAATAACAATATTGGGTCATCTTTTGGACAGTTTTGTTTGCCAAAATTTTTTGATTTACTTATTCTATATAGGTTCAGAAGAAATTCTAACCGTCAATGTTTCTGCGTAAAATATCTTTAAACATCCAAATCGTTTTTGGTGGAGTATCCAAAAGAAGTAAAAAATTTCGTGTAGGTATTTTTTTTAAAGCATATGGTAAATAATTTTATTTCTGTAAGTTGGTTGGTACAAACACTTTTACATGTCGATTATATTTTAAAACTAGATGAGGTCTGCGTTTCCTATCTGACTACTCTGAGAAGAAAGGCCGAAACAAACTCAGAGGTCACAGTCTCTTTTAAAGTCCAGACAAAATCTTGGTTAGATCATGTGAAGACCATTTAGAGATTTCGTATTTGTTTAGTTTATTTAGTGAGTAAGTATTTAAAATTGTTACGAGTTTTTAATAAGCTTTTGTTGTGCACATGGATGTACTATCCTCAATTGCATATTTCTCTACGCAACTGAGGTTTGCTGTTAGAGAACCCAACTATGGGTTAAGCTCGCCTTTGTACATAAACTGTCCTATTGTATTTGTATGTTTCTATGTTTTGTGTACAATAAAGAATAAGAATAAGAATAGAGAACCAGCCAGATTGAGTGGACCTGTCCAGTCAGTGCACGCATTTGTCAAAAACCGAGCAGTTCAACTCAGAATTTAAGGAGCTCAACGATTCGACGAACAATACCAAAGAAAGGACATTCGGGTAGGCCGCATAAACTACTCAAACTGCCAGACCATGATTAAAAACTAAGATAAATTAAAAACAAAAATAAAAATATATGCATTTGGTTTTTTTTCATTAAGAAGTAAATTGTTAACATTGAACCAGTAAACTACTTTTGAGATCGCGCTATTTACATTTCAGTTTAAACAAAAGTGAAGTTTCATCCGCAAACAACACTATATCCTTTATGAGGTAAGGCAAGTCATTAATATAAATAAGAAACAAGAAAGGACCAAGTTTTGGACTCCTATTGTTACTATAGATCCAAGAGATCTTTTTCCATTAACGCCAACGCTCTGAATCCTATTACTCAAATATGAAGTAAGAAGATCCAGAGCGCTGTTCCGGCATCGCACTTATCTTTCCATACATTATAAATATGTCCTAAAAGCTCAACACACATACAATCAGTAGTTGAACGACCCCTTGTAAAACCAAACTATTTGCTATGTAATAATTTATGTTTATTAAAAAAATCTTTGCAATTACTCTAAAATTAATGTCTCATAGATATTATTCATACGAAAAAAACAAGTTTCACAAATAATGAACATGAATCAAAACTTTTTTTTGACAAATCTTTTAACTACTAAGCTGTTACTAGGGAAACAAACCGTTTCCTTAGTAACGGCTAGGTTAAAAGATTTGTTGAACCACTTTAGAAAGTAACCGTTTAATGGCACTACAGCGGAGTAGGGGCCTTAAACGTTTTTCTGATCCAATTATGAACATTATTTTACTGATAGTGAGCCACGCTGTCGCTGAGCTTAAGAGGATACTTTTCTTACGGTGTATGTGGGATAGCTCACCGAAGCAAAACCGCGGGCAAAGCTTGTAAGATTTTTTTTGTGAACTGACCTGACTTCAATGGACTTCAAAAAGGAGGACATTCTTTATACGACTGTATGTTTTTGTATGTTTGTTACGCGATTACTCCGACAATTATGAACTGATTTCACTGATTATGAACTGATGACTGATTAGTGCTACTCGTGTGATCCTATTTAAATTTGATTAAGATCCCATCACGAGCAGTTTTTAAGTTAATCTTAATAATGTGTGTTTTCATAGTTATGTAAGATACCAAAATAAAAAGATAAAAATAAAAAACTATATAATAAAAAAAATAAACTCACTTTCAAAATAGAAATAACGAAAATAAAGTTATTTTTGTTTTTTTTTTCTTAACAAAAAGTGGCAATGCGGTTATTTTAAATATAAAAAAACCGGCCAAGTGCGAGTTGAACTCGTGCGCCGAGGGTTCCGTACCTACTCATTATACAGGCAAATAGCAAAGATACAGATAAAGATGGACATAATTGCCTTTAAGCATTCAAAGCGTGATTTTCGCGGTTTCTGGAAGAGCGCTAATAAATTGAGCATTCGGCCAGGCCTGCCTGTTAGTGTGAATGGTGTGAGTGATGCGTAGGATATTGCGAACCTTTTTAGAAATCAGTTTGTTTTAAAGTCACCGCCAGGGAGCTCTTGTGAGATGCTGGTTGCTTAGCCCCGTTGTGGCAAGTTGGGTACACGTTTCAGTGCCAAAGATGTGGCCAGAGTCATCAGGCCTACGTCTAGAGATAAGTCCCCTGGACATGACGGGCTCAGTAGCTCATCGTTTGCAATACGCCAGTCCTCACTTACCGAGGGTTTTGACACTGCTGTACAATTGATGTATTGGTCATTCATACTTGCCCTCTGACTTAATGAGGACGATTGTGGTTCCCATTGTTAAAAATAAAACAGGTGATCTTTCGGATAGGGGAAACTATAGACCTATTTCTCTAGCAACCATAGTCGCTAAGGTGCTTGATGGTCTGATTGATACACAGCTAAACGAATATCTTGTGCTGCACGACAATCAGTTCGGGCCGGTTTGGCCAGGACTTTCTACAGAGAGGGCAGGGGGGATGACCCCCCCTGCCTTCAATTTGTATATGAATGCCCTGATTGAGGCGCTTAGCAGTCAACATGTCGGTTGGCATATTGACAGTATATGTGTCAATAATAAGCTTTAAAGGACAATGCTGACATTGAAAACGGAACGGAACGGAGGACTGTTTCCGAGCGTGCGAATATGATAGCTCGCAGGTTTGCACATTGTACTGCAGAAGTAAAGGTGACGCTCTTTAAAGCATTCTGTACCACCTTCTACATTTGCAGCCTATGGGAGAAGTATTCGCGGGCATCGTATGGAGCCCTTCGTGTCCAGTATAATAACGCGTTCAGAATACTGATGGGGTTGCCTTGGCGTTGTAGTGCGTAGGGATGTTTGCGGCGGCGCGTGTGGATTGTTTTTACGCGATAATGTGCAAGCGCGCAACATTGGTGGCCCGAGTTATGGACAGCTCTAACAGCATTCTGAAAATGATTGTTGATAGAATGGACTGTCCGTATATACTTCACTTGTGTCAGTTACATGTGTCACCATATCGTCTTGTTTACTAATACTTAGTTTTGATGCACATTGTTACTAACCCTTATATGAGTCTTAGCTCGAAATAAAGTTTTTGAATTTGAATTATACCACCATAATAAAATTGGTATCATTTTTATTGATGGCTAAGTTTTAAAGATATGGGCAAATCTTACTAGATTATGGAACTTTCAAGTTTCGCGAAAATCTACTGATTTTCGCGAAAACTTGAAAGTTCCATAATTTATTTTAAATTTCAACTATTTTAATTTTTTGGATTTTTTCCCTTGTTTGCACTGTAAGACCTTACTTTTTGCCAAATTTCGTGATTCTAGGTCAACGGGAACTACCATATAGGTTTTCGACCTAAAACCTATAGGGTACTTCCGGTTGCCCTAGAATTGTCAATTTTGGTTAAAAGCAAGGTCTTACAGCACAAGTACAGGGAAAATCCTGAGAAATAAAAAGTTGAAAATTAAGGTTAATCTTGATACTTACAAGTTTTCGCGAAAATCTAAATTTGCTTATATCTTTTTATCGTGTTGACTTCCTTGATTTTTATACACCTAATGAGGACTATAGACCTCAGTATCTGGTATAAATTTCAACTTGCTAGGTCTACCCGTTCCTGAGAAAATCGGTGGTGACACATGGACAGACAGACAGACGGACAAGAGAGTGATCTTATAAGGGTTCCTTTTTTTACCTTTTGATGTACGGAACCCTAAAAAGATAAAAGAAATATAAACGGGAATTGACGATTTCTCTTCATAATTATTGCGGTATCTACGTACTACGTAAATGTTCAAGTGGATTTGTCTCTTAAAGATAACACATAATTAGAACCAAGTATACTGACAATTAATTATCGTGTACGTTTCTTATCAATCTAGGTTCATGAGAGCACAATCACCACGCTTTATACATAAACATACCGGTACATTACACTATAGTTGCATATAACGTATGTACTGTGACTAAGGGAAAAAACACTGTACGCCGCATTAATACGAATAATTTTGTTTTACGGTAAAATTATACCGAAAATATATAAATGAATAGAATATAATTGAATAAAAAAATACAGGAAAAACCGCAGTTAACGACAACATATTAGTCATTTTAAATGTTTAGTGAGAAAAACTTAGCATATAAATGTTTGTGGTTGAAAGTATTGCACTGTACACACATGCCTATCCTCAACGCAGTTGCAACCGGTTAAATTCTGGCATTCAGGTGGAAACGAATCCTTAACGACTTAAAGTTATGATCGGTGGAAAATTAAAAGAATAAACTACTACGTAACTGCTAGGTTAATTCCAACACAAAAAATAATTAAGCTTAGCCTTCCTCAAGGATTCGCGTTGGACAAAATATTACTGCTACAGTACCTAACTAGAAATTAAGACAATTCTGTCGCTGAAGAAAAAAGCAATATCACTCTATCAATTGAGATACATAGATTCCTATGCGGCTCTCAAAACGGTGAAGGAAAACATCGGGAGGAAACCAGTATGTCTTAGAACCTAAAATTCGAAAACATGTGACATCCACCAAGCCGCTCTCGGCTCGCGTGGTGGATTACGGTCTATTCTCTCTTACAGAGAGAAGGCCTGCACGCACAACGGACCAAATGGGAGTCTATGCGCAGAAAAAGGGTTCTATGCTTCCTATGCGGCTATGTGAGATAAGTCTAGGGAGTGAAGGCCTAGTCCGAGTAGGGATTTGGACTCGCCACACGCGGCTCAGGTACTACAAAATGATGCCAAGAATTATAAAATACTAGCTGATGCCTGCAATTCCACACCCGCGTTGGATTGGTACTTAATATTTATTGGGTAGTATTTAAACGAGTGACTGTAAATTAAACTTTTAAGTGACATAGATAATTCAAATCAAATCAAAATCAAAATTTATTTATGTAATTAGGCCATTAAGCGCCACTTTCGAACGTCAAAAAAAAATAAAAATGTAAAAATAATTGATTCTACCGTCCATTCGAAAAACAGGCAGAGGCAGCTAAGATATGACCAATCCCAACTGATGGCGCCCATTCACGAACATGACACATGGATCGGCACTACTCAGCTCAACCATCATGAAGGGAACCGAATGATCCAACACATGTGCCACCATCAAAGAGACATTAGAGAGAGCATGATACACTCAACTGCCAGGGCACACTGAAGTCAACGAACGACATATAGGTACAGTAAATGGTAGATTTACAGTTGGTACATAGTACTCACATATGAGCGGTGCAGTTATATAATAAAAAAATAAATTGAGTTTCTACAACACAAATATAATCATACAGTCTTCAGCAGGTCCAACAATACTTCAGATAATATTTGAGCTACCTAATATGTGTTTGAGTGTCAACGTTACGTCCTGCATTATGCAACGTTATGTTATGCCATGCAGACAGAAAAAGGAGCTTTTTCTGTCTGCAGGGTCTAAAGTAATCTAACATGAAGGAGATGAGAGGAGCTAAGTTCGCTCACTTTGCTCGCTCACTTCATTTCCCGTCATCCCCTTCGAACCTTACCTATCAGTGTCCAGGTGCCCTGAGTTCAGTTTAAGAAAAATCGTCTCTTCTACCTTAATATTGAAGTTGCCCTCTCTGTTATTCTAGTCGCTCACTTAGTAATTTAGTCGCACGGCTAGAATTTTAATATATGAAATGGATTAACCACAACACACTTTTTGTAAGCTCGTTCTGGATTTTATTATTTATTAATATTCGTCGTTGGTTTAGTTAATTTTTCACTTACTCAAATTCATACCGCTCAAGTTATTAAAACAGTAATCATCATCAGTCGCTAAGTATTTTTACCCGACTGCCGAAGGAGGGTAATGTGTTTATCAGTCTATGTATGTATGTTTGTTCCTATGTGGCGTTCTAGAGACCAAACGGGTTGGCCGATTTTGATGATTCTTACGTCAATCGATTCGTCGTAACCCTACGAGTGTCACTGGCTACAAAAAAATTGGAATAGAAAAAAATGGCGGGTTTTGGGCGCCATTATGTGGGCGAAAAAATGTTTTTTTTCTTCCAAACCATCCATCGTATCACGATGTGTGTGTGTGTGGGTGTGTGGTCATCTGGTTTTGGTCAGCCAGCTGGCGAATATGTATCTTCCGACTGCACAGCATGATTTTCTTCTTGTTTACATCTTTTTAGTTCGTTTTTTAAGCAGTCGGGTTATACGATGGATACGAGACGCATAGGACCGATCAGTGTGACGACGCTTGGACATACGGGCATATGTCCAGCAGTGGACGTATTTAGTTTTTAGCTGAAATAATGATTTTACCAAATTCCGTTTTGTTGATTTTGCGTAAAAGAGTGAAACATCTTTAAGCAATACAATATACTCACATGTACCCAAGTAACTCTTCTGAATTCCTCTAATCAGCACTAGTTGGCGTGAAAGACCGCATCGTGTAAACACTTTACCTTCACAAAACTCACTTATAATGAAAGAAAATACTATGAAAATTAATATAAACCTCATTTTGAATTTTTAAAGTATAAACAATATGATCACACGATTTTTTACTAGAAATCAATGTGTTATAGAATAAGTTTATAAATGAACTGATTAACAATATTATCTCAATTTATATTGAAACGCACTACCTATGAAAACCTGTTAAAAGTAGGCTCATATCTCTTTCCTCTATCTTTACTATTTTCTATCTTTTTCGTTTATATAATTTTGGAAAGAGACAAGCAATACTGTACTTATTCTATCTACAAGTGTTTTCTTATCGAATTAATGACAAACTATCGCTGCTATTTTGAAAGTATTTGTACTTTATACCTACATAATATTAGTTCATCTTCATCATCATCATCTAATGCATCATTTTTAATGTTCCCACTGCTGGGACACAGGCCTCCTCTCTATGAGATGGGCCGTAATCCACCTCACGGGCCAAATTCGGGTTGGTGGTTGTCATATGTATTCGAATTTTTGTTTCTAGAACATGCCAGTTTCCTCACGATGTTAACCTTCACTCTTTTGAGAGCAGTGGTAGTGAAATAATTTACTCACCTTCAACTTATAAGTCGCAGCCGGTACCATTAAGTCACCACTGCACTCCATAATATTAGTTAGGTGAGGATAAGTAAGAAAATGTTACAAGTTTACTAACTGGGGTATCCATAGACGGTACTTAGCACATACTTCGGCTAAGCATTGTTTCGGTCCCTGTCGCACAACTATCAAACTGCATGTGTAAGATAGAGATGGCAACATATCTAAGTCAAAGCGCATATTTAGTAACGTTTATAAATTTCAGCGTTAGTAAGTTCTTCTTTTCATGATCATCATAAATATTTCAGCCGAAAGACGTCCACTGCTGGACATAGGCCTCCCCCAAGCGTCACCACACTGATTGGTCCTGTGCGTCTCATATCCACCGGATGCCGCAGCTTTAACCAAGTCATCAGTCCACCTAGAGGGGTCGCGGTCGCCACTCCAGAATGTTTCGGCCCCATCGTCCATCCGTTCTGCGAGCAGTGTGCCCTGCCCACTGTCACTTTAGTTTTCAATTCTTCGAGCTATATTATGGTGACATAATTCCTCCCTCTCCCTCTCCATTGCCTCTCTGACATACTAACTACTACTTATTCTTATTCTATACTAGCCGCTACCCGCAGCTTCACCCCCGTTAATATAGATTTCGTCAATCAATTCTGGTTGTCGACATACAGGGTGAGAAAAACACAAGGTTGTATTTTTAGTTTTAATCAAAATCGAATTGAAGATACCACTCTATCATACATTTTATATATTACATTCTGGATCACTGAACATACGCCAACATCAGCAACTACATGTAGTTGGCAGCAAATAAAGCATGGCTTTTCCAAATACACCCCTGCTACCCTTAAGCTTTGTTAATAGTAATAGCAAAACTAAGTTTGATTGAAAACTGGAGTCTTTTGAATTTAAATGATAGGCCAGTGGGAAATATTGGGCAGTAGAAAAGGGGAAACCATGGTCATACGTCGAGTATGACCACGGTTTCCCCTTTTCTCATACCAAATTCCATCTAAATCGGTTCATCGGTTTAAGCGCTATTAAGAAGTTTCATACAAAACTAACGTCCCATCCCTCATTTCTCCCCTTTCATGTTTTATGCAAGTAGCCCATAGGCTAGAAGGGAGTTTGAGACCCTGAAAAAGACATATCCTTCTCAGGGTCTCAAACTAACTTCATATCAAATTTCATTTAAATCGGTTAATAATAAGAAGAAGTTGCATTATAAGAAGTTACATACAAAATTAACATCCCCCAATGTCGCCCCTTCGTGTTTTATGAAAAAAAGGTAGCCTCTGTCCTTCCCCAGTCTTAAAATATCTCTGTACCAAATCACATCTAAATCGGTTCATCGATTTAAGCCCTATTAAGAAATTTCATACAAAACTAACGCCCCATTTCTCCCCTTTCATGTTTTATAAAAAAAAAAGGAGTATTTGTCCTTTATCTGAAACTATCTCCATACCAATGTTCATCTAAATCGGTTCAGCGGTTTAAGCGTGAAAAGATAACAGACAGACAGACAGAGTTACTTTCGCATTTATAATATTAGTATTGATTATAAAAAGGTAAAGTTTGTGAGGTTGTAAGGGGGTAGTCTCTGGATCTACCAAACCGATTTAGATGAAATTTGGCATGGAGATAGTTTGAGACCCCAGAAAGAACAAAGATTACTTTTTTTTATAAAACACGAAGGGGGAGAAATGGGGGATGGGGCGTTAGTTTTATTATGTATTTATTAAAACTTCATACAACATAAAGGTACATAGGCGGACTTGCCTGAGGCATTCTCTACTGGAAATACATAGGGTAGTTTGTATTATTTATTTATTTATTTAAACTTCATGTACAATGGTGATACATAGGCGGACTTAATGCAGCAAGGCATTCTCTACCAGTCAACCTTTGGGTTAAAAAGGACAAACAGGTGGTAGGAGTACAAAATAAAAATGAACAATAATTAAAGTCGGATATTAATAAACTATCTAACAAATAAAATACATAAATAATTTCTAAAACAATAGACTAATAAATATTATAATAAATATCATATTCTAAATGAAACATAAATTAAACATAATAACTAAGACGAAGACCGAGCTATGTAAGAGAGGACAAGTAATAGTTCCGGATTCTACGCTTAAATGAAAATTTACTCTCAGTTTTTTTAAGATGATAAAAAAAAATAACGCGGGTGAAGCCGCGGGCTGAAGCTAGTTAATTATAAATAGACTCATCTTTAGTGTAAAGGTTCTAATTAACATTAATAACGTTTATCACCTACCAGAGCCTGCAGAATAAAAATGGTATTATGTGCCCACTAAAAAGTCACTTCATTATCATAATCAGCCTACAGTAGTCCACTGCTTGACATAGGCTTCTCCAATTTCAAGCCATTTGTCTCGATTCTCGGCAACTGGCATCCAGCATCCCATGTAACTGGATAATCTTCAAAACCTTCATGTTATGTTCCTTTCCTGCTTTGAAAAGTTAATTCTTTATTTATTTTTCCAACCCAAAAAAATTGGACTCAAATTCAACCTCCCAAGATAATACCAGCCTAACAACCGATGTCGTCTTCACAAACAAACACAATCCTGCATAGTCTAAGATCCCACCGTAACAATCTGCAGGTATAGATTTTTGATAAACTTACATTTTTTTAGAAATTTAGAATGGTACTTCAAACTGCCTAGCCTTTTCCCAACTATGTTGGGGTCGGCTTCCAGTCTAACCGAATTCAGCTGAGTACCAGTGTTTTACATGGAGCGACTGCCTATCTGACCTCCACAATCTAGTAACTGGGTAACACGGTACCCCTTGGCTAGACTGTTGTCAGATCTCAAGCTTCTGACTACTCGTAACGACTGTCAAAGATCTTCAAATGACAGTCGGGACCAACGGCTTAACGTGCTTTCCGAGGCACGGAGGAAACTCGGTATGTTGAAATGGTCACCAATCCACGGACCGACCTCATCAAGCGTTGCTTAACCTTGAAGATCGACCCGTGCGGCTGTTATTATTTAGCCTCGAGCTCCTCTTTCGAGAAATTTGGAATGGTAATTGATAGTTGAAAAGTTTACGGCAGTGTTGCCTGGCAGTATAGGTATGCCATGGCTGGCCATGGGCATATTCATGAAAAAATACCTACAGATTAAAGCGGCGGTATCTCTTACTAACAGATTCAGCATTCAACCACTGTGTACAAGTGCAAATAACCAAATAATGTTGAATACGTATTTATTTAAAACATAGGCAAACACTTTGAATTTAATTAATGTGTCTAGACCGCCTGAAGCTGGCAACTTTGGAGGTGCGTGTCTTGTAGGCAGATCTTCTAAATCTTGGAGGGCTTCGTCGGTATTGGCTGCTGCTTGATGAACTGCGTCTTGGTGTTAGGCGCATTAGGTCTGGGCATCTGAATGGGTATTTATTTATTTAAACGTTTTGGAATGTTCAGAGTATAAAGGGTGTGTGTGTGTCTTTAGACATTCTTATGGAGAAGAGTATGGTATAATTTTAAGATATTCGGTTACTTAATTTTGATGAGTAGAAAAAAGATTTCATTTTTTTTTATTATTGCCAAAGAGTTACCGCAGATTTATGAATAATAAAAAGGGTTCAGTATTGGTGGTCGCTAAGTATATCGTTAACTTCTTGGTACGCCAGGAGCTTAGTGTTAAGCACTCGCTCCATACTCTTACAGAGTATAGACGTTACAGAGATGGGTCTGTAGTTGGCCGGGTCAGCTCGACTGCCCTTCTTGTGCACAGGCTGTACATTGGCTTGCTTCCAAGCATTCGGAACTTTTCCAGTCTCATACGAAAGGCGGAATAGGCGTGTCAAGATCGGAGACAGTTCAGGCGCAGAGGTTCTAAGAACTATTGCTGGAATTCAGCTAGCCTTGTTCACGTCGAGGTACCTACGGACGTCCTTTTGATGGATGCGAATGTCCGACATACTCGTCCCGCATCCAACAGGAGAAGGAGGGAGCCGCGAATCACCAGGATTCAGACGCGAAGATTCCGCAAAAAGAGAGGCAAATAAATTTGCCTTCTCCTCAGTGGAGTGGGCCAGTGACCCGTCGGGTTTCAGCTGTGGTGAAAGTGAGGGACGGCAGAACTCCAAAGTCTTTTACCATTTTACGACACATTGTACTCTAGACAAGGTAACATTCTATCAAGGACAACGATTGTGACAGGAAGTATCATACATGGGGTCGAGTACGTAACATTTAGATAGATAGACAAAAGCCCTGCCATTCTGCCAATTAATAAATTCTGTGACATTTTGACAATCGTCTTTGCTGATGGGATGTCACGCTCTCTTGGCACCTAAGGCTCTAGACAAGTGAAAATCTATCAACGGAAGTGTCGCGATAGCGATAGAAAAATGACAAAAATATCTGCGAATGCTCCAAGTGCTACGGAAATGTCACGTGACCTGTCCTTTATAAATGTTATATTAAACCTAAATAGGTTTGAAGATATCTGTTTCCCTGAAGAACTTATAAAGTTCACTTATAATGAGATACAAAGTTACTTAATCTTAATAATAATTGAATAGTTGCATCTGGGGCGTTTGCGACATTATAGGGTACCTACTCGTACATGGTTTTTCTCTTTATTTATATTTCGGTAAATCATTGAACAGCTGTGCTCCCGCCACGAATACTGTTATTTTGCCATAATTAGTCCGTGCACATGCAGTTGATGGTTGGAATTTGATTTTACTTCTTGTGTTGTATGTTATTGTTATTTTATGCAATTGTATGTTCGATTTTATGGCATTCATGGTGATTTTTTAATGAGAATGCAGGTGTAATATGTGTAAAGTTGTGTTAGATTTAGCAGGTTAGTTTTTTCGTATACTTTTTTGTTGGATCTAGATAGTGGTAGTGAAATAATACTTTTATAATTTTATTTTATTGTTTTTGTAGTGGATTTAGATTAAATTTAGCGGCTGATCCCCACACTTTGATTAGGTATTCAAGGTTTGAATTTATTAGAGAGTTATATAACTAGGCGTACTTTTTTCGGGATATATTTTGTAACTTTTCGTAACGCTCCCAATAGTGATATTAACTTTGTTTTGACATGAACGATGTGCAGTTTCCAAGTAAGTTTGTCATCTACCTTCAGTCCGAGGTATTTTTCGTAACTAAGTCGTTTGATTGTTTCTCCGTTGATCGTCAGAGGTGGGAACTCCGGTACAAAATAAAAAAATGCCGGTAAAATGCGGTTGGGCGCACGGTTGGCGCAGTGGTTGAGCGATTGACTGCTGCACTGCGTGTCGCGGGTTCGATTCCCGCATGGAACAAATATTTGTATGACCTACAGATAGTTGTTCCGGCTCTGGGTGTTGTGTATGTGAGTTTATATGTTGGTAAACGCACCCACGATACAGGAAGAAATTCCTAGTGTGGGGCAACGTTTTTTTTTTAAAACAAAAAAAAATACAAATGGCTTATTTTTCGCGGCGAAAATCATAAAAGATGTTTTTGATTTTAACCATTCGTTGAGTAGGTCAAGGTTCTTTTGCTCATCGGTTATAACGTTTTGCTGAGATTTCCCGAAGTAAAAAAAGCAAGCGTCGTCCGCGTATAAAGTTAAGTGTCCTGTCGGCCCTATTTTATCAATGTTATATATGTAGATTAGGAATAGTAATCTATGAGCCTTGCGGACAGCCGTATTTTACGTTTTGCATCGGACTGTTGCAGTTATCTATCTTAACGACTTGTTGTCTATTTTGTAAATATTAAGTAAACATACTGAGGGCGCTGCCTGAAACACCTATGTTAATTAATTTCTGTAATAACTTTTGATGGAATACCGTATCGTACCTACGATTTTTTTTAACCTACAACGTTTTTTTGATCAATATTAGTTTTATTTTGGTTATTATATCTACTGAGACTATGAGAGTGCTTGGTTTAGCGCGGCAACCGTATTGTTTATTAATGAGAAACTTTTTCTGTGTCAGATACTCTTTTAGGTGGCTGTATAATACTCGTTCGAATATTATCGAAATAATGGGTAATATCGATACCGGTCGATAGTTACCGGGATCAGTTCTACTTCCAGATATGTAAATTGGAATGACCCTTGCAACTTTAAGTAAGTCGGGGAAAGCGCGACGCCTTTAACACACATTTATACAGATCCTTAATCTTTTCAAAATTATATTTTTAAGGCGTTTAATAGCTTTTGTGTGTACTGTCCAAGTCTGTACTAGTGTTGAGTAAAGATGGTCAATAATTTTTGATATTTCTTCGGTGTTACAGGGAGAAAGTTCGTCCAGAGTTATGTCATGCGTGTAATTTATGTCGTACTTAAATTATGTTATGTTACCTGTGTTTATGTGGTACATGTTAGGTATTTCGTTAGCTAAGTCCCACACATAACTGCGATGCTATGCGATTTCTATATATTTAATACGTGCGAGCTCGCAGATATTTGCGATGCATAGCGAATTCGCAGTTATGTGTGGGAGCCCTAACATAAGCACATTACAAATTGCATTACCGTTTTTTATATATTCTGAGTTCAAAAATAGTTTGGGAGGAGCATTGCTGTCTTTGATTTTATTCGCTGCTAAATTATTAATTATTTCCCACATTTTTTAGGTTACTTGTAGTTGATATGAAATAAGTTGTGGTAGTAGGTTTTCTTCCCTGTCTTGATTAGGTTTTTTACTCTGTCCTGTTCTTCATTAAAATTCCTCCGTATGTTTTCGTCGTTCGGATAAGATTTTCTTTGTTGCCATAAGTGATTCCGTAAGTTTTTTTTTTTTTTTTTTTAAAACGTTGCCCCACACTAGGAATTTCTTCCTGTATCGTGGGTGCGTTTACAAACATATAAACTCACATACACAACACCCAGAGCCGGCACAACTATCTGTAGGTTATACAAATATTTGTTCCGTGCGGGAATCGAACCCGCGACACGCAGCGCAGCAGTCAATCGCTCAACCACTGCGCCAACCGTGCACCCAAAGTTGATTGAGTCTATAATATTTCGGTTTATCTAGTCTTCTTTAGGTAGGTTTAGGATTTTAGTCTTATCTTCTTTATTCTGCTTTATTTGTTCTGAGATAAATCTTTCTAAATAGTAGTAGTCGTTTTTGTCATTAGTTTAGTTTGCTAGGGTACTATTGTATAATTGGCCATGGTTAAGTGCTTTGTATAGGATCCTTTTGGTTATCTTAGTTGTCAAGCTGCCTATCTCAAGGAATATCTGCTTGTGATCTGATAGAGATGAGTCGATTATAGATATGCTGAACGCGTGGGTGTTTATGTTCGTGCATATGTGATCAAGTATAGTGTTCGTAGTGCTGGTTTCACGGGTACTATACAGTTTATATATTTTATTTCATATTTCGTATCCTGTTCCTTTAATTTCATTTAGGTCTCATCTTGTGACGTAATTGTCCTTACCAAGTAGAGATGAGAGAGAGATGTTAAAGTCTCCGAAAACAATACCAATACCATTGCCCTCTTTTGCCGTTCCAATTGTGAGATATATGTTTTTAAGAAGTTGTTGATTCACCTGGTTTGTAAATTGCTCCGATGTCCAATGAGTGTTTATCTATGTGTATCCATAGGTATTATTATTAAGGTATTGTTATTATTACCAAGTTCGCATATATCTTCTGTTATTTCGTGTTTGATACTTTCGTGTACATAAATTGATACGCGGCGCCGCCGCAGCTCTTGCGAACTTGCCGGTAGTTATAAACATGTTTATAGTGCGGTAGCTGGTATAATTTTTCTTCCGCTTCCGATGTAATTCCACGTTTCAGTAAAAAATTGTAAGTTTATAATCATTGGTGTTGCTTTTAAAATGCATTTTATTTCGTCAAGTTTGCCAGTCTTGCGGAAACTGCGTAAGTTCGCATAAAAGAACCGTAATGAGGACGGATGGGATGGTATATCTTCGTATCTTCTAAAAGCTTGACACCGTGTTTTGCAAAAGCCGTCAAAGATAAACAGAAGCAGGTAGTTGCTAAAAAAGTACCAGCGAAGGAATGTGTGGCCACGAAATCGACGAAAGTAGTATCGAATGAGGAACAGATGCCAGTAGTAAACAGAGAAAGGAAGTCTGAGAAGGTATTTATTTTGGAAAAGGAAGAACCAGAAAGAGAAGAAAATTGGACTACTGTAGTACGAAAAAAAACCAGACACACGCACAGTGAAGTAAAAAAAGGCGGAAATACGAGTGCAATCGACATACAGGGTACGGAAAAGAAAAGATTCTTACACATATGGCGTTTGCAGAAACAAACAACAGTAGAAAGTTTAGAAAAATATGTTAGGAAAATTTATGAACAAGAAGAAGTACAGATTAAAGTTGAAAAAATAAAACATAAAACGGAACGGGATTACGCATCCTTTATCATCGGAGTTCCAGAGAGTAAATACGACAAGTTATGTCAGCCTGAAAACTGGGCAGTTAATATAGAATTTGCGGAATGGGTGTGGTTTCGTAGAGCAACCAGCAACGCGAGAAACCCTGAGTAGCTCCGTTGAAATATTGTATCAAAACGTGCGCGGGCTTAGAACAAAGCTGGAGGAATTTTATACCAATATTTCAACGGCAAATGCAGACTTGTTTGCCATCACCGAAACGGGCTGCAATGACTCCATACATGATGCAGAAATAATTCCACCTGGATTTACTATTTTGCGGTGTGACCGAGCGGATGGACGTAAACAAGGCGGCGCGTGTCTCGTGGCCACACCGCGTTTTGAGTTGCGGCGAGTGTCACTACCCGATGACGTCAACGTGGACGATCATATGTTCGAACTGGTTTGTGCTACTGTTTACCTACATAACAGATTTATGTTTTTACTTTGTGTCGTCTATATTCCACCTGGTAGTACTGATAATGAATACATGTTACTATTTAGCATCATTGAACAATTTTGTAATAAGTATAGGGATATTCTAGTTCTAGGTGATTTTAACTTATATTCGTGTTCTGTAGCCATAAGTAATTATTATGAATACTTTCATACTTTTTGTGAATTCACTCAGAGTAACGCAGTGGGAAATTGTAATGGTCGTCAGTTAGATTTGGTGTTGAGTACACTGGCGAAGGGAGGGAGCGTGAGCGTGCGCGCGGCGGAGGCGCCGCTCGTACCGGTAGACGCGTACCACCCACCGCTCGAGATCTCGGTTAGTACACACACGCGCCTGCGCCGGCGCCCCGGCTCAGCAGGCTCAGCTACACCTGACGTTGACGCATATGTACTAGACGGGTGGAATTTTAATAAAGCCGACTTTTTGTCCCTATATTCATCAATTGCAGCCGTAGACTGGTCTCCGTTGTATGAAATGGACTTAGAAGTAGGTTTAAATTATTTTTATTGTATTATTAATTCTATTATAGATGACTGTGTGCCCAAAAAAAAGCGAAGTCGTGGAAACTCAAGGTACATTTATCCTGAGTGGTACACTGTTGAAATAATTCGCGACATAAGGTTAAAGGCTTCTCTGCATAAACAGTACAAGGCAAGCGGTTCAAGGGTCGATTACGAAGCATTTGCTCGGTGTAGAACCAACATTAAAAATATGTTAATAGTGGCACAGGAACAATATCGGAGCCGTGTTCAAGGGCAAATGCTGAGCGATCCTAAATCTTTTTGGAATTATGTCAAGTCTAAGAGAGGTAGGAGAAGCCTTCAAGCTATCGTGAAAGATGGGGTGGCATTATCTAGCCAGCGGTCTGTGGAAGAGTTTGCGGCTTACTTTTATTCTGTGTATAGAGAAGAGCGACCGGAGTTGGATGTGGACGCGGCTATAGCCAGCGCAGGTAGTGGAAACGGAGCGGCGCGAGTGCACTTGCACCAATTACAGTTAGGAGACGTGAGTAGTGCGCTTCTAGATCTTAAGCCGAAACGGTCCGCAGGGCCTGACGGCATTCCGCCTTACATATTTAGGGATTGTCGAGTAGCGCTGGCTAGGCCTCTTCTTCATATTTATAACCAGTGCCTCAAAGCTGCCGTATTTCCGGAAAGGTGGAAAGTGACCCGCGTTGTTCCGGTTCCGAAAGCAGGGTCAGCAGAATCGGTGGATGGGTACAGACCAGTTGCGGTATTGTCTACGCCGGCGAAGGTAATGGAAACTGCTATACATAAGAGCATATATCTTCAGGTTAGCGCACAGCTGTCAGACGCTCAGCATGGGTTTCGACCAGGAAGAAGTACCACCAGTAATCTGCTCTGCCACATGGCTCATCTGGTGCCGACGGTGGATGGTGGGGGGCAGACTGATGCTGCTTACTTTGACTTTAGAAAAGCATTCGATTTAGTCGATAACGACATTTTGCTTAAAAAGTTTGCAGGTATTGGTTTCACCCCACACTCTCTCCAGTTTTTTGCCAGCTATTTGAGAGATAGGCAGCAATATGTGGAATATGCGGGACACGTGTCAAATCCATATTTCACTAGGTCCGGGGAAAGTCAAGGTAGTAACCTTGGCCCTTTGGGCTTTCTTCTGGTGGTAAACGACCTACCAGAAGTAGTCCAAGACGCGTCTTGTCTGTTGTTTGCTGACGACCTCAAATTATCCCTCGCGATAAAGAGCAGCGATGACTGTGTCAGGCTACAAAGGGACATTGATAGGGTAGTGAGATGGAGCAAAGAAAATCTCTTACAATTTAATAGCTCGAAGTGTGTGACTATCACTTTTTCTCGCGCACACAATCCCATCTTACATACCTACTATATTGACGGGTCGCCTATGGAACGGGTCACAGAAGTCAAGGACTTGGGAGTAAAATTTAACACTGGTCTGACTTTTCGGGATCACATCATGCGTTGCTGTAAAAGAGCGTATAGAAATTTAGGTTTCATGCTACGTACGGTCCGAGGTTTCACGAATGTGAAAGCTATTATAGCATTATATAATGCATTGGTGAGGAGCCAGGTAGAATGTAACGCAGTTATCTGGTCTCCGCATGAAGCTAAATATAGTCTCATGCTGGAGAGGGTACAAAATAAATTTATAAGATATTTATATATGCGCTATTACGGAGTCTATCCCTTTTACCCGTTAATGTATCCAACCTTATTTATTCTAGGTATGGTAGGATACAACGAGCTAAGGGTTAGGAGGGATCTTGCACTCGCCTCATATATATTTAAAGTACTGAGAGGGAAGGTGCATAATGCAGTTGTTTTAGGCCAGGTGAGTCTGTGTGTTCCGGACAGGTACGTGTGGCGACGACGGCAGCCACGACTGCTGGTGGAACCGCGTGCTAGGACCAACCTTCTGAAGGAGGCGCCGCTGACGCGTGCACTCCGCACGCTCAACCTCATAGCGAGTGAGACAGACCTATTCTGTTGTTCTCTGAGTGAATTCACAAGGAATGCTTTGTTTGTTATTAGTTATAGGTATTAGTTATAAGGAACAATTATGTTAAGGCACATTTACCGCATTGGTTAGCTGTAAGGGTAGATGTATGATGATAAATAAATAAATAAATAAATAAATCTTTTACTACTTGATGGTTTAGTCTATCCGTGTATTTTGTATTAAGTCTTTTATTGGCTTTTTTGGTTGATTTTGTTCAGTGTGATTGTCGGTATTCCTTTTATGTACTTAATTAAGATATCCCTTTCGCCGTCTTCAATGCGTTTGTTGAGCTCCACTATTAATAATTGCAAATACTCTTACTGAGCTGGGGTTTGGACCGCGTAAATCCGTATATTGTCTTGTAGGTTTTTTTTTCTTAGTAGGTATTTTGGAACGTCTGAATTATTGAAACAAACTTTTAATGGTGTTTTTGTCTGGGGTATATTTTCCCAGTGATGTTTTTAATTGTTTTAGGGCAGTCTTTGTACAGTTTTGTAATTATATTCATAGCTTCATTATTATCGTGATTCCGCCTGGAGTTTGCGTTTTGTTTCGTTAATTTCCGATAAACCCAAAATTACAATGTTTTTCTCGCGCTCACCTTGGACTTTTAGCTCGAGGATTAGGTTTTGGTGGCATAGGAAGGGCAAATTAGGCGTATTACTTTCTGTGTTTTGTTGGTTTTTAATTGGGTTATTTCTTCTTCTATTGTTTGATCTTGTTTTATGCTGTCGTGCTATTAGCCTTAATGTTTTCCTTAATATCACCATTTATTTGATCAAGTCGTTGAGTAAAGTTTTCAGTAGTTGACTGCATGGTTTTTATTTCATTTTTAATTACAGATATTTTGTCTTTCATGTAATTTAGACTATCATTATGAGTTTTTGCAAATGTGATCAACTGACTGGCTTGCGAGTGACAAATAAAAACGAATCATGAACGAATATGTATTATGTACGAGTGTCCGAGCGAGCGAACTATTCTGTTTCGGTCGTTTAAATCGTTCATCTAGTACATTAGTACAGTGATCATTTGGCTGGCGAGTGCTGAATCAGAACGAATAAGTACAAGTGTCTGAGCGAGTTGAGATTAGAGAAGCGTGCGCGCGAGCGTGATGGACGATTTACGAAGTCCGACCTGGCGAACCAGAAAACGAGTGAATCCCGACTCGCGAAAATAACGCGAAGTTATATTTTAATCTTAGTAAGATCTGTAATCAATCACTTATTCGTATCTATAATCAATAATTCATTAAATTTTTCAAAATTTAATGACATTTAAATTATTGTAAAATGTTTAATTGAGGAGCTCGTGGCTAAATAATAACAGCCGCACGGGTCGATCTTCAAGGTTAAGCAACGCTTGACGAGGTCGGGCCGTGGATGGGTGACCATTTCAACATACCGAGTTTCCTCCGTGCCTCGGAAAGCACGTTAAGCCGTTGGTCCCGGCTGTCATTTGAAGATCTTTGACAGTCGTTACGAGTAGTCAGAAGCTTGAGATCTGACACCAGTCTAACCAAGGGGTACCGCTGTTACCCAGTTACTGGGTTGTGGAGGTCAGATAGGCAGTCGCTCCATGTAAAACACTGGTACTCAGCTGAATCCGGTTAGACTGGAAGCCGACCCCAATATAGTTGGGAAAAGGCTAGGCAGATGATGCAGATGGTTTAATTGAAACGACAGTCCGCCTGCAAAGTATGAAGGAAAATCAAATACGTATTAATAACTAAAATGAACTAATAGTACTAGAATACTGAACTAGTTCATTTGAACGATTGTATTAGTTCGGAGCGTTTCGTTCAGTGTCCGAGTAAGAACAAGCCTATCTGCCCTTGGAATATGTGTCGTACTTGGTGTCGGTGCTACACGTGTCCTTCTTACGTTCCGTCCCGTGAAAAATCGCGCATGCTTCCACTCACTCCCTTTTATTTAATTTCATTGCTCTCATAATGAAATCCTTTCATTTCTACATTTTAGCAATGTGTCCATCGCGGACTTGGATAATATGACACTTTGCTAGATAGACCATAGGAACAAAGTTAAATATTGTTTGAAATCTACTTGTACTCACTTGTAAATCTCAGTGGTGATAAAGTCCAATTCCTTCTTAGTGCATCTCTTCGTCCACTTAGACCAGGACTGGAATCCTTTTTTTTCTGCGATCTCAAGTGCACACGCAGTGTCATCTCGGATGTTTTCGTCTAGTAGATCTGTAGATTAAAATAATACATGAAGTTGCAAGCTAAACAGGACCGTGGTCAAGGTATTGTAAATCCTGCTCAAGTGATGCAAAATATAAAAAAAACAAACCTTGCCTTAGCCTTGTATAGCCTCTTCCTCGTGAATGTTGCTATCACATACAAAATTAAAAGAATTTTTCAAATCCGACTGGTAGTTCCAGAGATTAGCGCGTTCAAACAAACAAACACTCGAAATCTTCCGCTTTATTTTAATAGTATAGATTAAAAAAATCTAAACACGGTTCTCATCATGGATTTGTTTTGTTTGTTTGTAGGAGGTAACCTCCGGATCGGTTTGATGCGATTACGAAAATTCTTTTATTAATAGAAAAGTATACTATTTCTGCGCATCACCTATGCGGGGTGACATGTGTTCTGTTAAAACAGGACGATTCATTTGCGAAAAAAGTCATGGACGAAGCTAGTTAATAATATTTCTTACCTTCACAAGTCATATTACAGAGTCCACCACGTTTATTTTCTCTGCACCACTCTTTTGGAATCTGAAAGGTCAAATCAGAAGTTCAGACACAAGTTTTTATTCAAGCGATAAAAAAATAAATGGAGAGGAAAATAAAATACTTAAAGTATTAAAAAAAGAAACGTGGAAGTAATAATCGCCGAGGTTGTTCAATTTGTATGTGAATCAGCTGCTTGAAGGGCTGAGCATCATGCAGGTTGGTTTCCGCGAAGATGACGTAAGTGTTAATAACATAAGATATGCAGATGATATGCTGCTGTTCAGCCCTTCAATCGGCGAACTGTAGAAGCTTTTAAAATCTTGAGAGTACTATGCTGACCAAACATGGTTTAATGTATAACGAACTCAAGAGAGAGTTTATGGTTTTTGTTAGTAAAAACCCAATAGTGTTCCTGAGCTGTACCTAAATAGGATCCACTAAATACAGGTTTCTCAGTTTTGATACCTTGGTTATATTGTGACAGATACTTTAACAGATGACCAGTAAGTAGGATATAAAAAGAGAGCGGAGGGCCATCCGGGCCACCAGTCCGTGGGAATATGCTGGCTCATAGATTCGCTCGTTGCGCAGTTGACGTTAAATTAACGTTATTTTAAACGACTGCAAAAAAGGTGGAGGTTCTCAATTCGTCGATGTTTTTGTTTTTGTTTCCCGATTACTCAAAGATACCTGGACCGAATTGGATTTTTTTTATTTTGTTTAAAATGGATATACTTCACAGGTGGCCCTATGTCCAGGTCAGGAACTGATGTTGGGATCCTGGAGAAATCGAGGGAACTCCTTTAATATTATACGCATACATATAGGGATTTTGATATTTTCATCAACAATACAATCACTCAGAAAGTATCTGTTGCTGAAGAGTAACTGATGAAGAAGAGCACAGATGGCCACTGGAACCACTTAATGATAAGTATGTTACGGGTATAAGATATATCGAATAGTTACCCAACTTTTTAGTTACTTATAAATAAATGGTACTGATAAAAATGGTGCCATCGAACTGATCTGATAATGAAGCCGGAAAGTAGGCACTGAAACGGAAATAAAACATTGTATCCTAGTCGCGTTTGGGCTTATTGGAATCTTCATGAGATTTATTGAGTGGAATGATTTTTATGGTAAGTGGAGGTACCTACCAAAACTAAAAAGAGATAAATAAAAAACGTTTTAACAAAGAAATCAATTCGACTTCCAAAACAAAACACCTACTGTACCTCATTGTGACTCTTCGATGCCGAAAATCAGCCTAGACCTGAATAAGGCCAGCGGGCCTGACGGCATTCCAGCAAGAGTATTGAGGCAGTGTCTGCTTAAACGGTATCTGTGTTGGCTCGCTTGTTCCGCCTCTCTCTTGTAAAAAGAACTGTGCCGAAATCCTGGAAGCTTGCAAATGTACAACTAGTGCCCAAAAAAGCCACCATTCTGTGCAAGTTTATGAAAAGGATACTGATAAGTTGCTGACCTACCTTGAAGACAATGATCTCCTCAGTGACCGTCAATATTGCTTTTGCCAGAGACGGCCAACTGGCAATCTTCTTGTGTATGTCACGCACTGCTGGGGCAAAACCACCGAAAATCACGGCGAAGCAATTGCTGTATCGCTTGATATCTCGAAGGCCTTTGAAGGATCTGACACACCAGTCTACTCAGCAAGCTTCCTGCTTATGACATTCCAGCTGATTTTTGTAGCTGGATATTTTATATATTCTATAGGCTCGCGCTTGACCACTATCTCACCTGATGGTAAGCGATGATGTGGTGGACGGTGAAACATGCTTGCCTAGAAATAACCTATTCACTCTTGACTTAAAGATGCCCAGATAGTAGCTGTCGGGCAACACAGACGCCAGCTGGGGTATTCCACTACTTAGCTGTGCGTATGGGTGGAATGTCCACCATGTATTGATGGCGCATCGCCGTATATGGTAATCCGATGATGAAACGGGCCAGGTGGAATTAGATCATGCAATTCTATCGCACACTCCCCGAAATGTAACCGATAAAAAACCGACAAGCTGGCAACTCGGCGACGATGGATATCACACTTCTTTAGTGAACGGTCGAACCGAGTAGCCGTTGACGGCTGCTTCTCTGACCTTATGGCTATTGATGCTGGAATTCCTCAGGGGTCTATTCTATCTGCAACTCTTTTCCCGCTGCACATTAATGACCTACTTCTGCCTAGTATTGTTGTATTGTTGAGTACGCAGATGATAGTACTGTTTCAGAGAAATACTTGTCAAATACGTGTCCACCATCACTTAACATCAGGCGAGATAGTGGTCAAACGTGAGCCTACAAAGAATAAAAAAAGGTGAAGTTCGTTCCTTGAAAGAGGCTATGGTGGAGTGGACAGATTTGTCATTAAGCCTTGTCTCCCGGTGGGGTGATGACCATTTGGTCTCTTTTAATTCTACCAAAACACAGTCGAGTCTTTTTACTACAAAAAGGAATCGTTTCATCCAAACTCCTACTTTTCGGGGTACATCTGTTCCTGTAATAGATCGGCTCGAGCTCCTTGGCATGGAGTTGACAGTCTCAACTTCGGTGCCTCCATTGAGTACAAAGCCCAAATTACGGCAAAAAAACTGGACATGCTAAACAGTGTGAAGCGATACTTTACGCCTGGACAGCTTTAACTCTTTACAGAGCGCAAGTCGGATCCTGCACGGAGTATTGCAACCACTTTTGTGATAGCTCAGCTAAATATCAAGTTGACGCGCTTGACTAGTTGGAACGCAGAGCTATGAGGTTCTTGGGCGATGCTAAACTGGTAGATGCCAAGCTTCACAAGCTGTGAAGCTTGGCATCTACCAGTTTATATACGCCATGGCTCATTGCCGTAAGGTTGCCTGCCTGTCGGTCTTCTACAGACTGTACTTCGGCGAGTGTGCTCATTAACTCCACTACCTCATCCCACTGGCCGCCTTCTACCATCGGACATCTAAACGCACTACACCTAGTTGCGATTCCACTGATTCACACCAAGCGCTTCCGAACATCTTTCATAACGCGCACAGCAAAAGAGCGGAACTCTCTGCCTGCGTCTGTTTCCGAACGCATACAATCCGAATCTCTTCAAAGTTAGAGTGAAAAGGCTACTTCTGGGTAATCTCACTCTATTGTCAGCTTTGTTTCAATCACCTCTGATCTAGACTAGAGTCAAGAGCAAACCCATACTAAATAAAATAAAAAAACTAAAATACTACAAAGCTAAAAATAACTTTCGTTTCTAAAGTCGGTGTTGAAAAACGGAAAGAAAAGATACCAAAGACACCGACTTCAGAAAATAAAGTTATACTTTCGCTTTGGAACGTTTTGTTTTTCTAGTCGGTTTGATATTTTTGTTAAAAAGTTTTTGATTTAAAACGTAATGTCCAAGCTTCGTCACGGGTGGTCTATAGGCAAGTTTCACAAAGCGGGCATATAATGCGCTCCGAGTCCAATAACATTTGCTCGACTCTGGTGCGGCTTCCGCGGTACTGTAGTTGTTTCGTCCCGATTTTTAATGTTTACTTGCAACACCGTGTCGGTGGGCTGTCAACGATTTGACAGATGACACTTGACAAGTGTCGAAAGAGAAAATTTGTTGTGAGGACATAGTGAATTGGGGTTCTTGTCGAGATGTGTTTCGCCCATTTGTAATTACTAATTGCGCCCGCCGTTCAGAACCGGTTTGTGGGGCGCCCGCGAACTCAGTTTTTAATATATTTTACGCGCAACGAAGTGCTTTTGCGGGAAACCTGTACTGCCTGGTGGATGCCGGAGCCTTCGGTCCAGACAGCCGTTAGTCTATCCCTTAGTGTCCTAATCTATATATATAAAAGAAGAAACTGACTGACTGACTGACTGACTGACTGATCGATCAACGCACAGCCTAAACCGCTAGGCCTAGAAAAATGAAAATTGGCAGAAAGGTTCCTCATGTGGCGTAAGTGAGCACTAAGAAAGGATTTTTGGAAATTCCACCCCAAAGGGGGTAAAAAGGGGGTTGAAAGTTTGTATGTAATTTCTACAGTTCGAAAGTTGAGCACGTGCAATTTTAGATTTACGCTCTTGGTTGATAAAAATTATTAATGTATTTATTAGTATTTGGATATTCAACCCCTAAAGGGGTAAAAAGGGGGTTGAAAGTTTGTATGTAATTCCTACAGTTTGTAAGATGGGCACTTGAAATTTTAGATTTACGCTCTTGGTTGATAAAAAGAAATAATTCATATATCTTGGAAATTCGACCCGTAAGGTGGTAAAAAGGGGGTAGAAAGTTTGTATGAAATTTTTACAGTGTGTAAGTTGGACACGTGAAATTTTAGATTTACGCTTTGGGTTCAAAAAAAAAAATAGAAAAATATCGGTTTTTGGAAATTCGTCCAATGAGGAGGTAAAAAGGGGATTGAAAGTTTGTTTGTAATTTCTACAGTTTGAAAGTTGGCCACGTGAAATTTTAGATTTAATCTCTAGGTAGATAAGAAAAAACCATGTATTTATTAGTTTTTGGAAATTCTACCCCTATGGGGATAAAATTGGGGTTGTAACGTTACATGAAATTTCTTCGGTTTGGAAGGTAAAACATCTTAAATTGTAGGTTTTCGCTCCTGATTAATAAAAAAACAACGAGTTTAATTATTTCCGGAAATGCCACTCCTAACGGGGATAAAAAGGGGATTGAAAGTTTGTATGTAATTTCTATAGTTTGTAAGTTAGAATTGGAGTTGATAAAAAGAATTTATGTAATTATAAGGTTTTAGAAATTCTATCCCTAAGGGGAAAAAAGTAGGGGTTTAAACATTTATATGAAATTTCTTCGGTTTGGAAGGTAAAATATCTAAAGTAGTAGGTTTACGCTCGTGATTAATAAAAAAAGTTATGAGTTTATTGATTTCCGGAAATTCTACCCCTAATGGAGGTTAAAGGTGGCAATGTGTTGGGCTTATATATTTGAAATTTGGCATCAATACTAACAGCAAATATTTTATATTTTTAATATTGATTTTAAAGTAGAGGTTGTCATTACAAGTTTTTCAAAACTCTACTCCTATAATACGATTTAAGGGATGTTAAAGTTTGTATGGAAAATCTCATTTCTTGGATTAATAAACTTGAAACTTAGTACAAATACTAAACTTTTTTTTTTTTGTGTTGGATATCATCCAATGACTTCTCCCGCTTTGGGTGAAGCGGGAGGGCGTGTCAGACTTTTACTGACTAAAACCCACCCGTGTTCCTTCAGTTGCTTGAGCCAGGGCCGCGGTAACTCTCTTTCAAATTTATCCGCGACCCAGACAGGCATCGGCCCTAGCGGACCCCGTCATTTATTGCTGACATCTCTTGGAGGCGCGCGTGGAACACTACGCGCCGTCGACTCAGGCCTGGTCCTTATCGGACGGCGAGCTACCCATTACTGGCCGTCCATAAACCCGCGCCTACGGTGGCCGGGAATCGGCTTGCGACTCCCGACGCCCAGGGCGTCTCCTGCGGTGGCTAGGGGCGTGAGGGCGTCTCCGTTGCGTCTCCCTCACGCGTTCTGCCTCCTCCTTCGTGAGCATTACTGCTTCGCAGAAGGAGGTGACAGCTTCCCATGCCCTCTCGCCCCGTACCATAGCCTGAACCAGGGCCGGACGCGAGAGGTCGGCACCGCCGATCGCCTCCACGGGGACACGGCGTTGCTCCGCCCAAGTGGGGCAGGCCTCCACCGTATGTTCTACCGTGTCCTCCAGGTGATCCTCACAATGGTGACACCCGGGAGTTTCCTCCCGCCTTATCCTGAACAGGAACCTCCCGAAGCAGCCATGTCCGGTAAGGACCTGCGTCAGGCGGAAGGTGAGGACGCCGTGTCGCCTCTCAAGCCACTCCTCAAAGCTCCTCAAAGAGGGGCCTTATCGCCACAATTGTGGCGTGCCCAGCGCTGGGTTGCGACAGTCGCCCTCTCCATGTCGCCATGAGATCCTGCCGGAGCTCTGTCCGCCGAGCCGTGATTTGTTGCGGCAGCGGAGTTTCGCCCCGGCATTTCGCCTCCTCGCGCCATTCCCATATTTGCGCGAGGACTTTTGCCTCCAGATCCCATGGTGGCAATCCAGCAAGGAGGCTCGCCGCCTCACCGGAGACCGTGCGGTATCCCCGGACCAGCCGGATGGCCATAACCCTTTGGGACGCGTTCGACCGGCGGGCTGGTCGCCGCCTCAGGGTACGCGCCCATACTGGTGCCCCGTAAAGGGCCATGGACCGCACGACCCCCGCGTATAGCCTCCGGCAGGAGGCGTTTGGACCACCTAGATTGGGCAGGAGCCGCTTAAGGGCAGCCCCGGCCCGCTCCAGTCTGGGAGCCAAACGTCGAAAATGCTCCACGAAATTCCACCGGCTGTCGAGGACGAGTCCCAGGTACTTACTTCATCGTCGACCCGACGCCGATGTGAAACCCTCCTACCGTTATTTGGGATCCCGGCGGTGGCGCGTTCCGAGGACAAATACTAACCTAAGTAAATAATAAAGGATATCATTATAAGTTTTTCGAAACTACCCCTAAAAGATGATTAGGGGGTTGTTGAAGATCTTGGTTTAATAAACTTGAAGTTTGACACAAATACTAACCTTAGTAAATAATCTGGGTTGCTATTAGGTATTCGTTTTTCGGAACTATCCCCAAAATACTATTTAGGGGGTGATGAAGATTTTTGAAGTAATTTTATTACAAATAGCTTCTTTTAATGATGTAGGTGAGCACTAAGGTGGGAGTTTTGGAAATTCACCCTTTAAAGAGACATTTATTTGTATAAAAACTTTTTTACAAAAATATATTACTGACCTCCAACTAAAAATACTAAAAAGTGAAAAATAAATTTATTTTTCGAAGTCGGTTTCTACCAATGTTTTTTTACTTTTTAGGTGGACCTAATAAGAAATTTGTCTTTATTATTTATTATATACTTTATTGTACACCACTTAAATAATTACAGGACAAAACATTTATAAAGATAAGTTTGCAATGTTTAGTAAGGTACTTAAATATTTTTTGTGTATGTTCACCGATATCTCCGTCAAACAACACTGGACAAACGGCCCAGTTCGGTAGTTCCAAATCGAGGAAGAGGTCATCTAACTGCCGTAAGATTGTTCAAAAAACCGTTGACACACCTAAAACATCTTCTGGGGGTAATTCTGAAAAACGAATGATGGCAATTTATTATTGCCCAAGGAATAGGATTTTTAACCGACTTTCCAAAAAGGAGGAGGTTCTATGTCCTCTAAATCCTAACTTACACCGTAGATATCTACGATATCCCATTTATTATTGATTTAACAAAAGCTTATTTTTGATCGCCTTTACTAACAGCACATAATTTAGTTAAATAAAATACGAAATCATGCGAACGAAGTCGCGGGCGGAGTGCTAGTATTATATATATTCTCCTATCCCTAATCTCACGGCACTATTTTGATCGACCCCCATGAGCCTACCGCAGGAATCCCAGGTAAGTGAATATAAACTAAGCGGTAGTAGTAGGAACCAGTATATCTCTCAACAAGGAGCAAATCCCCAGCTTTCCACTGCTGCTTTACGGCAGTTTCATGGTTCAGATAGGGTCCAGGAGACCCACACTGCTAATGTGCCCCGGTCCTGAGCTCCTGGCTTGGGACCCGAAGACCTGTATTTAACAATAGTGCTTCAGAGATGTTTATAAATGATTTCTATGCAATTATGCGTAAGAAAACCATATCTGTGGTGCACAGTATGATGGTGAGCCTACAACCTGAAAATTATAGCGGACAGAATGGACACGGCAGTCATGCGTCGATCCCTTGGCCTGCATGTGAAAGATGCAGGTTAATGAAGAAACATATATGTAATTTAGTTCCCATTATTATTTTTATTGTACTAACATAGTTTATACTGACAGACTGTTCAGCATTCGGATGTGGACATATTTCACTACAATGTGCGTGTATTTTTAAAGGGCTGTAAAGAATGTTTAAGTAGCTAAATATTGATTTGAAAATAATTGAATTGTTGAATTATTATTGTGAAATAGTAGTTATTGAATTATTATTATCGGATTGTTAAATTATATTAGTATTTAATTGTTAAGAAATAGTTTATATAGTTGAATTATTGAGTTATGAGTTTTGTTTATGTTAGTTTAATTGATTTGTCTTTGTTTGATATGTGTGAAATTTGAATCATTAATATAACATTTAATTATAAAATGATTGAGTCTCTGCATGTATTGAGTCAAACTGTAAGTGCAGAGAGAAATTGTAATAAATAAATTAAATAAGATTTCTAAAACAAAATTTTCTATGGACCGTGTAGATGTCAGAGAATAAAAAGTTTTTATTATTGTTATTATTTTATTGAATAAAAAGCAAAGCTTAATTTCATCACTGACTGATCGAGCAAAACCTAAGCTGCTAGGTCTAGAAGTGTAGAACTTTGGACAAGAGAGCACGGAGGAAAAAAAATATCTTCTTCTTTTTTCTTAATAATATTATAACAGAAATAAAATACTGAGTTTTGTTTGGATTAATAATGTTGACATTTAATAATTTTGACATCTCATAATCTTTGACATGGTAATTTTTTGACATTTTAAATTAAGTATATTGATTTGCGTACTTACTTGGTTTTGTTTCTTTTTACTCTCTGACTTTTTATTGTTAATTTAATTATTGGTTCTGCTAATTTAATACGCATGATCTTACGACAATGTTTTTTTCTTATTTTTTCTCTAGACATTTGATTTGTTAATCTCCAGGTAGATACCTACACCTAATATTTGTACGCCTCTTGGCATGACATAGCGCTCTATTTTCATTTTAAACGCAACATCTGTATTTTATTACCTATGTGAACAAATAAATATGATTTGATTTGATTTGATTTGATTTAAATTGAGAACTTACCTGGTACAATCCATAGTACTTCTTTCCACTTGGTGTAGCTAAAAACGCACTGGTGTCCCTTCTGCTCTCTTTTTCGATCAAACACACCCCTGGAATAAATAAAAAATATTGGTATGATTGTTTACGAAGTGTGATGACTTCGTGCTAGAAGGAGCTAGATTTCAAAAATGTTTGACAGTTATGTGTTTAAATGTACCTGATTTGAAAAAAAATAAGTGTTATTAAAAAAAAAATACCCGACTGCCTAAGAAGCGAACTGAAAAGACTTAAACAAGAAGAAAACCATGCTGTGCAGTCGGAAGATACATCTGGTTTTGGTCAGCCAGCTCGCGAATATGTATCCTCCGACTGCACAGCATTCTCTCTCACATTCTCGCATTCTTCTTCTTCTTGCTAACGTCTTTTTAGTTCGCTTCTTAAGCGGTCGGTTTTTTTTATTTTATTAATAAACTTTTTTTTCCAACAAAAAGTACCAAGCAAATTCTCGCTTTGTGCACTTACTTTAGCTCATGTCATCTCCTTCGAACCTAAACTATCCGCGTCGGGGTGCCCTCAGCTCCCGAGCTCGTTTCGCTCGCTCTTGGACTAATCATTGACCATAATTAACGAATTGCCCAACCGTTACGTAGCAATATTCATACTGACCAGACAATTTGACTTTTGACTTGACTAGATTCATAATGCCCGGGCTTTATACATAGTGCCTTGATAAATCACTAGTCCTTCAGATACATACCGGTACATTATACTTAAGTTACATATCATATTAAGTATTTATCACGTATGTACTGTAGCGTTATAAAAAGGAAAAAACAGTTTATGCCGCATCAATACGAATAATTTTGTTTCAAGGTAAAAAGATACTGAAAACATATAAAAGAATAGAAAAAGATTGAATTAAAAAATACAGGAAAAACCGCAGTTAACGATAACATTTCATTCATTTCCTTTATTGATAAAACAATTTACATTGTGTTGAATATATATACCTACACATGCAATTTACATAAAAATACAATGAATTAACATTCCAAGATAAAATTCAAATATAGTGCCAAACAGTTTCAATTATAAATTCTAACAGTTTTGTATAAAATGTCAAACAGTTTTAAATAATATGTCAAACAGTTTTCAATACAATGTCAAACAGTTTTAAATAATATGTCCAAACAGTTTTAAATATAATATCAAAAGGTTCTAAAATTATGAAAAGTCAAAATTAAAAAATAAATGTTATTCAGGTATTGTGTGACATTAGTTCCGATATATTATACATTCATTTTTTTAATAAAAAGGCCCTTAATTTTGCTTTAAACAAGTTGGAGTTCTAAACCAGGATCTTTAGCTCAGTAGGCAACTTATTAAATATCTCTAGAGGTTGGTACTTCGAGCAATGCTCTAATATATTAAATTTTGGTACTATTAGTTGCTTAAAAAAATTCTCCGCGTGCTTACTCTAATCTCACATTCTTCTTGTGATTCAAACTCATGTAGATATTTACCAAAATGACAAAGGAGGACCAATATACAGGCTAGGTACTGTTAATATTCCCATTTTTTTTAATAATCTCTGCATGAGACACGTTGTGCAAATCTGACTACCGTCGTTATGGCACGTATCTGCAATATGAACGCTCCCTGCCAGTTATAACTGCAACTTTTTCCTCAGAGCACGATGCTATACCTTATCCTCGACTGGACCAGCGCATAATATACAGCCTTTAACTGTTCTATGTTTAATTCATCCCAAAGGCTCCTGAGTGCGTAACATGCTGACGATATGGATGATTCAATAAGAGCTAGCGCCGGTTTCCAATTTAAATGCAAATCTATGTTAATCTCTAAGAATTTGACCTTCCACTAATTTAATCTTGTCTCCATTTATTGGTATTTCTAAGTTATCATTATGACGAGTTGTAGTCTTAAATAGTATGAGGTTAGTTTTACCTGTATTTAGCAATAAGTTTTTTTTTACTTTTTATTTTTACATATTCATCAACATCATCATCAGCCTTTAAATTTTCCCACTGCTGAAACACAGGCC
Source organism: Orthosia cruda (assembly GCA_964057195.1). NCBI lineage: Eukaryota > Metazoa > Arthropoda > Insecta > Lepidoptera > Noctuidae > Orthosia > Orthosia cruda. The sequence continues at coordinate 32,377,344 of OZ059833.1, read as the reverse complement.
TCTTCTCAGAGAGAGGAAATGGGCCGTAATCCACGTGGGCCCCTTACGGGTTGGTGGATGTCACATGTATTTGCATTTGTGGTTCTAGGACATGCCGGTTTCCTCACGATGATTTCCCTCACCGTATTGAGAGCAGTGGTGATGAAATAATTTACACAAAGTAATGCGCCTGCCTGGGTTCGAACCCACGACCTACAACTGGTAAGTCGTGGCCGGTACTAGTGTGCCACTACTGCTCTAATAACATATTAGTTATTTTAAATGAGAACTACTTAGGAATGAAATTTTAATGTTTGAAAGTATTACGCTAAACAAACGTACCTATCCTCAACGCAGTTGCAACCGGTAAACTTCTGGCTTAAGCATTCAGTTGGAAACGAATCCTTAACGTCTTAAAGCTAAAAAAAACTTTGAACTATGTAGAGCTGTAACACTATTATCCTTTAGCAACTTTCCTCCCATTTTTTTAATAAGTTATTTTAAGTTAAAAGAGTATTAACAACTCAATACACTTCCAAGTTGATTGAGAGTGGACTAGTCACTCTAAGGTTTGATGGTAGATAACTCTTCTTTGAGTTAAGCTTGCCTTTGTACATCAATTTTATAATCACTCATGTTATATATGTATTTTTTGTGTGTACAATAAATAATTAAGAGCGTCCCATCTGCACCAAGTGCAAAGGGCACTGGAAATCCGACGACTGACGAAACACGAAGTTAGCCGGGATACATTAAGAAAATAGTTGGGACTGTACCTGCCTAGAAATAACGACAATTCTTTCGCTGAATAAGAACACTATCGCTGAGAGCCAGAACCGCATTTTTTGGGATACATGGTGTGACATGTATCCCAAAAAATGCGGTTCTGTGTTATGTTATCCTTCCCGTTTTGAGAGCTGCATAGGATGTGTCCTATGCAGCTCTCAAAACGGGAAGGATAACATCGTGAAAAACCAACATGTCTGAGAACTAAAAATTCGAAGATATGTGACATCCACCAGCCTATTAAATCTCACAGAGAGGAAGCCTGCACGCACAACGGACCAAATGGAAGTCTAAGTGCGGAAAAAGGGTTACATCTATCCTATCCTTCCTATGCGTTTATGTATGATAGATCAAGGGAGTGAAGGCCTAGTGCAATTCGAGGTTCGGACTCGCCACTAAGGGCTAAGGTACTACAAAATGATTACAAGAATTATAACATACTAGCTACTGCCTGCAGCTCCATACACGCGTCGGATAAGTACTTAATATTTGATCAAGGCTGCGGGAGTCGGGTTGATGCAAGACGCACAGAACCGATGGCAACGCTTGGGGGATGCATATATTCAGCAGTGGACGTCTTTTGGCTGAAATGTTTTATTTTTTTGTATTGTACAGGCTCTCGCTTGATGACTATCTCACCTGATGGTAAGCGATGATGTGGTCGACGGTGAAACATGCTTGCCTAGAAATAACCTATTTATTCTGGACTTAAAGACCCCTAGATTGTAGCTGTCGGAAAACACAGACTCCGGCAGAGAATTTCACTCCTTAGCTGTACGCATGGGTGGGATGTCCACCACGTATCGATGGCGATCCCAGTACGTCTGGTAGTCCGATGGTGAAACGGGCTAGGTGGAATTAGATGATGATGATTTTATCAAAATCCGTTTTGTTGATTTTGCATAAAAGTTTAAAAACATCCTTCCATCCTCATAAACTTTCGCGTTTGTAATACACAGTTTGATTTTTATGTATTTAAATATTAATTTTAAGCAATACAATATACTCACATGTACCCAATAAACTCTTCTGAATGCCTCTAATCTGCACTAGTTTGCGTGATAGACCGCACCGTGTAAACACTTTACTATCACAAAACTCACTTATAATGAAAGAAAATACTGTTAAAATTATCATAAACCTCATTTTAACGGATTTAAGTTAAAAAAATTATGGTTCCGAATTTTTACCAGAGATCTTTATGTTACAGAATAAGTTTATAAATGAACTGATTAACAAAATTATTTCAATATATATTGACACGCACTACCTATGAATTTACCTGTTAAGGACGCTGTTACATTTTCGACGAACTCAAATTTAGGTATCTAGTCGCACACAGCAACATTACGCGCACGCACTCATTGAAACTACTGAGCGCTCGATTTTATACATCACTCAAATAATATTGGTCCTTGATATTATTTTTTAATTTTATTGAAGTTGATTCAGGAAGGTTAGTTGGCACTTTGAAAATGCATTTGGTAACTGTTACAAACCGTCGTCGTAAAAAGTAGGTTATTATTTTCAACCGACTTCAAAAAAAGGAGGTTCTTTATCTATTCGACCCGTATGTATACGCGATTTTCTTTAAAACTACTTATCCGATACTATCGGGTTTACGTCGATTAATGTATGTGTTTTCAGGGAAGGTTTTATTGTATAATATATTAGGATATGATAAAGATCTTCGGAGATAGACAATGGAACTCTTCAATAACAAATAGCAAATGACCTGCGATTAGTGTGATCGTATAGTTATGTTTTGTTTTCACCATACCATAATATAAAATCACGCTTGTACATTTTTAGGGGGTTAACAGATTTATTTAGTATACCTACCCAATATGGGCTACCAACAAAAACTAAAAAGAGAAAAATAATAACTTTTCCGTGTCGAATAACGAAAAACAATAGATACCGACATCGACTTTCGAAAAGAGAATTAGCTTTCACTTTGTTGTAGTAAAGGTATTTTTAAAAAAACGCAACGTAAAATAAGTAGATACCTAAAACGAAATAATTTCCGGTCACAAGGATAAAAAAACCGGCCAAGTGCGAGTCGGACTGGCGCACGAAGGGTTCCGTACTATTATTGCAAAAAACGGCAAAAAAACACGTTTTTTTGTATGGAAGCCCCAATATTTATTTTATTCTGTTTTAGTATTTGTTGCTATATCGGCAACAGAAATACATCATCTGTGAAAATTTCAACTGCCTAGCTATCACGGTTCATGAGATACAACCTGGTGACAGACAGACAGACAGACGGACCGCGGAGTCTTAGTAATAGGGGAAACCCTAAAAATGCCTTGAACATTTTGCATTACATATTATATACATATTATATAAAATATTACCATCAAAAATTTTTGGAGTATTACATAATGAGCATCAGCTAATGACATACTACCCAAAAACCATGAAAATGTCACCCATGACGAAAATATATAAAGAGTCATATTTTCGTCGGCACCATCTTGTATTTTGGTTTTGACCCCGTATTCAATATGAGCGACCCCAAAATCCATGACAATGACACCCATGACGCAAAGATGTCAAATTTTACGTCGGCGCCATCTTGTATTTTGGTTTTACCCCATATTAGATATAAGCGACGCCAAAAACCATGAAAATGACACCCATATCGAAAAGCGGTCAAATTTTCGTCGGCGCCATCTTGTATTTTGGTTTTGACCCCATATTCGATATAAGCGACCCCTAAAAACATGACAATGACACCTGTGACGAAAAGATGCCAAATTTTCGTCGCCGCCTTCTTGTATTTTGGTTTGACCCCGTATTCGTCATACATACATACATACACACCGGTTCAAATCATAAATCTCCTCCCACCCATCCACTTCTAACCTTCACCGCCGCCAGCTTAACCTTACCCATCCAAATCCTAACCTTACTAAGAGCTGCTTAAACCCACCCATCCATTTCTCAACCTTGTCAACAACTGCTTAACAATACCTATCCAAATCCCGATCATACCCAACATAATTTCTAAATCACATTCTAATAATAAAAGGAAACTCAAACATACTTTTATTTCGGTCCGGTAAAATATCAACTCCTTTCGATCACGACATACGACTCACGCATGCACACTACAATCTTTTCTATTACTTTTATCGTATTTATTTTTTGCAAAAAAGCGATACGCTCGTCCTTCCACGAGCGCTTCTGAGCGCGGAATGATAAGCTTCTAGTGCAAAATGTATGAAGAAGTCGGCAAGTCTTTTTATTTTAGCTAATAATTAAAATATATATTGATTTGGGTAAAAAATAATTATCTGAACCTGTAATGGACTATATATACCGCAATTTTTTTATAATTTTGAAGATAAAAAATGCTGTAAAATTAACTAAACTGGGACCTATTCGGACCCTATTTTTTTAATATTTTTGCGATTATCGTGATGGACAAAACGTATTTGTGCGAAAATTTTGTATGATGTCATGCAATTTTTCTGATGCCAATCTGGAGCTGAATATATTATCTTTAAATTAAAAACATGATATCTTCACATCAGTGATTGCATATACATTAAAATTGTACCTGAAAAGCAATGTTATTTGTAGAAATATGTAATAGCGTCCTTATCTAACTTTTTACTATTTGCTATCTCTTTCCTGTGTATAATTTTGGAAAGAGACGAACAATTACCTGGGTACTTATCTATCTCCAAATGTTTTTATAACAAATTAATGAATTGCAAACTATCGCTGTTATATAATCCATTTTTACTTGCAAAATCTTTTGTTATTTGTTTACCTAGTATAGACTTCTTTTTCACTCGCAACCTAAATAAATGTAGTTAATCATCATTGTTCTCTTGTCCTTTATTATCTATCTTTTTACTACTACGTTACTGTCCCACTGCTGGTCAAAGACCTCCCTAAAATTCTTTGAGATATTCTTCTCCCGCGCCGTCTTGAATCAACCCTCGTGGAACGCGTTTAGACCACCACGCCACGTCTTTCTGGCCCGCCATCGACAGCTTGTCCTTACTCAATTAATTTGGTGTTTGCGCAGTATATATGTATTCTCTTTTTGTCGTCACCTCTGTAGTCTTTATTTTTACATACGTATCCTAAAATATATATCCTATTTGAGAGAGTAGTGGTGGCCCAGCGACTTACAAGTTGTAGATCGTGGGTTCGAAACTTGACAGGCGCTTTACTTTTCATCACCACTACTCTCAAAAACGGTACAGGAAAACATCGTGCGGAAACCGGCATGTCCAAGAACTACAAATTCTAAGAAATGTGACATCCACCAACCCATGTGAGAGGGGACCTGTATCTGTATATGGACCTACAGTGAGAACATTAATAGGCTAATGGTAATGATGTTGATGATATCCTATTTATATTACAGTACAAAAAAGAGTGATTAGTCTTGCCTTGCCTTCATACTCTTGCGGTACTCTTAAGTGTTGAAATGTTGGATTGCAAGGCGATACGTGACTAGAATGTGACAGTCCAAAACTTTGGTGATGCCATTGACATATAAACCGTCATCACGGCAATTTCGTCAGTTTGGAATTCCATAGTTTTAAGTTTTTTCCAGGTTTGCTGAACATACCCTAAATAGCCTATAATAATTTGTTAACCATGAGCAATATTTCAAATAGGTACTAATGTTGACTAGATTGTCAACGGAAATACAAGTACCTAAATGGATTTTAGGTAGGATTTTTTTACCAAACTTTATTTTTTTAGGGAATGACTATACCCTTCATGGTAGTATTCAGTAGAATAATGTTAAATAGTATTAAACGTGTGTGGAGCATATAATGTTTTAGAATTACTATGATGATGGTGATTCACTAATAATATCTAAATTCTATTATCAATATTGCTAGGTTTTATTAAAATTTATTTGATTATTTTTTTATGTGGAAATACATTCGAATGTTCGATGCCGCTTTTCAAAAAAAAAAGAAGAAAAATATGAATGGTAGGCGAGAACGAAAAAAAATGATGGCGGGCTTTTTGAGTTAGTTTAACCACAGTTCGTTTTTTGAATGAAAACCTCTAGAGATTAGGTATTAAGAAAGTGTACCAAAGAATTAGTCTATATTAAATGACTAGCGGACGCCTCGGTTTCACCCGCGTAGTTCCCGTTCCCGTGGGGGAATACAGGGATGAAAAGTAGCCTATGTAATCCGGGGATAGTGTCGCTTTCCAACGGTGAAAGAACTTTTGAAATCGGTGCAGTAGTTTCAAGTTTAATCGTTACATACAAAAATACAATGCGAATCTTTCCTCTTCATAATATTAGTATAGATATAGATAATAATATTGATAAACTGATTATTGAAGGAATAAGTCTGTGTGTGATTTTAAAGTGAGTATTTGTTATTGACTCTATGAGTATTCTTCTATCCGCTGTCCTTGACCATAATTGGTTGCTTGCTAGTTTATTTATCTTAGCCTGTTGATATCCTGTTAGTCTTACTTATTATGATAATGATAATATGGACCACGTAATTCAAAAAAAAAAATATTTATGATAATAATATCAGCCGCACGGGTCGATCTTCAAGGTTTAGCAATGCTTGATGAGGTCAATCTATGGATGGGTGACCATTTCAACATACCGAGTTTCCTCCGTGCATCGGCAAGCACGTTAAGCCGTTGGTCCCGGCTGTCATTTGAAGATCGTTGACAGTCGTTACGAGTAGTCAGAAGCTTGAGATCCGACGCCAGTCTAGCGAAGGTTTACCGTGTTACCCAGTTACTGGGTTGTGGAGGTCAGATAGGCAGTCGCTCCATGTAAAACACTGGTACTCAGCTGAATCCGGTTAAACTGGAAGCCGACCCCAACATACTTGGGAAAATGCTAGGCAGATTGATTATATCATCTAGCATTTTATACAACTATGTCGGTGTTCGCTACCAGTCTAACTGAATCCAGCATTTTACATGTAATGAGTGCCTCTCGAAGACATGTGACATCCATCAACCTGCACTGCCCGCGCGGAGAATTGAAGCCCAATTTTTTCATAGAGAAGAGGCATGTGACCCAGCGTCACATGCCTCTTCTCTATGAAAAAAATGGGCTTCAATTCAGTGGGGCCGTTTATAATCGGAAATTGCACCCATTCCATGCCTGGGTGGGTCACTAGTGTAAATATAAATGAGTAATTATCAATACATAAAATAAGTCTGTAGAAAAGTCTTTGTACATAGAAAACTGACAATTTATGATTTTGAATATGACATTAGAAACTGATTGCCTGAAATTTTTTGATTATTACAGATTACCTGACAATTTTTGATTATTATAGATTTGCAATGCTTGTGATTATTTTAGTGCTTAATGTTGCATGCCACACGGTAGAATTTACTGGGTCCAATTGTTTTTTCTTTTGTACACCATCAAACCCATGTTTTGTTATCTACATTCTTTGCAAATAAATGTTTTCTGATTCTGAACATATTTCCAAAAAAAATATAGCCAGGGTGTTAAAAGATAACCAACAGAACCCATTTATAGCATTTTTTTTAATTTATTTGTGTGTCTGTTTAGTTGTGCACGATCACGTAAAATGTACAAAAACAATGTAGATAGCTTTTATACATAAAAATTGTGCTTAACTTGAAGTATTACTTAGTTTTTGTTTCATCGCAATCGGTTCACTCTATCAATAGTTAGATGAAATTATAGTGTTCAAGAAGTAAAATGTCACAACAATTCAGATATTCGGACAGTTGAACTCCATATTCGATAGATGGCGTTGTGCATTTGACGTCATTTTCTAAATGGCGGTGTTAAGTTTCTCCGCGAAAGAATGCCCCTAGAAAAAAAAGGGGGAATAGGACAGGTGGGAATGTAAGTAGGCTAACAGTTGGCGGGAGCGAAGCCGCGAGCACAGTTAGTTAATAATAATTAGTAATTTATTTTAACGTCAAATAATAAATCATATCTTGTCAAGCACTAGATAATGCGCTGAACTCATCAGAGATAAGTCACTATCTTTCAACGAGAAATTAATTTATATTTAGACTCCACTTTAGTGCAATGGTTCTAACAGTTATTGATAACGTTTACCACCTATCAGAGCCTCCAGAGAAAATGTATAGTATTGACATGTGCCCACTGTCACGTCATCACAATCAGCTTGCAGCAGTCAACTGCTAGACATAGACTTCTCCAATCATAAGCGGTTTGTTCTTTTTCTCGGCCTCTCTCATCCATTTTCTGCTAGTCACCCTTTGAAGATAGTTGATCTCGTAGGCTGAAAAAAATTGCAAAATTTGGCATTACAACAATCGCTAACGCCGATAAAATGTCATTTTGTTTAGACTCTCAGCTGTTTCTCGTGTACTCTTTAGCCCCGTTTTAACTTGCTCGTGAGATTGGAATCTCGCATATACTTTTTTTTTAGCTCCAATGCAACTTTTTGACCTTTTAGTACACAATCTTCAACCGACTCATAGATTGATTCTTGCCTCCACAACCTCTAACCTAAACATAAGTTTCCAATAAACGCATATTTTACTGTTTCGAGCTGTCTGTTGTCAGACAGTTAGACACAAGAGTGTTTTATGCGTATAGAAGAAATAAAAAAATAAATAAACCGAGAGCAAAGCTAAGACTTGTAAATCAGTTCGTCTAGAAAAGTACTCCCACCGATCAACTCACATTTCTACCGCAGTACTGCGTTGTTTTCTTACATTTACTGAACTTTAAATGAATTCGTATGAATGACGTGGTAAGTGGAAATTATAACCTACGCCTCTGCTGGTTTTTAAGGTTGCGTACCCCAGGGGAAAAAACGGGACACTATTACTAAGACTCCACTGTCCGTCTGTCTGTCACTAGGCTGTATCTCATGAACTGTGATAGCTAGACAGTTCAAATTTTCACGGACGATATATTTATGTTGCTGCTATAACAATAAATAAAATAAATGTTTAAGTGGGGCTCCCATACAACAAACATGATTTTTATGCCGTTTTTGTGATAATGGTACGGAACCCATCGTGTGCGATTCCGACTCGCACTTGGCCGGTTTTTTTATGATTAACTAGCTTCTGCTAGCTGTCGAAAATATTCCCGAGATAAAAAGTTTCCTATGTGCTATTCCCGACTATAATCTATCTCTATGACAAAATACCACCAGATCCGTCCAGCCGTTTGAGCGTCAAGAAGTAACAAACATACACAGACTCACAAACTTTCGCCTTTAAAATATCGTTGCAAGACGGTTTAATCGTTTTACAGGACATGTCGATCTTCAAATCAAAATCCCATCAAATCCGATCTCAATTGCATCCTTTATGTACATACATATGGTAAATACGAGTACAACTAAAATGAACAATTGTGGATTCTGTCAGGTACAGCAATTTTTTATAATAAAAGTAGAATTACTTTATTGTCTTAGAGTTTTTTTTTCTGGTAATTACCACTGTTGATTAAGGCTTTTAGAAATTGCCGTTGTTTGGAATAGTGAGGCAGGCTTAATCATTAATAGTATTCTCCTTCTTCGTGTCGAAGTTCTAAATGTATATGAACATCAACCAGTACTCAGCCACGTCGACAGCCTTAGCGTTGGCAAACGCCAGAAACTAAGTTCTTCCAACTTCCTTCCTAAAATTCAATACCAAAAACCGGGAAGGCAAAGTATGAATCGTGCTAAAAACTCTATACATTTGTGCACTAAACTAGTTATTTCCACAATTTGCTAGAGCGCTTTCAAACTGGAAACTTTTCATTCGCTTGATGTACGGTTTGGTCCGTATTGATTGAGTTATTCGGGCTCGATTTTAGATTTTTTTTTTGTGTGCGGATTATTTTGTACGGTAAGAGGAAAATGGCTCATGTAGTACCTAATTGTAGTCGCTATTTTTATAAATCCATCTTAGTTGTGAATATTCATAAATGTAATATTCCAACTTATATGTATACCTACATTATCAGCAAATAAATGAGTTCTTTGTTTCTTTCTGACTGCCTAGTAACTAACTAACTAGGTACCTATTTAATTTGTGCAAATTTCCAAATGCCTTACCGGCACAGACTTCAGCATGTACTGATTTAAAAAAAAAATAAGATTATACGTTATATTAAAATTGGTCTGTATATACATGCATTTAGACAAGCTGGGCGTTACTGGACTGATAACATATTAGAAGTACGAACAAACTAGGCCTGGTTAGACTGAAGAAATAGTAAAGAGGATTTCTCAAAATCCTAGTCTTTTCCGGTGGAAATCAATAAGTTCTAGTTAAGCAGTAAAAGCTGATAGCTAAAAGAAAATCTTAAGTCATTGAAGCAATATGAAAATAATAGTTAAAAAACAACTAAAGAACACGCTTTAATAGAAAACTAAACTGAAAAGTAGCCATAATTTAAATTTATTGAATTTTTATTTTACTTTTTAGTTTGGTTTTCTATTAACGTGTGTTTTTAAGTTTGAATAATAATAATAATAAATTTATTTTATAATGGGACTGCATAGTTTACAAATGTTGCATTTATATATATTTTTTTAGGTTCAATTATACAATAAAGGCGGATGAAGTACTGTTCTCCTAGTTAGGCTAAAATTTTGCCTGTTGTTAGTGTAGTGAGTAGTTTTATAAACTACTGTTTTTTTTTTACTTTTTAGTTCAATCGCTAATCTTAAAGATCCTGGTATGGATAATGTGATAATTTATTTAAATTATTGCATTTTCATCTGTCCTTGCTAAGTGTATTCAAATTAATCCGACGTTTTGAAGAGGGTAAAAATCACGTTCACAGATTTCGGTACATGGATTCATAAATACATATATACTCAGCTAATAAAAGCGTGTTAAAACACGCAAGCAGTGGTCAATTGGGACCTATCGCAATTATTATTGTTTCTAGTAACTATCCAACTTATACCACCCACAACACGACAATTCCATAAAAATCAAGGACTTTTAAAAAAAAATATTTAACCTGCTTAGTTTAATTCGAGACCAAGTCAGAAAGCCGCCATCTTTAAATGCAAATCCGTAACATTACGAATGAACTTAAAGAGCAGAAGTCGGGCAGATAAAAAGTTTTAATTATAAGAAGGAGGGAGACACCTGTACTCTGTGATTTGCATAGAGAGTCTTATTCTTATTCGGTTATAAAATCAGTCTTGTGATTCACAGCTATAATGATGGTCTCTTGAATGAGTCAGTTGTACAACAACAACAACTTTGTCGAATAAAAATAATTGACAGGCAAATGCTAAATCTATAGCTACTGTAAAATTGGGAAAGAAATATCGCCTTTATAACTGTAGGCACCTTAACAGGTTCACTGACCACGTAGTAAACACAATAGTTAAACAATCACTTGAGTCATAGACTATTCATTGGACAGGGAAGTTGTTAATGTAGATAAGCTAATTAATACATGAGAGATAAAACTGTTTAATAGCACTAATTTGGATGTAACCTCTGGTACTGATTCGATTACCTAAATTCGTATACTGCTTAAAGGTAAACTATTGTTGAGTATCATGCTACTTTTTGTCCCAAAACGATAGCGAAGCCCGAAAAAAACCAGTACTTAATAGAAAAAAGGCTTTGCAAGCAATTAAGTTCAATTAACAACTAATCGACATTCTGAATTATTGAGTAAAACTAAAAAACCCTGATTGAAAATCTACATTCAAAATTTATTATATCAGACTAAAATTTAAAGCAAAATATTTCAGACGTGAAAATAATTAAAACTACCAAATGCTTGCTGCTGCAGTCGTTAAATACTTTGTAACTGTAACTTTTTCACTAGCTTCCGAATATACAAAGACTAAAATCTTACGAGGACGGTGAGGTTTAACTGAGCGAAACAGCATCGACTGTGTGCCAAGAAACTCGTGCTACAGTGTCATATTATGATACGCACTATTGTTTTCCTTTAAGCCACACAATTGTACCACGACGTCATCTACGTAACTGTAAGGCAGTTACCCCGTAGTACTTTACTTGGAACCACTATTGATTCTATTGAGTCTTATATTGATGTTTTAAGTTAACATACATAAGGCTAATATAATTTAGTTTCAACTCAGCCATTGTCATTCATTCCTATTTCTTCAAGGTGTTGTTTGTTATACAGTCCGCCCCATTGGGCTATTTCGAAAGTTTTTAGAATCGGACAAAGTGATATTCTATCTGCGGTAAAGTTTGTATATAAGTCAAAATTTTGACGTATTGAACGTCCCAAACAATGTCTCACTTCTTGTGGTGCTCTCTGTGCAACAAAACCTGCACACTGAAAGTTCTTAGTGAGGCAAATAGTAACGCTATCGTCATTCAATATCGATATTGCTGAATTGTAGTCAACATATTAAAAACCTGCAACGTTCACTTTAATTCGTTCATTCTTCCTTGTCAACCATCATTAATTCTTTGATCTTCCATATAATTTATCTTTCTCTCCCCCTTTTTATCCACATTTATATTCATTACTCTTTTAGTTACATGCATTTCATTCCTTTCATTTTATGAGCTGCTGCCATGCAGAAAATCCATCAAATCACAGCTGACAATGACGTCATGTACAAAAACCCCACAGTTGACTATCGTATCTACATATTGCAATTCCTACATTGTGAAGCAATAACTAGTTTACCAGCAATCTGTTTTCGCCTTACGACTAGCCTCGGATAATCACGGTAGCGCATCTGTGTCCTTTGTCAGAGTTGCATATACGAGAATGTATACGTGAGTATATTTGTGTATAAGTATGTATGTATTGTGCTCTGAGTTGCGTGGTTAATATTGAAAACGAAAACGTTGAAGTTAATTGTAGATAAAGTAAAGACAGTTGTTTGTTTTAGTTGGTCTATAAGACAAAGACACTCGTATAATTGTGCAATATTTTTGGGCAGTCCATTTTGAACGGTAACTTATCCTGTGAAATTGTTGAGACCAGAGCACGTGCTCTGGCGTGTCAAAACGATCATGATTTCGCTTCTTCTCTTTCTCGAGTGATGATGTGGCTACCTCTGGTGTCAGAGTCAATAAGGCCGCCTTTGGGCTCCCCACAGGCCTCTGACTTGCCTATTTCAGCCTTACATTAACTACATAAGTCCAGGTTTCCTCACGATGTTTTCCTTCACCGATGCCTGCGATATCCAAGGTAAACTTAAAAAGTATATAATATGAATTTAGAAAAAGTCACATTGGTTCTTGCCCGGATTTCAACTCACGACCTCAAAAGCACGAAAATCGAGGTATTAGCCACTAGGCCACCACGATACTATGTGATACCACTGTGGAGGAAGGATAGTGCTTTCCACCCTGTAAATCTCTCTCATAGCGGAACCATGACAGTTTTGACACATCAAAGTTAGGCCCCAGTGCCAGCTACATTTTTTTTTTCATATATCGAACACCCAGATCAACACTGCACTATGTCGAAAAATCTCAAAATCGACTTTTACCTATCAACGAATAGCCAAAAATTTGCCGCATATACCACGAAGACAGGCGTATTTATATCTGCAAAAATGTTCAAAAGATGGCGCGCTAACTCCCTATTGGTGACGACGCGCTGCCATAATCATACCGTCAACACAAAATTATTTCCAGTTTCAACTTGTCAGCCTTATATACAGCACGCAGATCCTTTACGCAACAGTGAATAATTTTGTGATAATGCGGTGTTGTTGAATGTAGAACGAAAATTACTCGGAATTATTTAGTTTTAATTCTGTGTTGGTGACTGTGTTTCGAAATAATACTCTGTTGTTGGCAAAGGTATGTATTTTTTTTGTATTATTCCAAAATGGTTTAGTATTGTTCGTAAAAGGTGAAAATCAGTGAAATGATGCACTATTTATGGTAGATATAAATTATGTCCTAATTTTGTTAAAAATCATAAAACCATATTTTTTTATTCAAATAATTGTTCTTTACATTATAAATTAACAGAAATGTATTTGCGATTATTTTTTTCTTTATTTACACGAAGATTAATACTTTTTTTTTAGATAATGCACTATTGTTGAATTAATTAAATTTGTAATGGTTATTTGGCAGATGATGAGGGGTTGTGGTCTCCTGTTGCTTAAAAAGGCAATGGAAGCAACCACAAAAGATACCAGACCTTCTATTAAACAAAGCGTGGAAAAGGATGTCAAAAATACAACCGTTTTAGCATCATCCACTGAGATGTCAACAGTGGCAGCATTAGCCGATGAAGTATCAGATAAATTCACGGAGTGAGGCAGGCAGATTTCCAGGGCGAGTAATTTCTCCGAAACTGTTCACTTCTGCATTGAACTTCAAGATTCTGGACTAGAAAGGGCTAGACATCAATGTTAATCGCGAGTACATCACTCAACTTTGGTCTGCTGACGATAGGTATAGTGATCATGGCTGAGACCATGTAGGATCTAAGAACAATGTTCGATGACCTCAGTAGAGCTTCCGGAAGAGTGGGTCTTAAAATGAACATGAATAAAACTAAGGTCATGTTGAACGCCCATGTTACACTCCTATCAAAATCGGAAACTACACTCGAAGTTGTGGACGATTATGTCTACCTGGGACAAACGCTTCAATTAGATAGGTCTAACTACGAGAGGTCAAACGTCGAATCAGACTCGGCTGGGCAGCGTTCGGGCAGTTGCGTGGTATCTTCTTGTGCAACTTACTGCAATGTCTCAATACCAAAGTCATGTGTGTGTGTTTACAAAGTGTCTCAATACCAAAGTCTATGATCAGTGTGTATGATTACATACGGGACCGAAACGTGGTCGTTATCGTGGCCTCACCAGAAGGCTTAAAGTCACCCAAAGGGCTATGCTCGAAGTATCCTTGCGTGATCGAGTGAAAACTGAAGACATGCGCAAGTGGTGTATGGGGGCAAGTCATCGGACTAAGTTGTTAACACTGGTTGTTACCGACATAGCCTGAAGAATTGACAAACTTTAGTGGCAGTGGCCAGGGCACATTGCTCGCAGATCGGATGGTCGATGGAGCCAAAAAGTTCTGGAGTGGCGACCGTGAACCGGAAGACGTTGCGTTGGAAGACCTCCCACTAGGTGGACGAAAGACCTGGTGAGGGTTATGGGAGTCCTCTGGATGTGAGACGTTCAATGTGATGAATGACACTTGGGGAAGTCCCACGTCCAGCGGTGGACGTCTTTTGATTGAAATGTTAATTATACAATTTTAAACAGTTTTATTTTTATGTAACGGTGTTATAATATTGTTACTTTTTTATGCCTAACATTTTTGTGTTATAAGTGTTTTGTATTCAATCAATTTTTCCATATTTTTTTTTCTTATTTTTTGACTAACAGAAGATTTTGTATTTTGTGATTTACATGTTTTAATTAACACTATGGGTGCAAAAAGAGTACTAGTTTATGTATAAAATATACGACTGGTTTTAGTAAAATTCTGCCGTTTATTTAAGTTTTAATAGGTTTATTACTGAAAAGACAACAAATGGGTCGCTATTGTATATTAAATCACAATATAAAAACAGTAGAATAATAGTGCATTATTTCAGAAACAATCAGTAAAAAGCACGTAACTAGAAATAATTATTTTTTATTTCGTTCAGTCATTCCACAACAGTGAATTAAATAAAAAAATACATTTATTTGCTTTATTAACGCATTTTGAATCAATTGAACTATAAAATGCTCATACGGATTGGATTCTTGGCATGAAATAACCAAGACATTTGCAATAACTTTGACATCAATTAAGATAACAGTTTTTCGTCGATTCTGAAAAATTTGCTATTTTGACTTAGTGCAGTGTTGATCTGGGCGTGCGGTATGTTCTTTGAAAGAAATTTGAAACCAGTTCTTTGCCGAAATATGTCAATTCCACCGATTGAATGACTACACAATTTAGATACCAAGTAAAACATTTCATCTATAATAAATTTCAGCTCTCACCAATACAAACTGACCAATCCAATTTGCACCGCCACGCAAACATTGAAACAAATCGCGCAAAAACAAATAAAAACACAAATGCAAAAAGTCTCCGCCAACTTGATTACATTCAGACGGGGCATCAACCCTTAAATCCGAAAATAAACAGCATCATCGAATACAAATATACCAAATTGAATTGAACCCTAAAATGCTACAATATCGGATCGTGTAAACAGGTTTATACCCTTTTTTGTAGTCTAGGGATGTTAATAATCTCCGTAACTGAAACCGAACTGAACGGATAACCTAAATAAAAATCTATCAGTAACCGTAACCGAATCCGATATAAAAGTGTCGGATGATTTCGGATTAGGGCGGCGTTGATAAAAGTAAATCACTTTTCGTCTGAAAAGTACACAATATGTTGTTATAACATGGGATTCAATAGAAATAGCAAATTGGACCCATCGCTAAAACCTAAAAAACCGGATCCAATGAAAATGAATCGTCTAAATGAGACACTTCTTGTCTGCCAGGCCGAGCCGCCACACTAGCCGCGCGCGTCACTTGCATGTTTGTTTATTATTTCTATTGCTTGGTCATAATGATTAAAAAGAAATCTAATATGCGTAACGGAAACTATCCGAAACTAACAAGTAATCCGAAATAATTACAATATTATTTATATAATATTATAATATTATTTCTTTATCCGTATCCAGATCCGAAATTTCATATCCATAACATCCCTAGTGTATTTATTATCGTTTGTGTTCTGCTCCGAAACTTGTTCGGCCTTTAAAATGATCGGATCCGATTCTCAGGACGTTTTAAAACGAGTTATATTACGCGCCCTTCAGGTTGGGGGTTGTAAGACAGCGGGTTATCTTAACCCTTTACGGTTAAAGGGTTCTTGCGGTCGGAGATCAATTTATTCGACCCTGTACCCCTTTGTAGAGGGCAAAGATGGTTTAGATTAGGCCCAAACAGTGTTGTTCCGTAAGAATAGGCAAGAATGAAAAGCAGAAATTCTTCATCATTAAATATTTTATCGCTTATTTCAGAGCCCGATGTAAAAATAAATAAGTTAAAAAAGTTAGCAATAAGTTAACAATAAAAATAAATTAGTAATAAGAACAATCAGAAGAAAGGTAAATAAATGTTATAAACATAGTTAAATTTAATGCAACTCTTTATTTCTGAAAAGTAAGTTTATTTTGACATGATTTTATTTTTCAATTAGCCCTTTTGACGAATTGTATTTTCATAACCCTTATGTTTACTCTGGGTTTTGTTTTCAATAGTACGAGTATGTTGACAAAGCATGTTGTTTAATTTCGAATTTAAAATGTGTATGCACTTCTGAAGATTTCGTTCTGACGAGTGCCATGGTGTCGAATAGCATTGACATTATGAGTTGTAGAAAGGTGCTTCACCACTGAAAGCAGTCCAGTTGCTGTCCAGGCAAACGGTGTACAGCTGCTTATTTGGTGGCATCTAGGTGGGAGCCTGGTACCTCCGGTGCTTTGGTGACATGTTGTTTGGAGTATGTGACATAGTATGGTATGTTAAGCATCTGGAAGGTATCTGGCACCCTTGGTGCTTCGAGACCGACCTGCTGTCTGATGAGAGGTGGGAGCCTGGTGCCTCTGGTGCTTTGGTGACCTGTTGTTTGTAGTATGTGACATAGTATAGTGTTTTAAGCATCTGGAAGGTATCTGGCACCCTTGGTGCTTAGAGATCGACCTGACATCTGTTGCGAGCCAGGTACGTTAGGTAGGTTGGTGTTGTACAGCATGCCCGGTCCACGCCTCGCTTTGTCCAGGTGGATGGTCGAAGGGGCCTAGTACGCCCGGTCCATGCCACGCTGAGAGTAGTTGGGTGGTTGAAGGGGCTCAGCACGCCCGGTCCACGCCATGCGTTGTCCAGTTGGATGATCGAAGGGGCCTAGTACGCCCGGTCCATGCCACGCTGAGAGTAGTTGGGTGGTCGAAGGGGCCCAGAACGCGTGGTCCATGCCACGCTATGAGTAGGTGGGTGGTCGAAGGGGGCCAGTACGCCTGGTCCACGCCACGCGTTGCGCAGGTGGATGGTCGAAGGGGTCCAGCACGCCCGGTCCATGCCACGCTGTGAAGAGTTGGTTGGTTGAAAAGGACCTTGTGCGCCCGTTCCACAAATGATATGATAAGTTGTTGGCTGATCTAAAGGATCCCTTGCGCCTGGTCTATATACCTATAGTATTGTAGAGTATGCATGTCAGGACTGGACGAGCGGTTTGCTGGTTGGTGGTTTGGTGTGTGAGATATGAGGGGCCAATATAAGGATTGTTAAATGCTTGCGGCCTCGCATAGTCAGGAGGCCGTGTAGGCACTTCTGAGGGTTTCGTTCTGACGAGTGCCTTTGTTTCGAATGACTTTGACAGATGTCAACTTGACGTAACACTAAGCACTAGTTTTTGGGCGCGAACGAGAAGATCAGTCAAGGATCGAGGAGTGGAGTTGTTAATTTTGTGGTAAAACTGGACTGGGAGAAATATAGTGAGAATTACCGTTTGTTCGTTCAGATCAAACTATGTGCTATAGTGGAATGTCGTTTACGTTATTCTCCAATACATAAAGTGATTAGTTTCATTGTGACACTAGATATCTACATACAAGCAAGGAAGTTCGCTGAGCCCGAAATAAACCATGCAAATAATGGCTTTACCTGACAATTACACAGTATTCCCTACAAATGTATTTATTTGTTATTTTGTGTACTGTAAAAGATTGACTGGTAGATAATGCCTTGTTACATTAAATCCGCTTATGGACCAATACTGTATTAATCTGCCTAGCCTTTGCCTAACTCTATTGGGGTTGACAACAAATACAAATATTTGTTAGGTACAGATGTTGTAATGATTAAAGAACGCTATGTCTAGCCGTCATCGGCATACAAATATTACTTGGTACAAACATGCCGATTAAAAAAAATATTAAATAATTCTAATCCAAAAAGTCACCACAATAAAAACACATTCCAATAAAATAATTATCATTTCCTGATACATGTCTAACGGGGCCGCTACGAGTAGGCTTCGGCTCCTCGCATGCCTTTCAAAGGACCGATACACAGAAAAAGAAAAATAAATCATAGTGTATATTGTCAATCAAATTGCCATAAAAAGAATGTAGGTATTCATTCACCTTATAATATATTTTTATAGTACAATATTTTCAGTAAAGCCTTTTTAAAATTGTCTATGTTGTTTATTTTTTTAATTCGTTTAAGGATCTTATTATCTTAGGTGTCATTCCAATAAAACTTTTTGCATAAAGAGCAGTGCTATGTGGCTTAGTGCATATCTCTCTGTTGCGTCGTTTAGATCTCAATGTTTCAAACTGACTTTGGACTTTTGGATTTGACAAATAGTGATGTAACAAAAATGTACGATTGAAATATGGTTGCATTTTTTTATATTATATAGGCTCGTGCTTGACCACTTAAGCTTTCAGTTGGTTTCAGTTTGAGCACTGCACGCACATTTTTTTTTTGGACCTTAAACGCAATATCTTTGTCTTCTCTTACAATTATATATGTAACTTCCATTTCCTCAATAGCTAGTTCAATACTGAATCCTACCGCTATTTCAACAGTCAGTTCTTAGATTTTAACGATATCTAAGCTCAAGAACTGTAGTGAAATTAGTACTAGATAAATAGTTCCTATTTTAATTACACAGACAGACAAAGAGATAAAGTCGACACAGATGTAGACGCTTTGATTTAATCATTTGAATTCTGTATCGTAAAGAAATTTGCGAGCATTATAGATGAAGTCAGAAATATTTTGCTATAGGTTCCCTTTTTTGTCTGTGAATATGGAAATATATAACTGGATCTTGATATTTATTTAGGAATGGAAGATAAAGATAATATGGCAAGAAAGGAAGTTGCTACTGAGATGAGGACTAATACGAAAGAATACATGTTGCGGCGATCCCAAATAAATTAGGATATGGACGAGACAATGATGATGATGATAATAATGTTAAGAAATAATTGGGTTTCAATTTTATAGAATTCCAGCAGTATAATTTAAATTGGTAAAACTTTCTTGACACCGCATTGAAAGAAACTGTAGGTGCAAGAAGTATTCATTGAAGACAATGATTGCAGCAGAAAAGTAGTCGATAACTTTGAAAAAGTCTTCTACATATTTTACAAACAAGAAGACTAGTAAAATTTTAAAATTTGGTTAGCTCGACTTATTTTTTTATTTCATGCTACATAATTTATCTAGTAGTAGACACGCTTCCATCGACAATCTATTGAACATGTAATTATGACACGATATCTTATGAAAACACCCCGATTCAAACAGTAAAACGTCCATCACTTTAGAACGGCTAAACCGATTTTCATCAAACATAGTTAAAAGCACTTTGGATAAAACGACCTTTCAAATAAAAAAAACAAAATTAAAATCGGTTCATCTTATCACGAGCTATGATGCCACAGAAAGATACAACAATACACATTTAAACAACACACACAAATAGACAAACATACGTCAAACTTATAACACCCCTCTTTTTCCGTAGATGGGTAAAACGATGATTTTAAAGGTCTATCCACAAATATCGGGGCCGTGCCCGGGACATAGACGGACCGTGCCACGTCAGGGGCTCAAAAAAATATCGTTGCGTACATTTTATATGAACTCGTTCACACACGTCCGTGCACGGGCTGTACACGGGCCAGTGACGAAGCTTCAATGATTGGGCACGGCCCTGTCACGTTCCGGGCACGGCCCTGATATGACCTTTAAGGTAATTGCTATCTATAATTCTGCATTATTTTAATACGTTCTAGAACCGAACCATGTAGAGAGAACCAATAATGATAATAGTCACTAAAGAAACTAAAACGAATGTTACATTCCATGCAAAACTTGATCTGTCTGTCTGAATGGCCTACAGTTATTAATTTTTAGCTTCAAAACAGGAAAAAGACTGGTAAACTAAGACTAAAAACAACGTAGGCACCCATCCCTTTAATTAAATATTCTAAAAGAAAAACAGTTCTTGTCCTTTTTTCCACTTTTATGCAAATTCTTAGATCAACGTCGAAATGCCATCAAGACTCAATCTCATTGGGTATGTAAATTCTCAGGTAAAATTGAAAATGCCTTCCTATAGTCCATTAGTGCTGTAAGCGGTCGCTTCGGGACCAAACTTGGAGCTTTCGGGTTTGTAATCTTTATTAAAGGATTTCCGAGACCCAGTATTGATTGAGTTAACAATACCTATTTGAATTTTCATTTTGTTTCAAGATGAGCAATCAGTGAAGTAAAGGAACTGAATTCTCTGGAGGAGACGTTCTATGCCTGAGTGGCTAAGGGGAACGTAGCGGTACTAGGAAACGGAGATGCTTCCTGGTTTTTTTTTTGACTGAAATGTTACACCGTTAGATACAGAGATGGATGGAGTAAGTAAAGCAAATTTTAAAGAGGTATTACATTGTAAGGGTGCTTCTTAGTATTTTGCTTTTCAATTAATTACACCTTGATAGTTTGATGAAAATGATTTTGCGAGTGGTATTTGTAAATCATTCGGTCTCGAGCGTCTTTGGCAGGTGGACGTGTGTCGGTTGTCCTAGTGACTTCTAATTGTAAATTCTGTGATTGGTGCATCTTGTGATATTTCAATTCCTTGTCGCTCTTCGGGCACCTAAAGCTGTCATTTACGCCCACTGGGCGTTACTAGAGAGAGATACAAATATTTCTGACACCTACTACTAAAATCGTGTTTTGAAAAATAACAGCGGTGGGCGGGGATTTGAACCTGCGTCGTGTTGAGCGAAAGTGAAGAGCTACCGTGCGCCAGACCTCCGCGCCACGGCGCAAGTAGCAGCGAGCATCGAATAAGCGGGCCGCTACGAGCGGCTGACGTCATCTGAGTGCCACTGAGTTGCTACGTGCTACGCGCTACGGATCAGCAAGCTACGCACGTCATATTATCGGCTACGAACACGGCCTACGAAACGCGTTTAATATGTCAGGATCTAAACGTACTCCGCCAAAGTCTCAGCGCATCAATCTGAGTGATACACAATCAGAACCGGATATTACCTCGGCTGTTAGTGAATATGTCACAAGCAGGAGCAAACGCCCCAGACCCGGAAATTCACCATCAAGTGGGGATGGAGTTTACCAACAAATATACCAAGACACTAGTCTCGCTGTGAAGCTGGAAGAACAAACCTCCCTAATGGCAAAATTAGTGGCAGATATACGGGAGATTAAATCACAAAACGTTAAGATACAGGAGTCGAATGCCGAAATCTGCAAGACAAATACAGAGATTGAGCGATCTATGTCCTTTATGAATAAAAATTTTGAAGAATTAAGAAAAGAAGTTGAGGAACTAAAAAAGGAAAGACAGGAGCAACGTTGCTACATAGAAACCTTAGAAAAAAAGATTGTCGATCTCCAATTTAAATCACGCTCAGCCGGTATGGAAATCCGTAACATTCCACAGAAAGACAGCGAGAATACAAGTGGACTTATTCAAACAGTGTGCAGCATCGGCAAGCTGGTTGGAGTTCCTATCACCGAACCTGAATTAAGAGATATATACCGCCTACCTGGGAAATCCACTTCGGCTACCAATACACGCCCAATTATAGCGGAATTTACGTCAGTGCAAACCAAGCAGAAGTTAATATCTGCTGTCCGTGCTTATAATAAAAACATAGAAACTAAAGAGAATAAATTGAACACTGAACAAATTGGCATTCCCGGCAAACGGCAACCAGTCTATGTCGCTGAACAACTAACAGCCAGCTCTAAAAAGCTTTTCTACATGGCACGTGAATTTGCCAAGAACAATCACTATAGTTTTTGCTGGATAAACAACGGGAACATTTTCCTCCGTAAGAAAGTCGGTGACAAACAGCTACTTATTCATTCGGAAAAATGTCTCCAGGACCTTGGTATGAAGATTATATGACTTCCTCTGTTATTTATGTTCACACGTCTTGCTTATATCGTAATGTTAATTACACTCTGCATTAATTACTTTGTACTTGACTTAACACACATTTTACTAATATACTTACCCGTACGTACACATAACACAAACTATATCCTATATACCTTCATCTATATTAAAATATTGATCATAAGCATACTCATCAAAACACACACATTCACATACACACAAACAAACTTAAGTGTTACTTCAACAGGGAGAGGTGTTATCTTTGATCTAGTTACAATAATGTTCAGCCTCCCTATGCCCATAATTAGTTATCACTTGAAATACAAATGGATACTATACTAAAAATTAATGACGTTTTGGACATATTAAGGCTGGATAACTCTTTTTCTTGTAATCCACAAGAATGTACAAATTATATTAACGTTTCCGAGAGTAATATTAAATTATTACACATAAATATACGCAGCGTAAAGAAAAATTTTGATAACCTACAAGCGTTGATCTGTTCTACTAAAATTAGCTTTGACATTATTGTGCTAACTGAGTGTTGGCTGAGCAAAATAAATAGCCCGCCGGTACTTAATGGTTTTCTGTCACACTCAACTAAATTAACATCAAATCAAAATGAAGGTGTCATAATTTATACAAAAATGGGATTAAATGTCACAGTTTGGGAACCACGCATAATAAACGCCAACTCCCTTATATGTCAGCTAGACTCTAAGTTTGCTTTTGTAGCTGTTTACCGCTCTCCGTCTTATAACAGCTTAGATCAAATAGAAAATTTCCTATCCGGCTTAAATAATGTTTTGAGTGAACTTTCTCCTTTCCCAAATATCGCACTTATCGGTGATTTAAATATCGATATTAAACCGGGTAACAAGAGCCCCCATAGTTTTGAATATCTCATCCAAAATGCTTCCCATGGTCTACTCCCTACTCACCTAATACCCACTAGATTAGAAAACTGTCTTGATCATATTTTATTAAAGTCCAAATTACCTTCCATCACATTAATTCTTGAAACGTACATCACCGACCATAAACCAATTATGCTTACGTTAACGAACGCGAACCCAACTCGAAAGCAAAAATACACTATCTCCCGCCCAAATCTAGATGCCATTAAATCTGAATTAGAAAACATAAATTTTTCCGACCTTTATAAGATTAATGACTCAAATGAAGCCCTGAATATGTTTTTATCAATAGTAACTACCGTAATAACAAAACACACTAACAAAATTACAATTCCTAAGAAACATAGAACTATAAAACCCTGGATTACACCAGGCTTGTTAAAATGTATTAAAAATAGGGATAGGCTGCATATGAAATCAAAAAAATCACCAAATAACTTAATTTTAAAACTAACGTATACACGCTACAGAAATTTTTGTAACGATTTACTCCGGAAACTTAAAATAGCCTTTGATAAAAGTGAACTTGAAAAGTCAAAAAATAATCCCAAAGCTCTTTGGAAAACCATACAAGAAATCACTAATACTCGTAAAGTACGCACCAGTCCCGATGAATTGCTAAAACTAGGTGACAATCCTCACTCTTCCGTGAATCAAGTATGTTCCTTCTTTAGTAATATTGGTAAAAACTTAGCGGCAGATATATTAAAATCTCACGATCCTACTAATGCTCCCTCTGCCAGTGACCGATCCGAAAAGTTCAATTTTACACCTCCAGCTAGCTCCCTTGTTTAACTAGACACCGATGAAGATGAGGTAGAAAAAATCATCTTAAAACTACGTAATGATTGTGCTGTAGGTTGGGAGGGAATATCATCTAACTTGCTGAAAATTTGTCGCCACATACTAGTGCCACCAATCACCTACATATGCAATCTTAGCTTGCAATCAGGAACGTTTCCCGACGGACTCAAAAAAGCTATAGTCCATCCAATATATAAGAGCGGGAACAGAACCTGTGTCAGCAATTACAGGCCAATTTCCATCCTCCCTTCCCTTTCAAAAATTATTGAAAAGATTCTTAACCGACAACTTAGGGGTTTTTTACACAAACACAGTACTATAGCTGAGAACCAGTATGGCTTCAAGTCTGGGGTTTCGACGGAGGATGCTGTGCTGGATCTCACACAATTCTTAGCAAGAAAACTAGATAGTGGAGCTAAGTGTATGGGTATATTTCTGGACCTGTCGAAAGCTTTTGACACAGTTTCTGTTCCCAAACTTATCTCAAAACTGGAGCTTCTGGGGATACGTGGCATAGCACTAGACATTTTCAAAGATTACCTCAAGAACCGCTCTCAGCAGGTTAAAATAGATGCGTATCTCAGCAATGAGGAAATCGTGACATACGGTGTGCCCCAAGGAAGCATACTGGGTCCCACATTATTCCAAATTTATGTCAATGACCTCTGCAGGATGATGCTACCAAACAGCAAGATCTACGCATACGCTGATGACACTGCGATTATCATCTATGGTTCTACTTGGGAAGAGGTTAAAACTAAGGCAGAAATAGCACTAAATAGTATTATGAACTGGTTCCACCTAAATCTACTTACATTAAACTTGGACAAATCTTGCTACATTCCTTTCGCAATCCGACGAAACACTAAGCCACCTCACAGCTTTATTGTAACTGCTCACTCCTGCCGCAATTCTTCAACACCGTGTTCGTGTCCTACACTAACTAGAAGTGACTGTATAAAGTATCTAGGTCTTCAAATAGATGACGGTCTACGATGGGACAAACAGCTAGAAATGATAACTAGCAGGACAATGCGTCTTATATATGTTTTTAAATCCCTAAGAGAATCGGCCGATATTAACACATTAAAAATGGTTTATTTCGCACTGTGTCAATCGATTATCGGATATTGCATTACTGCATGGGGTGGTGCTATTAAAACTAATTTCCTGAGGGCAGAGCGAGCTCAGAGAGCCGTACTAAAAGTTATGTCAAAGAAACCCTACCTATATCCTACCAGACAACTTTATGATGAAAATAAAATATTAACAGTTAGGCAGCTCTTCATCTTGCAGTCTGTCCTCAGAACTCATAGAATCATGCCCAGATCCGACCCAAGAAAACGCACAAATGTCCCATCCGGTGTAACACATAAAACTACATTTGCCGAACGCCAATATTACGTCATAGGTGCTTATATATATAAGAAACTACACAAAATATTAAACATACTAGATTTAAACAGACACACGCTAAAACACAAAATCACAGAATGGCTACTACAACAGGACTACCTCACAACGGAGAATCTTCTAGCATACATCTCTTAACAATACAATCGTAAAATCTACGCACATATACACACAACATGCACGCACATACACACATATATACACAACATGCACGCACGTGCACAGACATATACATACAACATGCACGCACATACACACACATATATACACAACATAAACGCACATGCACATACACGAACTCTCACATACATACACAACATACTAAGTAACCTACACTTATTTTCATAGGATAACTTTAGCTTAATATTATGTAACATCGACACTGTTTCACTTGTCAATATTGTCAATATTTACTGTACCCATATGGCTGAACCCTATCTCTTAAGATACAGGCTGGACCTAGTTTAAGGGATAGAGTCTGTATAATTGTGCTTATTATGTGATAAATGTAAATTTTATAACCTACAATGTATACAGTGCAATTGTCATGTTTTATGAAATAAATACTTTTATTATTTATTATTTTATTATTATTAATGTACGTCCGATGCACCCTGAACAGCTTCGGTACCAGCTCTCTGACTGGTTTATATTTATAACATGACTTGGGTTTTTTGTCACGAAATAATATATACTCTATATGAGAATAGGCCTTTGGACAAAAACGGGCTGTTGGTATTACTACACATGTCTTTATTATTATATAGTTATAGACAACAAGTAAAATTTCAAAATTTAAAAAACCCCGCGCCACATTTAACTTGCGAAAAGATCCCGATTCAAACAGTAAACCCATAACTTTTGAACGGCTGAACCGATTTTATTTAAACAGCTAAGAACACTCTCGACACAATCACCTTTCAAACTAAATGAAAATCGGTTCATCCGTTGAGGCGCTATGATGCCACAGACAGACACACAGATACACAACAACACACGTCAAACTTATAACACCCCTCTTTTTCCGTCGGGGGTTGAAAAGGAACAAAAATATACATAATTGTATAGTTTTGGAAACGTCAAATATCTTATAAGCATATCACCACTTCCTGTGGCATCGAAAATGATGTTGATATTTTAGTAACAAACTTATCTGAACCAATTCAAAACAACAGAATTGGTAGCATTGAATAACTAGCACATATTTTACTACATAACTTTTTTATTTTCCTTAAAACACACTCAGGATGGAACCACGGAAATAAGGTTCATAAAACTATACATATTTTGCTACTCTTTTAAAATAAACTAGAGAACAAAAATGGGAACTATTAACGTTGACAAGCTTGCATCTTTATTGGATATAGTGGCTGGGTTTGCGACGCGCTAAGAGTGGAAATTGCAGATGTAGAAGCTTACCAAGAATGGAAACATTTAGAGATAATGAATAATTGACACACATTCTTACTTGGTCTCTAGGTGCCAATGTATTTTATTCTGCTTCATACTCGTATATGCAACTATTTTTTTTAATCTAGATAATCTTTGATTGTTGTTAAATGAGAGTAGTTGAGAATCGACATAAGAATCATGCATTTGGGAAGGTGTTTGGCTTGCTAAAATATATGATGATATTGCTGTATCTTTTTGTCGCTTTTGTTTTTGCATAATAATAAGTCATACTTGTCAGCATATGATAAAAAAAGATTCTCTAATGAAACACTTAAGCACGTATATATAGCTCTAAAGCTCCTTAATGTACTTTGTTATGATCTACAATAATGAGTATTCTATTTATGAGGGGATGTCCAACACATACTATTGTAATAAAAATACGTATGGTTCTGCCTCTCACGACTTACTAAA
Source organism: Orthosia cruda (assembly GCA_964057195.1). Lineage (NCBI taxonomy): Eukaryota > Metazoa > Arthropoda > Insecta > Lepidoptera > Noctuidae > Orthosia > Orthosia cruda. Next base: position 32,349,697 of record OZ059833.1, on the reverse strand, counting down.
AGAGAGACAGCGACCGATTCCCATCTTTAGACTATAAATAAATTCAAATTCATAATAATTTATATTTCACCTACCCGAACACCTTTAAATCTTTAGAAACAGCACGGTTGGAATTGGTATTTTCCTATGCTGAAGATCAGGCAAGAAATACTACAGTACGGTTACTCTTTTATTTAAAAATGTAATTGATTTTCACAATGTTTCAATATTACAGTTGTAATAATTATGAGAAGAGAGGGCAAATGTGCTCTAATGATAAACTAATCATACAGATATCAAATAAGTGAAACGGCTTGTCCCATTAAAACCAATATTAAGCAGTCTCTTCCAAATTCTCTATCCTCATATAAAACCATCATGTGGAAATAATTAGGGTTACCACAAAAATAATTTGTGGCCCGTGACTCCGAGACTCAACCGTTGGCCATTTGTTTTGTGCACAGCGACATTTGGGCCCAGTGTTGGTACTGGACTTTGTTTTTTAATGACATACAAATTATGGAGGCGTTTATTTTCAAAAGTGTGGTTATATTCGCGTTGAATTCATTTTAAAATATTAGGCATGTAAAGGGAGAATTATGAATAAGGATGAAAGAGGAAAATTACGGTTACAAAGAACAAGATGGTGTGATTGTGAGGTAGGCGATATGGCTAGGAAGAAAGTTACTACGAAGCTAGTCACCGGAATTGACGGCTGACACTAATGTTTGGCAGAAGTTGAAGTGCCACTCGATAACCTAAAATAATGATAAGACCAGAAGAATATTATGACTGAATTTGAAAGTTCAAACAGCGACTGAGGGAGGGTACGGGTGATACTCCCTTGTTATCGTTTTAAAGATAATATATCCTGCACCGTGATTGCGTAAAAAATACAGATTCGATCAAAGCCGAAAGATTAGGTTTAGGTTGCTCCACAGCGTAAAACACGCAATGAATTCTGTTGATTTGTCAAAATGCAGGATTTGTTGAGTTGATTGATGAAGTAAATCTGAAATCAAGCCTAGTCTTCTACAGAACTGTCCTCAACCAATCCGAAGTCTGTAGGAATTTTACTTTTAAGACCAAATATATGTTTTATCAAACAAGAACGCTCCCAAATCCAAAATTGTATCTGCTATCGCAAACTTTGTCCAATTTACTGAAACGATGTGAGTATTCCTCCGGGCATTGTCCTTTTAAAGGCAAAATTTCGACATAAAACGAAGTACTAAAAGGAAAACAGCTATGAAACACTTTGACAGCGAACTATTCGACCAGGAAACACTTTTTGCAAATATTTCAACCATTTACAACCCAAAAGTTTCTTTATCCACGACTTAGTGAGGTTTGGCGTTAAAGTGAAAAGGGTCCACTCAATTTCCGTTCGCGTTCGTCGCTTGAATGTATCATCTATCTCTTTCGTTCTAATTAGAATAGGGATATGTTAAAAGGGGAGGTGAGACATGTAGTTTCAGACTAGAGATAGCGATGTCAGAAACATTCCCCATTAAAATAGTTGTGTTGGAGTTCCATGTCGAAAATGTTCAAGTTAGGCAGCGGGCAAATTATTTTACTTTGTGCTTTGGCGTTTGACGAGTCCTTTGTTTCTTTCTACCAAATGTTGTGCCACATTTGCTGCGAATTCTACGATGCGATTTGGAATTTCCCCTTTTTATTTTTCTGCACTGCATGGCTTTTGTTCGCGTAAGGCAAAAGCTTGTGCAATATAAAATTGCTGCCAAGGTAATAAATGTTTGAGTGACTAGTTTTTAACAAAACGTTGTTTACCAGGCCAAGACAAGGAGCATACATTTTTAATAAGCATTGTGTCGTATATGTAAAATTGAAATGATCAGAGGTTTTTAGCACCATAGGAAACACTTGGGAACAGAAAGAATACTATTATCATATCTACACATTTTATTTGCTTCATGAAGAAATGTGTACAGACCATTTAATGTCTTACCTTTGGATTGGTCATTAATATCGGCAAAATGCATAGCATTTATAAAATATCATAGTGTAGTAAATAATAGTGAACCAGTTATGAAAACTCAGTATTGTTTTACCTCTTTAACCCGAAGTTTCATGTTATAACATTTTTTCGATAGAATATTTTAATAGTAAGTTGGATTTTTAAATACTTGAGGAATGGGATCAAGCCATATTAAGCTCTGTAGTTATTACAACTGGGTTTTTTCCTTCGGTGTTATAAGGTAAATGTGTCTTTTTTATATTTAGAAAAAAAATAACACTTTGACACTTATATTAAATCAAGCCGGTACCGGTCGGTAACTTTTTAGGAACCAGTCAGAACAAGTATTTTAATACTTTATACTAAAATTCAATAAATTAACGGAAGTCTTTTAATGGTTCCAGGTATTTAGTCTGTGTATTAAAATTTATTTCAGACACATTTTTAAGTCTTCAACGCCTACTTTGATGTCTTTGACTGTGACGATAATTAAGATTGGATTTTTTATAAAAAAATCCAATTGTATTTTTGTAGATATTGAGTACTTTGCCTTGTTGTTTCAAATTTTCAAGAAATGAATTATTTCATATTATTATCCTTTGGTATTTGTAGCTTTCATCTTTTGGGAGACATCGACCCGATTCGTTCCTTTCAGCAAGCTTCCTGCTTATGGCGTCCCAGCTGGTTTCTGTAGTTGAATATCAGAGTTCCTCAGTGAATGGTTGATCCGAGTAGTGGTTGACGGCTGCTCCTCTGAACTTTAATGCCGGAGGTCCTCAGGGGTCTGTTCTCTCTGAAACTCTTTTACTGCTGCACATCAATGACCTACATCTGCCTGGTATTGTTGGGTACGCAAATGAAAGTACTGTTTCAGAGAGATACTTGTCCAGCGCAAAAACCAGCGGTGATGAAGTACGTTCCTTGAGATAGTATGTGCTAGAGCGGACATGTTTGATCTTAAGTCTTGTCTCCCGGTAGGGTGAAGACAATCTGGTCTCTTTTAACGCCACCAAAACATAGGCATGTTTTTTTACCGCAAAAAGGACTCATTTCATCCAAACATCTACTTTTCGGGGTGCATCTGTTCCTGTAACTGATCGGCTCGAGCTCCGAGAACTTCGGCGCCTACATTGAGTACAAAGCCCAAATTGCGGCAAAGAAACTGGGCTTCCTAAAAAGTGTGAAGCGATACTTTATGCCTGGACAGCTATTAACTCTTTACAAGATACAAGTCCGATCCTGCATGGAGTATTGCAGCCCACCTTTGGGATGGCTCAGCTAAATATCAGCTTGCCGCGCTTGACTCGGTGGAACGCAGAGCTAAGAGACTATTTCATCATCATCATCATTTCAGCCGAAAGACGTCCATTGCTGGACATAGGCCTCCCCCAGGGGTCACCACATTGACCGATCCCGTGCGTCTCGCATTCAGCGCCTTCGCGCAACCTTAACCAGGTCATCGGTCCACCTAGTGGGAGGCCTTCCATCGTATCGTCTTCCGGTTCGCGGTCGCCATTCCAAAACTTTTCGGCCCCATCGGCCATCCATACAGCGAGCAATGTGCTCCGCCCACTGCCACTTAAGTTTGGTAATTCTTCGGGCTATGTCGGTAACTTTGGTTCTCCTGCGGATATCATTATTTCTGACGTGATCACGCAAGGACATTCCGAGCATAGCCCTCTCCAATGCACTTTGGGTGACTTTAAGCACTCTGATAAGGCCCATTGTGAGCGACCACGTCTCGGTCCCATAGTAGTGATCACTGGCAACACACACTGGCAGACTAATTGGCGACGTCAAAATAGTGGATGCCAAGCTTCACAGCTTGGCTCATCGCCTTAGGGTTGCCTGCTTGTCAGTCTTCTACAGACTGTACTTTGGCGAGTGTGCTCATGAACTCGCATGACCTCATCCCACCGGCCCCCTTCTACCATCGGACATCTAGACGCACTGCAAGTTACCATCCTCATCTAGTTGCCATTCCATCGATTCATACCAAGCGCTTCTAAACATTCTTCATTCATTCATTCTAAGCAAAAGAGTGGCGTCTGTGTTTCCGAACGCATACAACCCGAATCTCTTCAGAGTTAGAGTGAACAGGCTTCTTCTGGGTAAGCTCACTCCCGCGTCGACTTTGTCTCTGTCACCTCTGACCTAGACTAGAGACAAGAGCAAAGCCATCATAAATACTACTTTTCAAACACCTAAATCTTAAGAAACAATATTTTTTACATTCAGAATTCTCTCACCCAATTAAATCACGTAATTCAAAACAACCAGTCACGTTTCATAAAATGACACCTAAAAACCAGAATTTCGATTAACAAAATCCCTTTATCTCTCCATCCATTCACAAAACGACGGATTTCACGAAAAACAAACAAAATGACATAAAAGTCAGATAAAGTCTTCCTCAATTAAGTTAATTGCGTTTTGTCGACAATCGCCCATCGTCCTGATTGTGAATGTTCGTTTTATAGCTCTATGAATTGTAATTAGGAATTAGCAGGACGGTGACCTTTGGGCGAAATGTGGTAACTTCGGTTAGAGTACGGACATCAGAGGTCGGAAAATAATATCAAATGGGGTCCGAATAGATTTCTTTTATATAGAGGTCCACAAAAATAAAACTTATAATCAGTATTTTTTTTTGTATAACGTAAGATAAGGTGATTACAAAAAAAAACAAAATCAGGTAGATATTCTTAAAAATGTATGCGAAAACTTACACATGCGGCCTTGTGCCAGTTTTTAACTGATTTCAAAAAGGAAGAGGTTCTCAATTCAACTGTATTTATTTGTATGTGACCCCTCAAAACTTTTTACTAGGTGAACCGATTTTGATGATTCTTTTTTTATTTGAAAGCTGGTGCTTCTTATGTGGTCTCATTTATTTATATACAACAAAACTCTTCAATAAACAACGGCACGTCTCTCGGGATTGCCGCAATCGCATGTCTGCTTATTGTTCACGCCATTTCATAACATAACATCACGCCAGTACGGTCTAAAGGAGTACGATGTTGTGTTCAGTTCACCCTGGTACAATCTGATTTCACTGGTTTTGTTTATGTTATTCGGGTAATCTATTCTGGAATATTTTTTGCATTATATTACCTTATTATAGAACTGTTAATTATGTACTACAACTAAAAAGAGAAGAAAAATAGTTTCACAAAAAAATATACAACCGATTTCCAAAAAAATCACTGCAAAGTGAAAAATAACTTCAATTTCGGAAGTCAGTGTCAAAAACGAAGAATCAAAACAGGAATACCGAACACGTTTACACCTATTAAATTTAACTTATTAATTGAGATTATTATAAAGAGGGGACAAGGAACGGACAAAGACTGACAGAAAGCTAAAATCACGGTGATTGTTATAAGCAATATGTATAATTATTCCGAATAATGCATGGCCTGTGATACAGACGACACGGGACCAAGCTCTGGACAAAGATAGTACCTACTATGGCGTTATAAAAAAATAAAAAAGACACTTGACTTCACAATAACACGTACGTATAATTTAGTTTTAAAATAATAATAACAAAAATATAGAAAATAATACATAAAGTTATAACTCTTGATTATTTAAAATAAAAACCACAGATATTGAATTTGTTATTTTATATATTTGGTAAGAAGAAAACTCAGGAGAGAAATTTAAACTAGATTTGAAAGTGTGACACTGAACACACGTACCTATCCTCTACGCAGCAGTTGCAACTGGTTAGATTCTAGCTTATGCATCCAGGTAAACAAATCCTTTATGCTATAAAAAAACTTTAATCCGTGGTATTTTAAAAGTTCAAACTATCACGTAATTTACTAAGTTATTTTTAACACAAAAATAAATGAAATAAAAAATTATACGCCAATTACTAGTCGGCGCTTTGCGCCTGGCGAAAAATCCGCTGTCAGTAGAACTGCTTTAATGCTGGATTACGGGCAGAAATAAATAACACCGCAATTGTCGGAGCAAAGCACAGGCTGTTGTAAACGTACGGAACCTCAGACTCGGCAGGCTCACAAGGGCTCACGCCTCCAGCCCGTACGGTAAAGCCGGAGTCCGGCTTCTAATAACTGCTACCTACAGACAAAGAAATGAACAATCAAAATAATGATACAAAAAGATTCTTGGTGATATCAGGGATAGCAAAACTCCAAAGAATAAATAACAAGAAACCACAATACTACCCATGTATTCTTAAAAAATAAGCTTAAATGTTGTGCGCTGTATACGCAGGACGGCACTAATGTATATAAGAAGTCATAACAATTAAAATTTAGGCTTATAGATTCACCAAAAAAATATTTATTTCATATTCAATGAATTTTCTGCAATCACACTTTTTCCATCGGCAATTTTGACTTATAATTTCTAATCAATCGAAATTTAAAAATTCGTTTAATGTAATTGGCCAGTTTGTCAAATCAAAAAGGCGTTATGGCAATATTTCTTGTAGGGATCTGCTACACTACCTACTACACAATTTATGTATGTGTAAAACCTAAAACTGCTTAATATCTTGATATCTATTAGTATACAAAATAAAATTCGAAGGGTAACTACCCGATCATAAAAGTATGACAGAAAATACCACACAAAGATGTTTACACCAAGGCCTAATCTTTCCTCCCTTCCACACCTAATTATACAATGACTATACAAAACCTGAAGCTCCTTTATACTCATTATGACACCATAAAGCGAGGTTTTAAATGAGTTTTCATAGTAACATCCTCAATTTTAAGGGTGTTTTGCCAACAGAGATGTGCGTGGTAGCTAAGCGGTGCGAGGATATATGAATGTTGCCACGACAGTTGTGCGAGGAGCTTGGTTGGTGCGAGAATATATTGTAAATCGGTGAAATTGGTTGTAGATAAGTCCTGTCCTCAGTATCCTTGCTCACATTCCTCACTCGCATCCCTTGCATACCTAGCTCCGTTTTCCATAACACTGAAAAAATATTGGGACCTGCGAACTTTTGTCATACTAGCATGAAAACGGAGTTTTGCTAATTAGTTTAATATTATTTTATAAAAGTTTATAGTCAATAACTAAAGTTTGCTTAAATATCAAGTCACAAAAATAATTATAAGCGAACAAATTTAGTTGCTGGTAAGACTAAAGTTCTTTCAAGCCTCAATTTTTTTTTCGGGTAGACGAATTGAACCTATTGGTCGATGTTTTCTTCCACACCGCTTAGCTACCTTGCAAAGCACCCTAAAGGCGGAGACGACAACGCCTTGATAAATTACATTACGGTATGACAATTTGACCGAATGGGGCCGAGACAATGGCGACTGAGTTGTAATACTAAATGAATGGGTGACCCGTTTTCTTCAAGCTTTTTGCTTTTAGTATGTGTGAGTGTTTTCAACACGTGTATGTTATACAGTTTGGGGTGTGGGTAATTCAGGTTTGCAGCTGTTTTAGAAGGTCGTAATTGAGTTTATTAATGTTTAATGAACTGGCTTAGTAATAAAGGTTATTGTAGGCGTAAGATTTATTCATCTGTTTTTAAACAACAGCATTGATCCGCGAGATATTTTTTTGATAAATTACTTTTTATAAGCTCTATTGAGAGTGTTGACATGCAAACTGAACGAATAACCTTTTGTTACTTGTTCAAAAAGAAGCATTGGCCGTGCTTCAGGATATTGTAGTAGTAGTAGTAGTAGGGACTCCCTTTTCCGCACTTAGACTCCCATTTGGTCCGTTGTACGTGGGGGTACTGGCTAACATAGCCAGCCCAACTCCGCCCAAAAGCACAGAAGCTTCCTGGGAGCTTCACAGGCTTCACGGAGCGACCTCACTGTTCCGAGGGTTTCTTCGCGTTGAGAAGCCACGGCCTCGCATTCCAGGATTACGTGGGCGGCTGATTCTTCGGCGTTAAAACATAAAAATAAATGTTTGTTAAGAAGGGTGTGGCCCGTTAATGTCCCTATAATTATTTTGAGGTTATTTCTACTCAGGCTGAGGAGTTTCTAGGTGAGACGCGGGTTTACTATCGGCACAGTAATTTTTGACTGTCACTGTGTACAGTCTGTAGCCCGTGACCATCTGTTATTGTGTAATTCTGTTGATCTTTGACGAATCCACGCACGAAATTGCGAGAAAGGCAAGGGGATAAGTGTGGACGGGCCTAGCACCAACATGTCGGAGCCCCTTTTCGCAAGTTCATCTGCGGCATCATTGCCTAGGGATCCACTGTGCCCCTTGAGCCACTGGAGGGTGATTCGATTGGATTTTGGATTTCTCCAGGGCGAGGTGGCATTCAAAGATTAGTTTGTTGTTGGTGAGTTTGTTTTTTAAAGCTTTGAGCACAGCCAGACTATCAGATAGAAATCTGATTCCTTAGTTCTGGATACCTAAACGCTTTACGGTTTTTGCGGCTTGTGTTAAGGCGACACATTCACATTGAAAAATCGAACTATGTGTGCCTAACGGTATGTGAAAGTTAATGTTGAGGTCAAGGGAGTGTACGCCAGCACCTGAACCGTTATTAGTTTTTGAGCCATCTGTGTAGATTCGCACTTCATTGGCTCCTGACTGATCCCTTTCTTCCTCTATTGTTTGTATGTTATAGTTTTTGTTGAACATAGGTTGTTTTTGTATTCTATCACACGGAGCAGCGATGAGAGGTTGATACTCAATCGCCCGGTCCAGGATTTTAGCGTGTGGGCTTGTGTTTGCCCCATATGCCTAGATGCATTAGCCTGATAGCAGCTAGCGCCGCTTCTTGCTGTATGTACAGGTCCAGGCGAGTTATATGTAGGGCTATCTCCATGGCTGCTGTTGGGGTGGTTCTCATGCAGCCGGTGATAGCTGAGCAGGCCTGTCGCTGGAACCGTTGGAGTCGGGTGATGGTGGTCGAGAGTTCTGTCCTAGTCCACCAAACCAGAGCACCATAAGCCAACATTGGCCTGATTACCGCTGTGTATAGCCAGAGAGTAATCCTTGGAGACAGCACCCATGTTTTTCCTAACATTTTTTTACACTGATAGAGTGCGATTGTGCATTTGTTGAGTTTGTAGTCAAGATGCTTGTTCCAGAGCAATTTGCTATCAAGAATTACCCCCAAGTACTTGACCTCCTCTTTTAGTGTTAATTCTGTGTTGAAAAGTTTTGGAAGCCTATGCGGTCGAAGATTTCGTTTGTTAGTGAACATTATTAGTTCCGTCTTAACGGGGTTAACCGACAGTTCGTGTTTTGTGCACCAGCTCTCGATTATTTTGATGGCCTTTCTCATGAGATCACATAAGATGCCCTCAAATTGCCCCGTGATTAGAATTGCTATGTCATCTGCGTACCCTACCGAGTAAAGACTGCTGGCGTTGAGCTCTGCAATGAGCTCATTTACGACTAAATTCCACAGAAGTGGTGACAGCACCCCACCTTGTGGGCATACCCCTACTCACGATTCCTCGGAATCAGGATATTGTATGATAATGATATTTATAAACTTCCAGAAACAGTAGGGAAACATATTTTAAAAGTAAAACAAATCTTAAAGGCGCAAAAGTCTAATTTAATAAATGCAAAAGAGCACCAGATATTTTTGTTTTGTCAAAAATATTTTCAGCACCTTCAAATTAGAATTATGATCCATGCATTTTTGCAAATAATATTGAAACATTTTTACTCAATACAAAACAATTTTAGATAACACAATTAAAACGTTCTTAAAACATAAGCACTGACTAGTACATTCGTAATTTAAATTTGCCACGGATAATTTAAATTAAGAATCTGCTAATCAGTATTTAAACTGACCCGTCTGATACTCAGTGTGAGTGCAGATCCTCTTTGACACACATGATGGAATGTCCCAAGTGCCAATACACCTGCACTTTGGAAAACCTTATGCTCGCCAATGACGTTGCAATTGAATGGTCACTTACTGGCCCGAAAATACTTAACAAGTTTTCCATTCGACCCGAGCAGAAGAAGTATTTAAACTAACCACATCCTTGGAAATTCTTATAAATGACGCTGAAAATTTCTCATAACAAACAAAAATATAACGCTCAAGCGCCATGCTCATAAGCTGCTCGAGAAACCTTAGTTGTTTAGTGCTCGTCATTGCTCAGGCCGAGTCGAGCCATAAAAAAGCCAAGAGCACCTAAGAGCCACTTCGCTGGCATATTGCGCTCTTTTCTCTCCCAACAAAAAATGAAAACCTACACTTATTACTATGGAGTTTCCATTCGAATATAATTTGCGTTTTGAAGTTGGAAATTGGGTCGGTTTAATGGGTTAGATTTGAGTGCTAGTTTTTGAAAGTAAAGTGGTAATCGCTTTGCTAAATGTTAGACAAAATAATGACCATTCAATCAATCAACCTTCTTCGCAGTGTGCAACCAAAGTGATATGATACCCCTTGGCAAGACTGGTACAGTTGTACTAACTCACGACGGTTGGCCTTAGCCGTGTGTGTACAGGCACATTGTTTCTGTGTGCATAAGCTCGGGAGCGCTCAGTATCGCCTGCATGTGCATCTATACACACGAGTAGGACTAACACACCTTCGTGAGAGAGAACAACTGTATCAGATTGCCTGGTTTCTGATTATTCGTAACGACTGTCAAAGAATCACATACTTATTAGGTTCTTTATGGTCACGGAGATACCGTGTGTGAAATAATTTTCGACCTGAATGTGAGTGAAGATACTGGCTCTTGCCTTTCTTCTGTTGTTAGTCTTACATAGTAAATAAAACGGTGTAAATATTTCCTTGTTACTTATACCTTTATATGACTAAAAAGTTATAACTTTTGCAGAGTTTTATGATAAATGGCATGCCCCTGAATGGCATCTTGGTAACAAAATAATATTTTATCCAGCGAATTATCTTATCAGCCTCAAAACTTTCAGTCATCCTAAACACAGAAATACTCTTAAACAAATATAAACTGGAGTAGAGGTCTTTGAAGTTCCGAGAAAAGACACGTCTTAGCGTAAAATTAAGATAAACTAAAGCTAATTAGTTAGGCGTTGTCTTAAGGGTTGGATTTCAAAGTGAAAACACGAACTGGAACTTAGGAAAAACTAGACTTAGAACTTTGTTTATGTTTGAGATCGAATTATTTAAGAATTTTCCTAAGGTTGCCTCAGTAGCTGTTAGTTAAGTTTTAAGACTTGGATTGCAAGGTTTACCCAGGCGTCGCCGCATTGACCGATCCCGTGCGTATCGCATCCAGTGGATCCCCGCGAACTTAACCAGGTCATCGGCTCACCTAGTGGGAGATAAGGAAAGGTTTACACTACCGAAACTATTTTGAGTAAATTAATTTCTTATAAAATATTTTCCGTTTGACTGACACTGTATTACTCGTACTTCTCATCTTCTTCAATCGGCAGATCATTACTGAAGATCGTGGTCACTGGACCCCTTTAAGTGGACAATCTGCATCCATTTACTCCGATCTAAAGTTACCATCACCACTTGCTGCAATTTGCTTGATGATGTAGCTTCTTTGACTTGATCAGATCATTGTGTCGCCGACTGGCCTCGTGCTCTTTTTCCTTCGGTATTGCCAACTATGGCTGTATTTCATAGGAACCAATGTTTATGAATAATACTCTTGTTGTGCTACACAGACCTTTGCAATTCAATAATATAAATATTAATTAATTTCATTTATTTAATATAGAATACAACAATTTATTAAAAGCAAGGTTAAAGCAATACAATGATAATAATGCATGAAATTTAATTACAAATTCGTTTTTGTGTAAATAATGGAGCAGATAGAAAATATTTGATATTAATGTAAATAAAATATACATTCGTATTTGAATAATATTATAAAATAACAGACTTTCCTACAGTGTGCCAACAGATCATAAAGGTCTCTTCTTGATTACGCCAAACAAATAGCTGTGGAAGTGATGATGATGATTACAAAATCTTAACTAAATCATTATAAAAACAAAACAATACCCAAAAATATTGTACTACCAGAAAGCCATACTGCGTTTCATTTACACAAGAAAAAAGCCTGCAAGACAAGACAAACAAATAAAAGCACGTAATAACCATACTCCGTAAAGCCGAAGGCATGACATAGCCAAAAACAATGTAAGCTGCCGTCTTACACTGCATATTGCACTCGCCTAGGCTTATGCTGCGGCTACCGTACGTACTGCCACGGATTTGAGACAAATTCGTTGCGTCATAAACGTTGTCCTTCGTGGAGTTTCGAAGGGAGGACGACATGCTGTATAAGAAATAGTTTATCATCACAGCTTAAGCATCAACTCTATCAATCCGCCTAGCCCTTACGCAACCATGTAGGGATCGGCTGCCAGTCAAACTGGATGTAGCGGAATACCAATATTTTACAAGGAACGACGGCCTATTAGAATCCCAGAACTCAGTAACTGGGCAAAATAAATAAAATACTAACAGGTATAATTTAAATACGTAAATGTATCAGCAATGTTGCATAATCGGGTATCCCTGCTGTTACAAATTGCGAGAAATATTTGTGGTGGTTGTATTGTAATTTTTGTTAATTCTGGTGACCTGTAATACAGGTTCTCATTACCTACCACGGGCATCAGGGTTTCATGACCATTTGTTTTTGTGTAATTTGTTTTTATGCCAAATAAATTATTATTATTATGTCTTTTATTTAACTTTTTTCTTATTTATTACATTTTTAAATATTTTTACAAAACACACACAAAAAAGAAAAACATTAAAAAATATAAAAAATAGAGGCCCACCGGTATCGGGAACAGGGTCCAAGCTACCGGCGGTCAGGGCTCCAGAGAGAGGAACCTCCTAACAATACGAGCCGTGTCCAGCAGTACTGCTTTCTGGATCAGGCCCTTGACCCAGCCGCCTAACGAGAGCCTCCTAAGGTGTTGGTCGAGGCTCGTGGCTATTAAGCCATGGGCTGCCTTATTATTATTATTATTAACTATTTCTCGTAATCTAGCTCTGAGGAAAATGAGTTCTCGAGTTCAATTCTCAGCTTGGGCAACGTTTAATAATATTTCCAGACTCAGGGCTGTGTCGCAGCCGGAATCGGGGGCATGGTTACACGCGCTTCGTTCGCCTCACCTGGGCACGTTGCTTGATGACGACTCTTTGCGTGTGGCGGTGGCCCTTCGCTTGGGCTGCAAGGTGTGTGAACCCCACAGATGCACCTGCGGTTCCATGGTGGAGGCCGATGGCCATCACGCTTTGAGTTGCCACCTTTGCTTGGGAACCTTCCCAATACGAGCCGTGCGCTCAGTGATATTGTGCGGAGGGCATTGGTGGCGGCAGATGTTCTCTGTGTTCTGGAGCCTCCGGGTCTGTGTAGGACTGACGGCAGGAGGCTAGACGGGCTGACCCTGAAGCCTTGGAAGATCGGCAAGTGCTTAATTTAGGACGCAACATGCGTCGGCACTATTGCCGCCAGCCATCTTGGTCGCACCGTCCTCTCACCGTCAGCAGCGGCAGAAGACACCGCTGAGGAGAAAAGGGTAGAAAATAGAAGAAGAAATACGCACTGTTGGTAAACCGTTACCATTTTGTGCCCATTGCCGTTGAGACCATGGGCGGTTGGGGCACTGAGGCCATGAAGCTCATTAGCGAGATAGGGCGCAAGCTCCGTGACAAAACGGGTAAACCCCGCTCCGGCTCGTTCTTGGTTCAAAAGTTGGCCAGTGCCATCCAACGCGGCAATGCAGCAAGCGTTTTGGGCACCTTTGCGCCGGGAACAGTTAGGGGCGGCTTATTTGACCAGCCATAGGACGTGTCGTTGAAGTTATAGATTGTTTTATTAATAAGGTTATTGAACTGTTTGACATATTTGTGAATGTGTTTATTTTATTAATAAAATATTTATTTTGTTCCTAAATGGTATGTAAAAATATATTAAAATATATACAAATGAATATTAAAAAAAAAACAAGCCTATATACAAATACAAAGGGGAGAGGGAAAAGGGCACATTGCGCAGCAAACCATTCTTTTACATCGATGTCAATGGGAAAAGAGCCCAGAACGCTGGCAGCATTGCCATGTTGGATAGCGATGCTGATTATCTGGCCGAAGAAAAGGCCAGCCCTCTGGTCGTGTGAAGAGTCGACGAGTTTTGTGCTAATGTCTCGAAAAACTCGATGTGCACTCGGACCCCATGGACCTAATAGTTAATTATATATTAACGTTTAATTATATATTTCTGTAAGGAAATTCTTCAAACATGCTCGTAAATAGTATGTACTAGGCACGCCAATACATCGAACCTGCTATGGCTAACTAAACATGAGTGTAAATAACTCTGTTAATCTTATCGAAGAAAGGCTTGTTGCTAATGTATGCGTGTATTTTCTTGTACTTAAACCATTCATTTTCTGTCAGCAATCTACTTATACACACACCAGAGAACACGGGAGTTACTTGATGTAGGTTCTACTAAAATATTTCTTTGGCAGATCTCCTTTCCTTCTATGATATGTGACCTTCCTTAATCCTTCGCTGTCTAGACATCATATCAAATTGTTACGAATATTGTTTTCAGGGATTGTCGATATTGTTTTCTTTGCAAACATCTTTGTCTCGATGCTTCGATGTCTAAAGTATTTTGTCAAAAGGCTCGAATGCATTTACATTTGTATGCCGGTTTCAGATTATGTTTGTCCGAGCTTGTGTCAATTAAGACTGTTCTCATCAATCAATTAACTTGCAATGCATGAATATACATTGCAATTTAATTAAAAGCTTGTAAAAATTACAGTCGGGACTACTATATAAGCGTTATACTTTTCAAGCCGTGGAGGAGTCCCTGTATGTAATGGATGGCGAGGTAGTGATAACTAATATTGTCCAATTGTTGGAGCAGTGGTGGCCCAGTGTGAGCAGTGGTGGCCCAATGGGAGCAGTGGTGGCCCAGTGGTAATAGTTATCGACTTACGTGTCGTAGGTCGTGCGTTCGCTTAACTTTGTGTACATTAACACCACTTCACAACTTTCATCACCACTGCTCTAAAAATGGTGAAGGAAAACGTCTTAGGAAATCAGCATGTCCTAGAACCAAACATTCGAACATATGTGAGATCCTCCAACCCGCACCAGGCCCGCGTTGTTGATTAAGACCCATTCCCCCTCTCACAGAGAGGAGGCCTGTATCACAGCAGTGGGAACATTACTAAATGATGATTATGATAGTAGGCTATAATGATGACGATGACTTGTTGGAGTGATCAAAGTGTCCATACACCTGCATCATTGAAGACTGAATGAACGCCACTGATGCCGCTATAAAAATTGGCCACAAATTGTGCCTAAACTGTCTAAGGTTTAAATCACCAGCGTCTCGTAAAGAAGAAACATTTAGTACTAAATAACGGCTTCTATACACATACATTCTTTCTATACAGTTTTAGCCTTGAAGCAAAATACGGAATAGACTCCGCGAAAAAATTCGCGACAGTTTCACAACGCCCTTTTAAATCATTACCCAATAAATAAACCGGTATTGTTTCCGCCAGACGTAAGCCTCACATAACGGCTTATTTCGCGTAAAGGGACACATAAATTGCCGCCTAAGAAAAATTCGTGCGAACTGTAAAAGAAATGTTCAAAAACTTTTAAGTTCCGACCGCTGCATTTTGTGAGAGATGGCGTGCTGTATAGAGTGGTTGAAACCGGTATTTTCTTCTTCAACATTGTTTATGCTGTGGTGTAAATGTGTAATGTAACCGCATTTTATCTGGGCTCAGTGTTTCTCTTTTGTATTTAGCTGCAGTGAGATTCTTTTAAATTTCTGTAGGTTTTCTTATTTTGGTAATATTTTGCTTCAAACTTTCATACTAATGAAACAAAGGGATAACTGTATAAGTTTTTAAACTGACATGGTCACAATCATTAACCAAAAACAAAATATACATGGTAAATATCACGAAACAAATATTAATTCTAAAGGGATAACTCATCATTACAATAATTAAAAAAGTGCTCCCTCAAAATTGACACGTTTCACAAAGTTGCAGTTTCTTCTTTAGACGGTCGGTATTTCGTAAATATGTTTTTTTATAAGATTATGATGTCTTTCATGAAATAATAAAGCAAGTTTGAGTGCCTGCTTACCGCTAAATTGTTTAAAAAACCATTTCACATACGAGGAAAAGTGTCATGATAATAATATTAAAACGCCATGCCGAGAAGGAAAAATGAACATAAGAAAATCAGCTGCTTCATAAATGGTATATGAATTTAAAAAAGGCTGTAGATTAAAAATAAGTTTGGTCACAAGTTATAAAATGCTTAAATTCTTTGACAATTAAGGAACTCTTGTACAAAATTACAACAGGT
Organism: Orthosia cruda; assembly: GCA_964057195.1. Classification (NCBI taxonomy): domain Eukaryota; kingdom Metazoa; phylum Arthropoda; class Insecta; order Lepidoptera; family Noctuidae; genus Orthosia; species Orthosia cruda. The sequence continues at coordinate 32,333,417 of OZ059833.1, read as the reverse complement.
AAACAGCTCTAAATAACATTTCAATATCAAGTGCCAACACACATATGTAGTATAGATCTCAACTATAACAATGTTAGTCCACACTATTTGCATAATGGTCTAGTCCAAATTACATACAGTTATGTGTGTAAGGGAATACTGAATGTATCTGTTGAGATGTTACAGTCTGACCTTAACCATGAAGATAATAATTGATCTTTAGTGGACTGTCCAAGTTTACAAGTAAAATAAAAATCTATCAGCAAAAGTAATTGTCAAAATGAGGTTTGAGATGTCTTTATTTCCCATAAGAAATTATTTCACTTACATGAGAAATGATTAACTAATTTAAATATACATTATTTATTTACGTACAGTTTTGGTAAAAAGAAATTACGATATACAAAAATATTCCAAAAGTGAAGGATAATCGAAAAAAAATTACACAGTCAGAACGTAAACATACCATTCATAACATGAAATGATTAAATAATTCTAAATATACATTATTGACTTACGTACAGTTCTGGCAAAATAAATAACGATATTCAAAAATATTCTAAAAGTGAAGGGTATTTGAAAAAAAATAACTCAGCCAGAACGTAAACATACAAAGAGCGCGCGCAACTAGAAGTGGCATGTAATATACTAAGGTGCGCTCGCTTTTTTAAGGATATGTAATTTTAAATGTTTCTTAAATATTGACATGGATTTAGCATTTTTAATGTTGTTTGGTAGTTTATTATACAATGCAGCACCTTCGTACATCACATTTTTTATGCCATAGTTGGTGCGTGGTGAATATAATTGTATGTAATTTGCATTTCTGAGCCTAATTTTGTGTATTTGATCCAAATTGTATAGAATTGACTCACTAAATTTAACATGGTCAAATCCACACATTTTGGTCCTTTACTTTGTAGATTTTGATACCTAAGGTAAACCGAAGAATGGATGTCAAAGACTTAGAGCACTACAATATTTGCTAAATATTCTAATGTATGTTTTCGAGCCGAATATAAAAAGTAGCTTTTATTTAGTTAGCAACATTTCACAATTTGGGTTACTCGTAACTCTAAACTAAATTCTTTTACTATTATCAGAGCGATCAATTGCAGTTGAACTAGGTGAGAGCCTGTATTTGGGCATGTAGCTCTCTCTACCCACAAGAATATTCAAGCAATATGCTTAGTACAGAATAAAATAAAAATACAATTCTGTAATGATAACATAAAACCGAAAAAAAAAAATTAATAAATAAATTAGGCCTAGTATACTTCCTTGTGGTATCAATATTCGTACTTATCCTATGTTATCACTTATGAGTCATCATAATTTGAGAACCCATTTCATGAACACTGAAATTATTACTACTTCACTCATGGAGAACATAAACCATTGCGATATAATAACATCAGCAATTCAGCATACACTTCTTACTAACATCAGCAAAAGCCATAGCAAATACCAAAATACATCATAAAAATGTAACAAGATTATTTATATAATAATAATTATAACAAATACGAAAGTAACTGTATGTATGTCAGTTACCTTTTCACGCTTAAACCGCTGAACCGATTTAGATAAAATTTGGTGTGGAGATGATAGTTTGAGACCCTGGAAAGGACATAGGATTTTTTTTATCACACTTAAAGGGGTGGAAGATTTTATAGTGAATGCATAATTTCTGAAGTATATTGGCCCATATATTAACAATATTATTGCTCAAGTAGCTTCTGCCCACGGCTTTGCCCGCGTAAAAAGTGATAAATCATCCCAAGGAAATACACCACTGGAATAAAAATGTTCAGGGACTCATACGATCACCAATCAAAATTTTGATTTAGATGCCGCTGAACAGCGGTTTAATCATGAAAAGATAACAGACATACAGATTTAGATCGCTTTTATAATGTTATAGTATGGATTACAAAAATTGGCTATTCGTGCAGACGAAATCACGGGCAAAATCTAGTTCATCATAAAAATGTAACAAGATTATAGCTTATAAATAAACATAAGTCAATCAGGATTTACAAGAAGGAAGGCAATATTTACTAGGCCATTCCATTAACACAAATGGGACCGTCAACTAAGAAAATAATCCTAATTCTGCCGCGAAATATATTCTTATATTACAGTATATATAGGGCAAACGTTAATCATAGTGTTTGGTATAGTCTGGTGAAAGAATCTAATCCAAAGATTTCAATAAATTCTCTTATTAATTTGGATTTTCAATCGTGTTAGCAAAGACTTGCAAGTAAAAGGGACTTGCAAGTATTCAGTTGGTACTATTTATCTTTAAATACAGTGACGATTTGTTTTATAGTATTTTTTGCACGTCTTTTTTAAATTTGTATTGTACCAAAATGTGTTACAATACAAATTTAAAAATCGAGTTACACGCCTCAGTAATTTAAAACCGCATCATCTATTGGAATCAATTTAAATGATCCGTTCAAATTATGTTTGTATGTGAATTATGAGCCCAATATTCCATAATTTTGTGCTTATGAGAGTTTATTAACAACAAGAACAATTTTAATGAACAATTCTAGATAATAAATAAATATAAATTTTACACACAATTCAATAACAAATCGATACATATCTCGCCATCTAGGTATATAATAATAATAATAAAACACGTCGACGATAACTCCATCATGTCGGTCTCTCAGAATGGATGTAGGAACGGATCCAGCTGTACTTAGGAGCTACTCCTTATTGATATGGCCATTAGCCAACAGGTTCGGCGTTCCCGAAAGGATCTGTCGACATGTTGGATAGATTATAAGAAGGCCTATGACTCGGTGCCACATACATGGCTCATGAGGGTGCTAGAATTGTATAAAATAGATACAACTCTACGCACCTTCCTGATGTCGTGTATGAGGCAATGGAGCACAGTCCTTCGCTATCCAGGATGTCGAAATATCCAGAGGAATAGCGAACCTGTAAGGATCGAGCGAGGTATATTCCAGGGCGATAGTTTCTTCGTCGTAGTTCTAAATTTATATTAACATCAACCAGTACTCAGCCACGTCGACAGCCTTAGCGTTGGTAAACGCCAGAAACTAAGTTCTTCCAACTTCCTTCCTAAAATTCAATACAAAAAACCGGGAAGGCAAAGTATGAATCGTGCTATAAACTCAATACATTTGTGCGCTAAACTAGTTATTTCCACAATTTGCTAGAGCGCTTTCAAACTGGAAACTTTTCATTCGCTTGATGTACGGTTTGGTCCGTATTGATTGAGTTGTTCGGGCTCGTTTTTCGATGGTTTTTTGTGTGAAGTCTATAGATTATTTTGTGCGGTAAGAGGAAACTAGCTAATTTAGTACCTAACTGTAGTTGGTATTTTTAGAAATCCATTTTTCATAAATTTAATAAACTGACTTAAATATGACTTATATGTATACCTACATTATCAGCAAATAAATGATTTCTTTCTTTCTTTCTGACTGCCTAGTAACTAACTAAATATTTAATTTGTGCAAATTTGCAAAAGCCTTTCCGGCACAAACTTCAGCAAGTACTAATTTTAAACCGATAAAGGTTATGCGTGATATTAAACTTGGTCTACATGCATTTAGACAAGCTAGGCCTTACTGGACTGATAAAACATTATAAGTAAATTCAAACGGCCTAGTTTGACTGATGAAATAGTAAAGAGGATTTGTATTTCTCTAGATCCTACTCTTTGCCGGTAAATCTTACATCATTGAAGCAATATAAAAATAATAGTGGTGCTTTATAACATATTTTCAAAATGACTACTTTTACCAATATCTATATATATCAAAATTAATTGCTGTTCGTTAGTCTCGCTAATACTCAAAACCCCAACAATTTTCCAATAAATAATAATTGGCATCAGCACCCCAAGCTTTTTTACAATCAAATATTTTTTTATGTTAATTACACTATTCTTAATTTAAATTTTCAAAATTTTAGTTTGGTTTTCTGTTAAAGCGTATTTTTTTAACTATTATTTACCTTTTACTTTTTAGTTCAATCGCTAATCCTGAATATCCTGGTGAGGATAATGTGACAAACTATTTAAATTGTTGCATTTTCATCGGTCCTTGATAAGTGTGGAAAGTTTCAAAATAATCCAACGTTTCGAAGGGGGTGAAAATTATGTAACAACAGCGTGCTGGTGCCTACACTTATGTATGGAAGCGAAGGTTGGGTATGGCAAAAAAGACATGAAAGTAGGATTAATGCAGTAGAAATGTGTTCCTTGCGAAGTATGTGTAGCGTAACTTTAAATGATAAATGGAAGAATGATGTAATAAGAGAACGTTGTGGTTTAAAAGAAGATGTGGTGACTTAAATTGAAAAGAGTGTGTCCATGGTTTGGTCATGTTGAGAGGATGAATGATAGTTGACTAACGAAAGGAATTTACAAGGCAGCCATGGAAACGCCGGGAGGGGACATCCTAGAAAGACATACATATACCTTATTGGTAATGTTCTTCAGAAAGGCCAGGTGCGCAGTACTCATAACCGGCGTGTGTGTATGACTAGATGTATGAATGTGAGTGAAGCAAAAGGAGTATGTAAGAATCGTAGCAGGTGGCGTTCTGTAGTTTCTGCCTACTCCCATGGGAAAAAGGCGTGAGTTTATGTCATATGTATGAAAATCATGTTCAAAGATTCCATTACATAGATTCATACAAACCAAGCTAATAAAAGCGTGTTAAAAACACGCAAGCTGTGATCAATTGGGATCCATCGCAATTATTATTGTTTCTAGTAACTATCCAACTTATACACTAACAACGCCACAATTACATAAAAATTAAAGACTTTTGAAACAAAAAATTTAACCAGCTTAGCTTAATTCGAGACCCAGTCAGAAAGCCGCTATCTTTAAATGCAAATCCGTAACATTACGAATGAACTTAAAGGAGCAGAAGTCGGGCAGATAAAGAGTTTTAATTATAAGAAGGACGGAGCTACACCTGTACTCTGTGATTTGCATAGAGAGTCTTATTCTTATTCGGTTATAAAATCAGTCTTGTGATTCAGAGCTTTATGGTATGTGTGAATGAGTCAGTTGTACAAATCGCTGACGAAAAAACCAATTGATAGGCAAATGCCAAATGCCAACTTGGAAAATAAATATTGCCTTTACAACTGCGTTCTTCTAGGCACCTTAACAGGTTCACTGACCAAATAGTAGACACAATTAATCAATTACTTAAGTCATAGACGATTCATTGGACAGGGAAGTTCTTAATATAGATAAGCTAACTAATACATAAGAGGTAAAACTGATTGGTAGCACTAATTAGGATGTAATCTCTGCAAATACTGAATCGATTACCAGAATTCGTATAATGATTGAAAGGTACACTATTGTTGAGTATCATGCTACTTTTTATTCCGAAACGATAGCGAAGCCCGAAAAACCTAGTACATAATAGAAAAATGCTTTGCAAGCAATACATTACTCATCGACATTTTGAATTATGGAGTAAAACTAAAAAAACTTGACAGAAAATCTACATTCAAAATCGAATTTATTATATCAGGCTAAAATTGAAAGCAGTAGATTTCAGACATGAAAACAATTAAAACTAACAAATGCTTGCTGCAAGCGTTAAATACTTTGTAACTGTAACTTGTTCACTAGCTTCCAAATATACAAAGACTAAAATCTTACGAGAACTATGAGGTTTAACTGAGCGAAACAGCATCGACTATGTGCCAAGAAACTCGTGCTACAGTATCATATTATGATACGCACTATTGTTTTCCTATAAGCCACGCGATTGTACCACGACGTCATCTAAGTAACTGTAAGGCAGTTACCCAGTAGTCCTTTACTTGGAACTATTATTAATTCGATTGAGTCGTATAGTGACATTTTGATAACTTATGGCTATATTTTAATTTTTAGTTTCAACTTAGTCTCTCTAAATATGTTTGGTCGGCACAATCCATTTTCGTCTTCCATTCGCCCTTGTTAACCGTCAGGTTATCATTCACTTGCTGTTCTTTCATATCATTCCACACAAATTCCATTTTTGGCCTCCTTCTCCATCCATCTATATTTATATTCATCACTCTTTTAGTAATTCTACTCATTTTATGAGCTGCTTCCATTTCAAAAATCCATCCAATCACAGTGGACTATGCCGTCATGTAAAAAACCCCTACAGATGACTGTCGTACATATTACAATTCCTACATTGTGAAGCAATAACTAGTCTACCAGCAATCTGTTTTCGCCTTACGACTAACCTCGGATAATCACGATAGCGTATCTGTGTCCTTTGTCAGAGTTGCATATTAGTATAAGTATGTATGTATTGCGCTCTGTGTTGCATGGACGAAATCGTTGTAGTTAATCTTTATATATATATATAAAAGAAGAAACTGACTGATCGATCAACGCACGGCCTAAGCCGCTAGGCCTAGAAGCATGAAATTTGGCAGAAATGTTCCTCAAGTGGCATAAGTGAGCACCAAGAAAAGATTTTTGGAAATTCCACCCCAAAGGGGGTAAAAAGGGGGTTGAAAGTATGTATGAATGTTTTACAGTTTGGAAATTGGACTCTTGAAATTTTACATTTACGTTCTTAGTTAATAAAAAGAATTCATGTATTCATTGGTTTTTGAAAATTCCACCCCTAATGTGGTATTAAGAGGGTTGAAAGTTTGTATGTAATTTCTACAGTTTGTAAGTTGGGCACGTGCAATTTTAGATTCACGCGTTTGAGTCATAAAAATAATTAATATTTATATTGGTTTCTGGAAATTTTATCCCTAAGGGGTCTATAAGGGGGTTCAAAGTTTATATGTAATTTCTATAGTTTGAAAGCTGTACACGTGAAATTTTAGATGTAATGTCCAGGTAGATAAAAAAAAAATGTTTTTGGAAATTCTACCCCTATGGGGATAAAATAGGGGTTGAAACTTTATATGAAATTTCTTCGATTTGGAAGGTAAAACATCTAAAATTGTAGGTTTACGCTGCTGATTAATAAAAAAACAATGAGTTTAATTATTACGGAAATGCCACCCCAGACGGGGGTAAAAAGGGGGTTGAAAGTTTGTATGTAATTTCTACAGTTTGTAAGTTGGACACGTGAAATTTTAGATTTACGCTCTTGGTTGATAAAAAGAATTCATGTATTTATTAGGTTTTACAAATTCTCTCCCTAATGGTAATAAAGTAGGGGTTGAAACTTCAAATGAAATTTATTTGGTTTGGAAGGTAAAATATCTGAAATAGTAGGTTTACGCTCATGATTAATAAAAAAAGTAATGAGTTTATTGATTTCCGGAAATTTTACCCCTAATGGAGGTTAAAGGTGGCAATTTGTTCGGCTTATATATTTGAAACTTGGCATAAATACTAGCAGCTGATATTTTATGTTTTTTTATTGTTTTTAAAGTAAAGGTTGTCATTACAAGTTTTTCAAAACTACTCCTATAATACGATTTAGGGTGTGTTAAAGATTTTTGAAGAATTTTATTGCACAAGGCTTCTTTTTTTGATGTAGGGTAACAAACTAGAGATATTTGTTGGAATGAATTCTAAGTCCTTGGGCAAAATAATAAAGGTAACGTAAATTTTTCGGAACTACCCCCAAAAGGCGATTTAAGGGATGTTAAATATGTTAAAGTTTGTATGGAAAATCTCATTTCGTGGATTAATAAACTTGAAACTTGGGACAAATAAATACTAACCTAAGTAAATAATAAAGGATATCAATATTAGTTTTTCGAAACTTCCCCTATAAGATGATTAGGGGGGTGTTGAAAATCTTGGGTTAATAAACTTGAAATTTGGCACAAATACTAACCTTAATAAATAATGTAGGTTGTTATTCGTTTTTCGGAACTATGCCCAAAATACCATTTAGGGGGTGTTCAAGATTTTTGAAGTATTTTATTGCACATAGCTTCTTTTTATGCTGTAGGGTAGCACTAAGGAGGTATTTTTGGAAATTCAACTTTTAAAGAGACATTTATTTGTATAAAAACATTTTTACAAAAAAATATTACCGTTTTACAACTAAAAACACTACAAAGTGTAAAATAAATTTCTTTTTCAAAGTCGGTGTCTTTGGTAGGTACAATTTTTGAAAGTTATTTTTCACTTTGTAGTGTTTTTAGTTGGATTTTAGTGTTGGTAGTGTTTTTCACTTTTTAGGTGTACTTAATAGGCAATTTTCCTTTTGTCACTTAATTGTTTTTTGTGTATGTTCACCGATATATCCTTCAAACAACACGGTGTTTGTAGTTCCAAATCGAGGAAGAGGTCGTCTTAGTGCCGTGAGATTCTTCAAAAAATCTTTGACACACCTAAAACATCTTCTGGGGGTAATTCTGAAAAACTAATGATGGCAATTTATTATTGCCCAAGGAATAAGATTTTTAACCGACTTTCCAAAAAGGAGGAGGTTCTATGTCCTCTAAATCCAAACATGAACCGTAGATATCTACGATTTCTTTTATTATTATCCCATTTATTATTGTTTTAACAATAGCTTATTTTTGATCGCCTTCACTTACTGCACATTTAGTTGAATAAAATACGAAATCATGCGAACGAAGTCGCGGGCGGAGTGCTAGTTGTATATAAAGTAAAGATAGTCGTTTGTTTAAGTTGGTCTATGACACAAAGATACTCGTATAATTGTGCCATATTTTTTGCCAGTCCATTTTGAACGGTAACCTAACTTCATAAAATGTTGACCAGAGTCCGTGCTCTGGCGTGTCAACACGATCATGATTTCGCTTCTTCTTCTTTTTCGTGTGATGATGTGACCACCCTGGTGTCAGAGATAATCAAACCGCCTCTCGGAAACCCACAGGCCTCTGACTTGCCTATTTCAGCCTTTCGATAACTATATAAGCCCAGGTTTCCTCACGATGATTTCCTTCACCGTTGCCTGTGATGTCCCCGATAAACTTAGAAAGTATATAATATGAATTTAGAAAAAGTAACATTGGTACTTGCCCGGATTTGAACCCACGACCTCAAAATCACGAGAGTCGAAGTCTTAGCCACTGGGCCAGCACGATACTATGATGACTCCGCTGTAGAAAAAGGATAGTGCTTTTCAACCTGTACATCTCCGTCTCTCTCTTTTAGTGTAACCATAACAGTTTTGATACTTCAGAGTAATAAGGCCCCAGTGCCAGCTACAACATTTTTTTTTCTATAAGTTCTTTGAAAAAAAATTGAAGCCAGCTCTTCTCCGCACTATGTAAATTCAACCGATTGAATGGCTACACAATCTAGATACCAAGTAAAACATTTTATCAATAATAAATTTCAGCTCTCACCAATACAAACTGACCAATCCAATTTGTACCGCCACTCAAACATTGAAACAAATCGCGCGATAACAAATAAAATACACAAATGCAAAAAGTCTCCGCCAACCTGATTACATTCAGACGGGGCATCAACCCTTAAATCCGAAAATAAACAGCATCATCGAACACAAATATACCAAATTGAATTGAATCCTAAAATGCAACAATATCGGATCGTGTAAACAGGTTTATACCCTTTTGTGTAGTCCAGGGATGTTAACAAGCTCCGTAACCAAAACCGAAACTATCGGATAACCTAAATAAAAATTTATCAGTAACCGTAACCGAATCCGATATAAAAGTATCGGATGATTTCGGAATGGGGCGGCGTTGATAAAGGTAAATCACTTTTCGTCTGAAAAGTACACAATATGTTGTTAGGATAAAATTTCCATTATGGGCCGTTGATTTCAAAGTTTAATTTTTTTTGTAGGTCATCATAAATAGAAAGCTTTTTACAAATTTTCAAGACTCGGAAATTTTATGTTTTTTTGTATGTTTTTCGTGAGGTAAAAATATGAGAATTAGTCCAAGAGCGAGCGAAGCGAGCTCCGGAGCTTAGGGCACCCCGACATGGACAGGTTAGGTTTGAAGAGATGACGAGAGCTGAAGTGAGCGAGCAAAGCACCCCTCAGACAGAAATAGGAGCCCCGCGCAGCGGGGCTTCGTCGACATTGTTGTTAGATAGTAATTTTAAAAACTTTAACAATGGATATCTCCTTAACCATGGGATTCCGCGCAGTGGGGATGGTACAGTGGGGAAGCCCCACCACCCCCCACTTTCCTACCCCCCTTCCCGCCCCAAAAATCGATGGACTTTGATAGAAATTTTTATTCTAACCTAAAAACTTTAACCATGGATAACTCCATAACCATGGGGCTCCGAGTGGTGGGGATGGTAAAAGGGAGGAGAAACCCCTCCCCCCATCCTCCGTACTCCCCCCTGCGCCATAAATCAGCAGCCCATAAAGGAAATTTTAACCTGTTGTTATAACATAGGATTTAATTGAAAAAGCAAATGGGGCCAACCATAAATAACCAACCATATAATAAAAAATCGGATCTAAAACTAGGATCCAACGAAAATAAATCGTCTAAATGAGACACGTCTTGTCTGCCAGGCCGAGCCGACATACTAGCCGCGCGCGTCACTTGCATGTGTGATGTAATGAATAAAAAAAAACTAATATACGTAACGGAACTATCCGAATCTAACAAATAATCCAAAATAATTACATATCCGTAACCGGTATAATATTATTTCTATATCCGTATCCAGATCCGAAATTTCATATCCATAACATCCCTAGTGTAGACGTTTGTTCTGCTCCGAAACTTGTTCGACCTTTAAAATGATCTGATCCGATTCTCAGGACGTTTTAAAACGAGTTACAGTACGCGCCCTTCAGGGTGGGGGTTGTAAGACAGCGGGTTATCTTAACCCTTTACGGTTAAAGGGTTCTTGCGGTCGGAGATCAATTTATTCGACCCTGTACCCCTTTGTAGAGGGCAAAGATGGTTTATATTAGGCCCAAACAGTGTTAGGATAGGTAAGGATGAAAAGAAGAAATTCTTCAACATAAAATATTTTATTGCTAATTTCAGAGCCCGATGTAAAATAAATAAGTTAAAGAAGCTTGTAAAAAGAACAATCAGAAGAAAGGTAAATAATATTTATTATCATAGCTAAATTTAATGCAACTCTTTAAACTTAACTTTAAAGTCAGTTTATTTTGACATAATTTTACTTTTCAATTAACCCTTTTGAAGAATTGTATTTTCAACAACCTATGACTTTACTCTGGGTTTTGTTTTCAATAGAATGTTGACAAAGCATGTTGATTAATTTTGAATTTAAAATGTTATCATCATCATATCAGCCGAAAGACGTCCACTGCTGGACATAGGCCTTCCCCAAGCGTCGCCACCATTGTCCGGTCCCGTGCGTCTCGCATCCAGCGGATACCTGCAACCTTCACCAAGTCATCGGTCTTTCAACGCAACGTCTTTCGGGTCGCGGTCGCCACTCTAGAACTTTTCTGTACCATCGGCCATCCGTTAATTGAAAATGTATTTTTTTTTATTATTTTGTATACCTGTAAAAGGCTGCCTGGTAGAGACTGCCTTGTTTTATTAAATCCGCCTATGTACCAGTACTGTATCAATCTGCCCAGGCTTTTCTCAACTCTATTGAGATTGGCTTCCAGTCTAACCAGATATAGCTACAGTACTTATAACCCGCGACGGAAAAAGAGTATGTGTATTTGTCTGTGGTATCATAGCTACTGAACGGATGAACCTATATTGATATCGATTTTTTTTGTTTGAAATATGACTTTATTGATAGTGTTCTTAGCTATGTTTCATGAAAATCGCAATCTGCCTTATTTTATCTCTGCACCACCCTAAGGTCGACTGATAGAAAATGCCTAACGCATTAAGTCCGCCTTTGTACTTGTGCATAAAGTTTTAATACATAAATAAAATCGGTTCAGCCGTTCTAAAGTTAGGGGCGTTTTACTGTTTGAATCAGGGTATTTTCGCAAGATATCGTGTCATAGTTGCGTGTCTACTTCAAGATAAATTATGTAGCATAAAATAAAAATGTGTCGGGGGCTTTTAAATAGTTCTTGTATATAGAACAACTGCTTATCTGACCTCCACAACCCACTAAGTGGATACATGGACAGGTACCCAGGGTACCCTTGGTACGACTGTTGTCCGTAAAGACTGTCAAAAAACAAATCCTTGTTAGAAATATAAATACACATATTTTTATTTGCTGAACATAATTATTTAAGAACGCTATGTCTAGCCGTCATCGGTGTACAAAGTTATATTGGTACAAACGTATTTATAATAAATTATCAAACAATTATCACAAATCACTAAATAATTCTAATTGAAATACAATAACAAAACATTTCAATCAAATATAATAATAATAAATTCTAGTTTAAATTGTCAATAAAATTGTCTTAATTGTGAAGGTATTCTATAACCGTCAGTAAGTTATTTTTTTCATATTTTTTTTGTAAAGCCTTTTTAAAATCGTCTGTTTTTTTTTTTTATTCGTCTAGGGATCTTATGTTTTGTTCCGTTCTAATTCCAACAACTAAACCACTGGTATTTGACTCAACTTATATTTATTTTCTATTCTGAATAGATAAACTAAACCTCTCACCACTTCTTGTTTAAACTAATACCAAAAGAAGGTCTAAGATAAAAGGTACAGTCAGTAAAAATGATTTGTATGTAATTAAAAGACCTTTAATTTGAAAAAAAAACAAATAAAGCCAAAAAAATAAAATTTTGTTAGCAAACTAGTTCAATAATAAAATATGACTAAAGTCACTTTATTATAATTTTAGTTCCTCCTTGTACCTGTATATTTTTTTTTTGCAAAAACTTCATAACTAGAAAAACTTACTTTCAAAAATTTAAATTACCTGACGTTGTTATTATTAGATAGGTATGTAATTAAAAAATAATAATACATCATAACAAATCGATTGAATAATAGAGAATCAATTATATTTTGAGCTTTGATTTGATCATTTGAATTCTGTATCGTAAAGGTATTTGCGAGCATTATAGATGAAGTAAGAACTATTTTGTTTTAGTTTTCCATTTTTGTCTATGGATATGGAAAGATATAACTGGATCTTGATATTTATTTAGGAATGGAAGATAAAGAAAATAATGAAAGATAATATGGCAAGGAAGGAAGTTGCTACTGAGATTAGGACTAATATGAAAGAAGACATGTTGCGGCGATCCCAAATAAATTAGGATATGGACGAAATAATGATGATGATGATAATAATGTTAAGAACTAATTGGGTTCATAATTTAAATTGGTAAAACTTTCTTGATACCGCATTGAAACAAACTGTAGCTGCAAGAAGTATTCATTGAAGACAATGATTTCAGCAGAGAAGTAGTCGATAACTTTGAAAAAGTCTTCTACATATTTTACAAACAAGAAGACTAGTAAAATTTGAAAATTTGGATAGCCCTCGACTTATTTTTTTTTCATGCTACATAATTTATCTAGTAGTAGACACGCTTCCATCAACAATCTATTGGACATGTAATTATGACACGATATCTTGTGAAAACACCGATTTTCATCAAACATAGCTAAAAGCACTTTTGATAAAACTACCTTATAAATAAAAAAAAAACAAAATCAAATCAGTTCATCTTTTTACGAGCTATGATGCCACAGACAGATACACAAATACACATTTAAACAACACACAGAAATACACAAACATACTTCCAAATTATAACACCCCTCTTTTTCCGTAGAGGTGTAAAAAGATGATTTTAAAGGTCTATCTATATTCGTAAGAAGAAGAATTATAGATAGCACTTACCTTAAAGGTCTGTCCACACATATCAGGGCCGTGCCCGGGACGATCTATAATTCTGCATTATTTTCATATTTACTAGAGGCGAACCATGTAATTAAAACCAATAATAATAATAGTCACTACAAAAAATACAACGAATGTTACGTTCCATAACATACTTGATTTGAAATGGCCTACAGTTATTAATTTTTAGCTTCAAAACAGGAAAAAGACTGGAAAAATACTACTAAAAACAACGTAGGCACCCATCCCTTTAATTAAATATTCCAAAAGCAAAACAGCTCTCGTTCTTTTTTTCACTTTTATGCAAATTCTTAGATCAACGTCGAAATGCCATCAAGACTCAATCTCATTTGGTATGTAAATTCTCAGGTAAAATTGAAAATGCCTTCCTATAGTCCATTAGTGCTTTAAGCGGTCGCTTCGGGACCAAACTTGGAGCTTTCGGGTTTGTAATCTTTATTAAAGGATTTCCGAGACCCAGTATTGATTGAGTTAACAATACCTATTTGAATTTTCATTTTGTTTCAAGATGAGCAATCAGTGAAGTAAAGGAACTGAATTCTCTGGAGGAGACGTTCTTTGCCTGAGTGGTTAAGGGGAACGTAGCGGTAACAGGAAACGGTGTTGCTTCCTGGATATTTTTTGAGTGAAATGATACACCGTTAGATATAGAGATGGATGGAGTAAGTAAAGCAAACTTTGACGAGATATTACAATATGCTTCCTAGTATTTTGCTTTTCAGGAAGTTTCCTGGGCAGAAAAAATATTAGAGATTATCAAATAATACTGGACACGTATTTTTTGCTTTATCAAATAAATACAAATTACAAGGATAAAGCGCATCAAAGTTCAGGATTGGGGGCTTGTGACGTCATTTTGTCAATATAAAGTATAGCACCGTGACGACGCATGATATTTCAATGCACTGTATCGTCGTAATTTTTTGTTTACGTGGCAAAAGAAAAAAACCGTGTCCAATATTTTTTATTAATCTAACTGACGGACAAAAAACAAATTAACATTCAACTATCCTATTACACCTTGATAGATGGATGAAAATGCTTTTGCGAGTGGTATTTGTAAAAGTATGTCCATGCACCCTGAACAGCTTCGGTTCCAGCTCTCTGAATGGTTTATATTTATAACATGGCTTGGGTTTTTGTCACGAAATAATATGTTCTCTGTATGAGAAGAGGTATTTGGACAATAACAGGCCGTTGGTATTACTATACATGCCTTTATTATTATATAGTTAGTGCTGACAGCAAAAAAGGTAAAAGAACATATATAATTGTATAGTTTTGGAAACGTTAAATATCTTATAAGCATATCACCACTTCCTGTGGCATCAAAAATGATGTTGATAGTTCAGTAATAGACTTAACTGAATCAATTAAAAACACCAGAATTTATAGCATTGAATAACTAGCACATATTTAACTACATACCTTTTTTATTTTCCTTAAAACGCACTCAGGATGGAACCACGGAAATAAGGCTCATAAACCTATACATATTTTGTTACTCTTTTAAAATAAACTAGAGAACAAAAATGGGAACTATAAACGTTGACAAGCTTGCATCTTTATTGGATATAGTGGCTAGGTTTGCGACGCGCTAAGAGTGGAAATTGCAGATGTAGAAGCTTACAAAGAATGGAAACATTTAGAGATAATGAATTCTCGACACACATTCTTACTTGGTCTCTAGGTGCCAATGTATTGTATTCTGTTTCATACTCGTATATGCAACTATTTTTTTTAAACTGGATAATCTTTGATTGTTGCTAATTGAGAGTAGCTGAGAATCGTCTTAAGAATCGTGCATTTGGAAAGGTGTTTGGCTTGCTAAAATATACGATGATAATGCTGCATCTTTTTGTCGCTTTTGTTTTTGTATAAAATTAAGTCATATTGTCAGCATAGGATACAAAATGATTCTCTAATGAAACACATAAGCACATATATATAAGCTCTGAAGCTCCTAAATGTATTTTGTTATTATCTAAACTAATGAGTATTCTATTTATGTGGGGATGTCCAACACATACTATTGTAATAATACGTATGGTTCTGCCTGTCACGACTTACTTACTACTTAAAAGAGAGACAACGAACAATTTCCATCTTTTGACTATAAACAAATTCAAATTCACAATAATTTCTAATTCACATAGGCCTTCAAGAATTTCTATGAATCGACAGATTTTAATGCACGGTTCGAATTGGTATTTTCCTATGCAGAAGAACCGGCAAGAAATTCCACGGTACGGTTACTCTCCTAAAAATGTAATTATTTTTACAATGTGTCCCTAATATATTGGTCTCATCTCATAAGATGACACTATGTCACTATATAGATATCAAATAAGTGAAACCGCTTACCTCCTTAAACCTTTTACACAAATTATTAAGCAGTCTCTTCCAAATTTTCTATCCACATATAAAACCATCAAGTGGAAATAATTAGGGTTACCACAAAAACAATTTGTGGCCCGTGACTCCGAGACTCATCCGTTGGCCATTTGTTTTGTGCACAGCGTCATTTGGGCCCAGTGTTGGTACTGGACTTTGTTTTTTAATGACCGAGAAATTATGAAGGCGTTTGTTTTATTCGCTTTGAATTGAGTTATAAAATATTGAACATGTAAGAGGAAAAGAATGGTTACAAAGACAAGATGGTGGAAGAAGGCGATATGGCTAGGAAGAAAGCTACTATGATGCTAGTCACCTGAAGTTACGGCTGATACAAATGATCGAAAGAATGTGAAGTGCTGCTCATTGACCCAAAATAACGATTAGAATAAGACCAGAAAAATGATTATGGCTGAATTTGACAAAATAAACAGCTACTGAGTATATGCCCTGGTTTTCGTTTTAAGGATAATAATTATATTATGACCTGCACCGTGATTGTGTTAAAATCACAGTTTTGTTCAAAGCCGAAAGATTAAGTTTAGGTTGCCCCATGCAATGAATTCTGTTGAATTGTCAAAATGCAAGAGTTTGGGATCGATTTCATAAATTTTATATACTACTGCTTCTGATCATAATGCAGTTAAGCTGTAAACAAGCCCTTACTAGTCTTCTACAGAACTGTCCTTAATCAATCCGAAATCTGTAGGAATTTTACTTTTAAGACCAAATATATGTTTTATCAAACAAGAACGATCCCAAATCCAAAATTGTATCTGCTATCGCAAACTTTGTCAAATTTACTGAAGCGATGTGAGTATTCCTCCGGGCATTGTCCTTTTAAAGGCAAAATGTCGACATAAAACGAAGTACTAAAAGGAAAACAGCTATGAAACACTTTGACAGCGAACTATTCGACCAGGAAACAGTTTTTGCAAATATTTCAACCATTTACAACCCAAAAGTTTCTTTATCCACGACTTAGTGAGGTTTGGCGTTAAAGTGAAAAGGGTCCACTCAATTTCCGTTCGCGTTCGTCGCTTGAATGTATCATCTATCTCTTTCGTTCTAATTAGAATGGGGATATGTTAAAAGGGGAGGTGTGACATGTAGTTTCAGACTAGAGATAGCGATGTCAGAAACATTCCCCATCAAAATAGTTGTGTTGGAGTTCCATGTCGAAAATGTTCAAGTTAGGCAGCGGGCAAATTATTTTACTTTGTGCTTTGGCGTTTGTCGAGTCCTTTGTTTCTTCCTACCAAATGTTGTGCCACATTTGCTGCGAATTCTACGATGCGATTTGGAATTTCTCCTTTTTATTTTCCTGCACTGCATGGCTTTTGTTCGGGTAAGGCACACGCTTATGCAATATAAAATTGTTGTCAAAGTAGTAAATGTTTGAGTGACTTGTTGGCCATGACAAGGAGCTTAAATTTTCGGATATGTACGGTTTTTAGCACCGTAGGAAATACTTGGGAACGGCAAAAATAATATTTTCATACCTACACATTTTTATTGCTAAATGAAGAAATGCGTACAGACCATTTAATGTCTTACCTTTGGAGTGGTCATGAATATCGGCGAATTGCATAGCATTTATAAAATATCATAGCGTAATAAATAATATTGAACCAGTTATGAAAACTCAATATTGTTTTACCTCTTTTACCCAAAGTTTCATGTTGTAATATTTTTTCGATAGAATATTATAATAATAACTTGGCATTTTAAATACTTGAGGAATATGATCAAGCCATATTTAGCTCTGCGGTTATGAAAACTATGTTTTTCCTTTGGAATAAGGTAAAAGTGTTAATGTTTTGACGTTTTGTACTTTTGTGATAAATGATTTAATTTAGAAAATTTATTTGAAAAATAATAATTTTACGCTCATATTAAATCAAGTCGGTACCGGTCGGTAACTTTTAAGGAACCCAGTCACAACAGGCATTTTATTACTTAATTAACGGAAGGCTTCTAGTGGTTTCAGGTATTTAGTCTGTGTATTAAAATTTATTTCAAACACATTTTTAAGTCTTCAACGCCTACTTTGATGTCTTTGACTGTGACGATAATTAGGATTGGATTTTTTACAAAAATCGTATTGTATTTTTGTAGGTATTGAGTACTTTGCCCTGTTGTTCCAAATTTTCAAGAAAACATTTCATTCATTTTATTATCCTTTGCTATTTGTAGCTTTCATCTTTTGGGAGACATCGACCCGATTCGTTCCTTTATTTATTTCAATTCTTCCTTGAGATTTATTACAACCTTAAACCAGCTCGTTTGACTGGGCAGTAATTAAATATCACTTCTTGAGTTTTCATTATTATTATTATTTAAGAAAACTCAGGCAGCAAGCAAGCTCGTGACTTTTGGTCACCATTTTCTTGAAATTACTTTGACAGGTTCTGGCACGCAAGTCTATTCAGCAAGCTTCCTGCTTATGGCATCCCAGCTGGTTTTTGTAGCTGGATATCAGACTTCCTCAGTGAACTGTCGATCCGAGTAGTCGTTTGACGGCTGCTCCTCTGAACTTTAATGCCGGAGTTCCTCAGGGGTCTGTTCTCTCTGCAACTCTTTTCCTGCTGCACATCAATGACCTACATCTGCCTGGTATTGTTGGGTACGCAAATGATAGTACTGTTTCAGAGAGGTACTTGTCAAGCGCAAAAACCAGCGGGGATGAAGTACATTCCTTGAGAGAGGCTGTAGTGGAGCGGACAGATTTCATCTTAAGTCTTGTCTCCCGGTAGGGTGATGACAATCTGGTCTCTTTTAACGCCACCAAAACACAGGCATGTCTTTTTACCGCAAAAAGGACTGATTTCATCCAAACGCCTACTTTTCGGGGTGCATCTGTTCCTGTAATTGATCGGCTCAAGCTCCTTGGCATGGAATTGTCATCCAGTCTCAACTTTTGCGCCTCCATTGAGTAAATAGCCCAAATTGCGGCAAATAAACTGGGCGTCCTAAACAGAGTGAAGTGATACTTTATGCTTGGACCGCTATTAACTATTTACAAGGTACAAGTCCGATTCTGCATTGAGTATTGCAGCCCACCTTTGGGATGGCTCAGCTAAATATCAGCTTGCCGCGCTTGACTTGGTGGAACGCATAGCTAAGAGACGAATTCATCATCATCATCATCATTTCAGCCGGAAGACGCCCACTGCTGGACATAGTCCTCCCCCAAGCGTTGTGACATTGACCGATCCCGTGCGTCTCGCATCCAGCGCCTTCCCGCAACTTTAACCAGGTCATCGGTCCACATAGTGGGAGGCCTTCCAACGTATCGTCTTCCGGTTCGCGGTCACCATTCCAGAACTTTTCGGCCCCATCGGCCATCCGTTCTGCGAGCAATGTGCCCTGCCCACTGCCACTTAAGTTTGGCAATTCTTCGGGCTATGTCGGTAACTTTGATTCTCCTGCGGATATCATCATTTCTGACGTGATCACGCAAAGACATTCCGAGCATAGCCCTCTCCATTGCACTTGGGGTGACTTTAAGCTTTCTGATAAGGCCCATTGTGCGCCTTGTCTCGGTCCCATAGGTGATCACTGGCAGCACACACTGGCAGACTAATTGGCGACGTCAAAATAGTGGATGCCAAGCTTCACAGCTTGGCTCATCGCCGTAGTGTTGCCTGCTTGTCAGTCTTCTACAGACTGTACTTTGGCGAGTGTGCTCATGAACTCCACGAACTCATCCCACCGGCCCCCTTCTACCATCGGACATAGACGCACTGCAAGTTACCATCCTCATCTAGTTGCCATTCCACCAATTCACACCAAGCGCTTCCAAATATCCTTCATAATGCGCACAGCAAAAGAGTGGCGTCTGTGTTTCTGAACGCATACAACCCGAATCTCTTCAAAGTAAGAGTGCAAGGCTTCTTCTGGGTAAGCTCACTCCATCATCGACTTTGTCTCTGTCACCTCTGACCTAGACTAGAGTCAAGAGCAAACCCATCATAAATACTACTTTTCAAACAACTAAATCTTAAGAAACAATAATTTTTACATTCAGAATTATCTCACCCAATTAAATCACGTAATTCAAAACAACCAGTCACGCTTCATAAAATAACAACCAAAAACCAGAATTTCGATTAACAAAATCCCTTCATCTGTCTATCCATTCACAAAACGACGGTTTTCTCGAAAAACAAACAAAATGACATAAAAGTCAGATGAAGTCTTCCTCAATTAAGTTAATTGCGTTTTGTCGACAATCGCCGAACGTCCTGATTGTGAATGTTCGTTTTATATTTCTATGAATTGTAATTAGGAACTAGCAGGACGATGACCTTTGGGCGAAATGTGGTAACTTCGGTTAGATTACGGACATCAGAGGTCGGCAAATAATTTCAAATGGGGTCCGAATAGATTTCTTTTTATCGAAACCACAAAAATAAAACTCATAATTAATACTTTTTATTTAATGCAAGACAAGGTGATTACAAAAAAAAATAAACAAAAATTGTTACATATTCTTAAAAATGTATGCGAAAAATTACACATGCGGTCTTGAGCCAGTTTTAGACTTCAAAAAGGAAGAGGTTCTCAATTCAACTGTATTTATTTTTGTATGCTATTAAAACTTTTTAGTAGGTGAGCCGATTTTGATGATTCTTTTATTATTTTAAAGCTGGTGCTTCTCATGTGGTCCCATTTATTTATATACAACGAAACCCTACAATAAACAACAGCACATCTCTAGGGATTACTGAAATCCAATGTCTTCTTATTGTTTACGCCATTTCATAACATAACATCACACAAGTACGGTCAAAAGGGGTACGCAGATGTGTCCAGTTCACTCTGGTTATGTTTTATGTTGTTCGGGTAATCTATTCTAAAAAGAGAAAAATAACCTTATGGAAAAAATTCAACCGACTTACAAAAAATAACACTACAAAGTGAAGTATAACTTCAATTTCGAAAGTCGGTGACAAAAATCGAAGAAACAAAAACAGGAATAACGAACACGTTTACACCTATTAAATTGAACTTATTAATAGATGTTCGGCTTTTTTCAATTTCTTAAATATTACCAAAAAGAGGGGACAATCACTGATAGTAAGCTAAAATTACGGTGATTGTTATAAGCAATATATATTTATTCAATAATGAATGGCTCCTGTGATATAGACGACACGGCACCAAGCTATGGAAAAAGATAGTACCTACAGTGGCGTTATAAAAAAAGAAAAAAATTACTTCACGTCACATTAACACGTACGTTTAATTAGTTTTAAAATAATAATAACAAAAATATTTAAAAGAATACATAAAGGTAAAAGTCTTGATTATTTAAAATAAAATAAAACCGCGGATATTGATATTGAATTTGTTGTTTTATAAAAACATAGGAGATAAAATTTAACTAGATTTAAGAGTGTTACGCTGAACACACGTGCCAATCCTCTACGTAGTTGCTTCTTCAGTTGTAAACAAGTCCTTTATGACACAAAACAAAGTTTTAATTGTTCGAACTATCACTTCATTTACTAGGTTATTTTTAACACAAAACTAAATGAAATTAAAAATGATACGTCAATTACTCGTCGGCGCTTTGCACCTGGCAAAAAATCTGCTGTCAGTAGTGCTGCTTAAATGCTGGATTACGGGTAGAAATAAATAACACCGCAATTCTCGGAGCAAAACACAGGCTGTTGTAAACGTACGGAACGTCAGACTCCACAGGGTCGCAAGGGCTCACGGCTCCAGTCCGTACGGTAAAGCCGGAGTACGGCTTCTAATAACTGATGTCTACAGACAAAGAAATAGACAATCAAAATAATTACAAAAGGATTCTTTGGAATATCAGAGATAGCGAAACTCCAAAGAATAATTTACAAGAAGCCACAATACATACCAGTTTTTTCTAGATGTTCTGTGCTGTATACGCGCGGCGGCACTAATGTACATAAGAAGTCATAACAATTAAAACTTTGAAATTTTGGCTTACAGATTCACCAAAAATATATTTCTGTCATCTATGATAATTTATCTGCAATTGCACTTTTTTTCTTCACCAATTTTGACTTATTATTTCTAATCAATCGAAATTTGCGAATTCTTACAACGTAACCTGCCAGCTTGTCAAATCAATAAAGGTGTTATGGCAATACGTCTTGTAGGGATCTGCTACACTACCTACTACATAATGTATGTATTTGTAATACCTAAAACTGCTTAATATCATGATACTTATAAAGAAAATAATATTCGAAGGGTAATTTCCTGATCATAAGAACATGACAGAAAATATCACACAAAGATGTTTATATCAAGGCCCAACCTATCCTCCCTTTCCAACCTAATTATGCAATGACCATACAAAACCTGAAGCTCCTTTATACTCATTATGACACCATAAAGCGAGGTTTTAAACGAGTTTTCAGAGTAACATCCTCAAATTTAAGGGTGCTTTTCAAACAGAGATGTGCGTGGTAGCTAAGCGGTCCGAGGATGTGTGATTGTTTCCACGAAAGTTGTGCGAGGAGCTTGGCTGTTGCAAGGATATATTGCAAAGCTGTAAATTAGGTTGTAGATGAGTCATGTCCTCCGTATCCTTGCTCACATACCTCGCTCGCATTCCTCGCATATCTAGCTCCATTTTTCATAACACCGAAATAAATATTGGGACTTGCGAATTTTTTCTTACTAGCAACAAAACAGAGTTTTCATTATTGCTAATTATTTTTTTATTATTAAATTAAAGTTTATTGTCAATAACTAAGATTGCTTAAATATCAAGCTACAAAACATGATTATAAGCGAACAAATATAGTTGCTGGTAAGACGCAAGTTCGCAAGCCTCAATAAAAAAAAATCGGGCAGTTGAAATTGAACCCATTGGTCGATGTTTTCTTCCACACCTCTTAGCTACCTTGCAAAGCACCCTAAAGGCGGAGACGACAACGCCTTGATAAATTACATTACGGTATGACAATTTGACTGAATGGGGCCGAGACAATGGCAACTGAGTTGTAATACTAAATGAATGGGTGACCCGTTTTCTTCAAGCTTTTTGCTTTAAATGTGTGTGTGTTCAAAGTGAAGTATGTTATTCGGTTTGGGGTGTGGGTAATTAGGTTTGCAGCTGTTTTAGAAGGTCGTAATTGAGTTTATTGAACTGGCTTAGTAGTTAAGGTTATTGTAGGCGTTAGATTTATTCATCTGTTTTTAAACGTCAGCATTGATCCACGAGGACTTTTTTTTGATAAATTTATATAGAAAGAAGAAAAAAGAAAGAAAGAAAAAATATTTATTTGTGACCCGCACAGGAGACACGAGAAATATGCATAAAATTTAACAATAATATAAAATTAAAAATTAAAACCCTATGCGAGACCAAAAAGGTTCCTATCTCAGCATGTGCAGCGATATCCAAAAAGAAAATAACGCCGCGCTGTTATTCTGATAGGACCCACTGTTGATGCCACGGACACACTTACGGAAACCGAAAATACTTAAATAATAAAATAATATAAGTTATATATTGATATACTTGTCAATCAATTGATAAACTTGATTAAGATATACTTGTTTTGTCTAGGATATGTTCAGTACTTTGAAAACAGAATCACCATGCATAATTCAATTAATTTTGAAATATTTTTGTACTCCATTCAAAATAATTCAAGACAACACAAGGAAATCGTTTATAAAACATAACCACTGACTAGTACATTCCTAATTTAAATTTAAATTAAGAATCTGCTAATCAGTATTTAAACTGATCCGTCTGATACTCAGTGTGAGTGCATATCCTCTTTGACACACATGATGGAATGTCCCAAGTGCCAATACACCTGCACTTTGGAAAACCTTATGCTCGCCAATGACGTTGCAATTGAATGGTCACTTACTGGGCCGAAAATACTTAACAAGTTTTCCATTCGACCAGAGAAGAAGAAGTGTTTAAATTAAACACAAGCTTAGAAATTCCTATAAATAACGCTGAAATTTTCTCATAAATGACAAACATAAATATAACGCTAAAGCGCCATGCTCATAAGCTGCTCGAGAAACCTTAGTTGTTTAGTGCTCGTCAATGCTCAGGATGAGTTGAGCCATAAAAAAGCTAAGAGCACCTAAGGGCCACTTCGCTGGCATATTGCGCTCTTTTCTCTCCCAACAAAAAATGAAAACCTACACTTATTACTATGGAGTTTCCATTCGAATATAATTTGCGTTTTGAAGTTGGGAATTGGGTCGGTTTAATGGGTTAGATTTGCGGGCTAGTTTTTAAAAGCAAATCGCTTTTGCTTAATTTTAGACAAAATAATGACCATTCAATCAACCTGACTAGGTTCTTCGCAAAGTGATACGATACCCCTCGGCAAGACTTGTGCAGTTGTCCTATCTCACGACGGCCGGTTGGTCTTAGTCGTGTGTGCACATCTACATTGTTTCTGTGTGCGTAAGCTCGGGAGCGCTCAGTATCGCCTGAAAACACAAACTATACACACGACTTAGACCAAACCGCCGTCGTGAGATAGAACAACTGTATCAGATTGCCTGGTTTCTGATTATCCGTAACGACAGTCAAAGATCTACATATTTATTAGGTTCCTTTTGGTCACGAAGATACCGTGTGTGAAATAATTTTCGACCTGAATGTGAGTGAAGCCACTGGCTCTTGCCTTTCTGCTGTTGTTAGTCCTACATAGTAACTAAACGGTGTAAATATTTCCTTGTTACTTATACCTTTACATGACTAAAAAGTTATAACTTTTGCAGAGTTTTATGATAAAATGGCATGCCCCTAAATGGCATCTTGGGAACAAAATAATATTTTATCCAGCGAATTATCTTATCAGCCTCAAAACTTTCAGTCATCCTAAACACAGAAATACTCTTAAACAAATATAAACTGGAGTAAGTCCTGGAGAGGTCTTTGAAGTTCCGAGAAAAGATACGTCTTAGCGTAAAATTAAGATAAACTAAAGCTAATTAGTAAGGCGTTGTCTTAAGGATTACATTTCAAAGTGGAAACACAAAGTGGAACTTAGGAAAAATTAGACTTAGAACTTTGTTTATGTTTGTTTTTGAGATCGAATTATTTTAGAATCTTCCTTATGTCGCCTCAGTAGCTGTTAATTAAGTTTTAAGACTTTTGTTGCGAGGTTTACATTAACGAAATGTTTTTGGAGTAAAATGATTTCTTATAAAATATTTTCCAATTGACTGATACTGTATTACTTCTTTTCTTCTTCAATTGGTTCTCATTACTGAATATCATGGTCGCTAGACCGCTTTAAGTGGAAACTCTGCATCCATTTACTTCGATTTAAAGTTATCATTACCACCTGCTGCAATTTGCTTTATGACGTAGCGTCTTTCACTTGGTCAGACCATTGTGTCGGCGACTGTCCTCGTGCACTTTTTCTTTCGGTAATGCCAACACTAGCTGTATTTCAAAGGACCTAATGTAGACCCTTGAGGAACTCTTAAATGCACTGCTCAAATTTATTTTTACTAAAATTGCTAGCGTCTCAATTCATACATAATAGGTAAATACAAATTTTTTACTAAAACTGTGATATGTGAGCATATACTGGTTTTATATTATTTCATTTCTACCTAAGCAACGTAAGATATGCTGTGCAAATGCTCATACCGTGCCAAATTATAAGCCAACCAGCAAGCTTGGAACTGC
This sequence comes from Orthosia cruda, assembly GCA_964057195.1. Taxonomy (NCBI): domain Eukaryota; kingdom Metazoa; phylum Arthropoda; class Insecta; order Lepidoptera; family Noctuidae; genus Orthosia; species Orthosia cruda. The sequence continues at coordinate 32,307,617 of OZ059833.1, read as the reverse complement.
TCACACAACAGCTTATAAACACGGTCAGATTCATCATCCTCAGTTGAATTATGGTAATGCGCAGATGACAAATGGGCATCCAATACTAATCCGGGTGAGGCTCGCATGTTTGTCAAAGGCTTCCGTCACTACATACTATCAGTCTGGATGTCAGTTCTGTTGCTTTTGTTTTGTATGATGGTTTTCTAATGCACGTATTTGTTTGTTCTGATTTCTAAGAAGTAATAAATTAAATAAATGAAGATCAAGTTGGATTAATTTCGAACAACTGTTAACTAATACTAACATCAGATAGATTGTATATACTTTTTTATACACCAACTTTAATAAAACTCATAGCTCAGAAAAGATCTATTAGTTCAAATGCGAAAAGATATCTATTTTAATAAGGTATTTTTACAAACAAAAATATCACATTCATAAAAAATATCCAACATGTAACAAATATCTGAGATACATACAAATATTTGTTCTGTGCAAAAATACTCACTGCGCAAAAGCTTTTAAGAGAACCAATCATTTTAAAGGCAAATCATATTTACGGCTTTTCAAAATTACAGCTTTTATTTCAATGAAACTATTTACAATTAAACTTTTCAAGGATCGGGTCAGTCAGAGAGAGATTATAGCTCGTTTTCGACTCCTTTTGACTTTTTAGAATGTGACATTAAAAACTGATTACCTGACAATTTTTGATTATTATAGATTTGCATTTTATGATTATTATAATGCTAAATGTTGCATGCCATACGGTAGAATGTACTGGATCCAATTGTTTTATCTTTTTTTACACCATCAAAACTATGTTTTGTTACCTACATTCTTTGCAAATAAATGATTTCTTATTCTTATTCGAAAATAGGTTTCTATTGAAAAAAAATGTAAGAAACTGCATGAAAACGCTTTTGAACTCAAATTATTACAAAACTCTCTCCATAGAACAAAAGTATTACAAACATCAAATTACGAGACGACATAAAACAATTAAAGAAGTAGGAAGTCGCTATGTTTAGTAAAGAAAGGCAAACTGATTATAACGTTACCGTTGTCAAAGATCAAAAACAGTATTATTCAAAAACGACATATTATAACACAGACATTTGCAATTCAATAATATAAATATGAATTCATTTCATTTATCTATTTAAATAAAAGAAGAAACTGACTGACTGACTGATCGATCAACGCACAACCAAAACCGCTACGTAAATTTGGCAGAAAGGTTCCTCAAGTGACGTAAGTGAGCACTAAGAAAGGATTCTTGGAAATTCCACCCCAAAGGGGGTAAAAGTGGGTTGAAAATTTGTATGTAATTTCTACAGTTTGTAAGTTGGACACGTGAAATTTTAGATTTACGCTCATGGTTGGTAAAAAGGTTTTTGAAAATTCCACCCCTAAGGAAATAAAAAGGGGGTTTAAAGTTAGCAAGTGTAAGAGTACGCAAGAGCGTAAATTTATATCTGAAACTGTAGGTTTACGCTCTTGATTAATCAAAAAAAAATGAGTTTTTTCCGGCACCTTTAAGCCTCTTAGGGGTAGAATACCCCTAAGAGGGTTAAAGGTGGCAATTTGTTGGGCTTATATATTTTAAACTAGGCATAAATACTAACAGCATATAGGTAGGTAGGTTGTTATTACAAGTTTATCAAAACTAATCCTAAAATACGTTTTAGGAGGTGTTAAATATTTTGAAGATTTTTTCTGTGCAAGGCTTTTTATTATATAGGAGAGCAAACGAGAAATATTTGTGTGAATGAAAAGTCTAATTTCTTGGGCAAAATAATAAAGGTAACATCAGTTTTTCGGAACTATACACAAAAGACGATTTAAGGGTGTTAAAGTTTGTATGGAAAATTTTATTCTGCTTAATGCAACCAAAGTTTGGTCATTCTTGGGGCTAAGTCGGTTATCTCAGTTTTCCTATCCGTGTTTCCGAGTCGGATTCGATGAATACCTTCTGTAAAGTCACCGATTTTTATGAGAATGTGTGCTACATGGGTATTTAAAATGACCTTATTTTTATCCATATTTATCGTAAGACTCGTGCGACAGCTCCACTGCACTGTATTATTCTTCATAGTATTAGATGGTGAGTGGTGTACTCGCTATGGATCTTATTGAAAAGCCTCATAACTGAGATGTTGATCGAATGACCGGTGGGATTGTTATTTACCCACGAGCCCTTTATTTAGCTAAAACTTTTCGGACACGTCATTCAAGTTTAATAAATCGTAACTTAAACCGTAGATATCTACGATACCCGATTTATTATTGATTTAACAATAGCTTATATTTGGTCGCCTTCACTAACTGTACATAATGAAGTCATGTACTTAGTTGAATAAAATACGAAATCATGCGAACGAAGTCGCGGGTGGAGTGCTAGTTTACTATAGAATACAAAAATGATTAAAAGCAAAGTAAATGCAATACAATGATAACAATGCATGAAATTTAATTATAAATTCGTTTTTGTGTAAATAATGGAACAACTAGAAAATATTTGATATTAATGTAAATGAAATATACATTCGTATTTGAATAGTATTAGAAATAGTGGCAATTTTTGTTGCATTATAAAATTACAGACTTTCCAACAGTTCTATGCCCAACAGTGCCTAAAGATCTCTTTTTGCTTACTCCAAACAAATACAGCAGAGTTAAGCTGTGGAAGTGATATGATGATTACAAAATCTTAACTAAATCATTACAAAAAGAAAACACAACTCAAAAAGATTATACTACCAAAAATTCATACTGCATTTCAATTCCACAAGAAAAACCTGCAAGACAGGACAAACAAATAAAAGCACGTAATAACCATACTCCGTAAAGCCGAAGGCATGACGTAGCCAAAAACAATGTAAACTGCCGTCTTACACTGCATATTGCACTCGCCTAGGCTTATGCTGCGGCTACCGTACCGCCGCGGATTTGAGACAAATTCGTTGCGTTATAAACGTTGTCCTTCGTGGAGTTTCGAAAGGAAGACGATATGATGCATAAGAAATAGTTTATTATAGAATTGGTGCACAAGCTGTGGAGCATTCTATCAATCTTCCTAGATTATACCCAACTATATTGGGATTGGCTGCCAGTCAATCTGGATGCAGCGGATTACCATTATTTTACAGGGATCGCCGGCCTATTAGAATCCAGGAACCCAGCAATCGGGCAAAATAAAAAAAATACTTAAGGTTTTAATTTATAAATGTATCAGCAATGTTATATTAATAATCGGGTATCCTTATTTTTTTTTTGGAATTGGAAATCCTTCAATGACTTCTCCCGCTCTGGGCCGGCAGGCGTGTCAGATTTTACTGACCAGAACCTACCCGTGTTCCGTCAGTTGCTTGAGCCAGGGCCGCGGTAACTCTTTTTCAAATTTATCCGCGACCCAGACAGGCATCGGCCCTCGCGGACCCCGTTAGTTTTGCTAACATCTGTTTGAGGCGCACGAGGAAAACTACGCGCCCGCCGTCGACACGGACCTGGTACTTATCGGACGACTAGCTACATAATCCGGTGTGCCTGCTATCACAACGTAATCTAGCTCTAAGGAAAATGAGTACTCGAGTTCAATTTCCAGGTTTGGCAACGTTTGTAATTATATATTTCTGTAAGAACATTCTCCAAACATCGAAAACATCGTGAGGAAAGCGGCATGTCCTTGAACCAAAATTCGAAGACATGTGACATCTACCAATCCGCATTGGGCCAGCGTGGTGGATTATAGCCTACTCCCTCTATAAGAAGAGGCCTGAGTCCCAGCATTGGGAACATTAAAAAGGCTGTTAATGTTGTTGATGATTCTCCAAACATGCTCGTTAATAGTTTGTATTAGACTCGCCAATAAATGGAACCTACTATGACTAACTAAACATCAGTGTAAATAACTCTTATTAATTAATCTTATCGAGAAAAGGCTTGATACTAATGTATGCGTGTATAATCTTGTACTCAAACCATTCATTTTCTGTTAGCAATCGACTTATACACACACCAGAGAACACGAGAGTTTATTTGATGTAGGTTCTACAAAAATATTTATTTGGCACATCTCCTTTCCATGATATGTTTTAAACATTATTATTTATTTTGTAAACAATAACTAAGCAATAATACACAGACACATTAATGTCGTGCCCTGATGATCAACTTATCAGCCCTTTGCAAGCGGATCCAGAGCCTGGTGCTGAAGCCAACACCTTGCTTAATTCTCCAATCACGGAACATAAGAATAGCGGCAGCGTTGTACATCGCAGTAACAAGAGGTCCAAGCGCAGCCTCTCCGATGACATAACGGATGAAAGTAGCCTATCCCTAGAAGTTCTGCGTGACACTATAAGAAGTGAAATTAAAACCGCGTTCAATACTGAGGTTACTAAACTGGTCAAAGAACACCTTAAGAACTTAAACGAGAAGATTGCCAATTTTGATGATTCCTTAACATTCAACAACACCCTCTTGGAAGACATGAAGAGCAAACTTGATGAAAAGGTGTCCATCATAGAAAAGTTGGAGAAAGATAACAAAGATTTACGGTTGACGGTTTGCAGCCTTTCAGAAAGGCTTAACTCAGTTGAGCAAAATATGCGTGAGAATAACGTGGAGATCAATGGGATTCCTGAGCACCGCACTGAAAATCTTCCGAACGTCATCCTGCAGCTGACAGAAATTGTTGAATGCCCGATTGCCAGTGAAGACATTCAACACGCCACAAGAATAGCCAAGCTTAACAGAGACAGTAATCGCCCCAGATCAGTAGTTGATAAACTATTTAAACGAGCAACCCGCGACCACCTCCTGGCTGCTGTTACCAACTACAGCAAACTACACAAGGATGGTAAGCTCTCCACGCAGCACCTCGGCCTAGGCGGTAAGCGTGAACCTATTTTTGTGTCCGAACACCTGAGTCCCCACAACAAACATCTTCACGCTGCAACAAGACAAAAGGCCAAGGCAGCGCAATTCAAATTTGTTTGGGTCCGTGACGGTCGGATTTATGCTAAGAAAAACGAATCAACTCAAGGAATACATATCCGCAGCTTTGACAGTCTAGCCTTACTCAAATAGAATACCAGTATAATTATTTAACAATGATCATTGATGTCTAGCCTAAAATTCAATCCCCTTAATATGTATTACCAAAACGTACGAGGTATTCGGACAAAGACGACTGAAGTGTTTAACAACATCCTACAATGCGACTACTCTGTTTTGGCGCTGACCGAGACCTGGCTTAACTCTGATATTTCCGATAGCGAAGTTGTGGATAACCGATACATAGTTTACCGTAGGGACCGTGACCTTGCACGAAGTTCAAAAACTGATGGAGGTGGTGTTTTAATAGCCGTGTCCAAACATATTCCTTCACGACGAATGTACGCATGGGAAACCGATTGTGAAAGCGTCTGGATCACGTTAGATGTTGTTATTAATAAAAAACAAAAGAAAATAGCTATATGTGTAGTCTACCTGCCTCCTCCAGTCAAACTCGAAGTTTTGAATGGGTTTCTGAATAGTGTTAGTGGAGTGGCTGATTGCGTGGATGATATTGTGGTTCTGGGTGATTTCAACTTGGGTTTCATTAACTGGACCTTGGATTGTAACTTGTCTCATTTGATTCCCCACAGCAATGTTAGCTCAAATGTCTGTAGTAATAATAGCCGACTGGGATTTGCACTAATTGATTTTATCGCTTTGTCAGGGTTACAACAAAAGAATTCGATAACCAATCAAATGAATAAAATTCTAGACTTGATCTTAACAAACGAAACCTTTACAATTTCAACGACTGACGCCATCAGTAAAGTCGACCCCTATCATCCTCCGCTTGAAATCATATTAGAAGTGAAACCTCAGTCGGCACTAAAACATGCGCCTCGCGTGGACTATAACTTCTACAAAGCCAACTACAGTGCCATCTTTTCCGAACTGGGTAGGGTGGAGTGGTCTGAATGTTTTGATGGTTCTATGAACGTTGACCAAATGGTCGGTAAATTTTATAATAAATTAAATTTCATTATAAGCGAACATGTACCTAAACGCAGGCCTCGCAGTGACCGACATCCTATCTGGTTCACGCGTGATCTGGTACGTATTTTGAGGGAGAAAGACAGGTTGCGGCATAAATATCGTAAATATAAAAATCCCCGGGATAAGCTCGAATACGAAACCGTTAGACAACAATGTGATAAACTGTTGCGTGACTCATATGCTAACTATCTGGATACCGTTGAGAACAGCCTTAAAAATAGTCCCAAGGCGTTCTGGACCTTTATTAAAAATAAAAGATCGTAATCAAACACGTTACCTTCAGTAATGCACAATAATAACGAATACCATTCCTCGAGCGGTCCTGGTATCGCCAATTTGTTCGCGTCTCACTTCAGCTCAGTTTACTCTGGTCCGTCCTCCGCACCCTCTCTCTGTGGTACCTGCCCATCCGTTGGTTCGTACAATAGCAAACTTTCATGCCTTAGCATAACTGAGAGGGATATTCTTTCAAAATTGAAGACGTTGGATCCTAATAAAGGAGCAGGGCCAGATGGGATTCCCCCACTCTTCATCCAAAGATGTGCCTCGCTCTTATCGTACCCATTAAAACAAATATTCAAAAAATCTCTCACAAGCGGCACGTTCCCTGTTGAGTGGAAGCGGGCGCGGATAGTTCCGGTTCGAAAGAAAGGAGACAATGAAAACGTGAGAAATTATAGACCCATTTCAATATTGTCGTGCTTTTCAAAGGTGTTTGAAAGTATCGTCTGTCCAGTTTTAACAAGGCATACTAAGTCCCTGATACGGGTGGAACAGCACGGCTTTCATGAAAACAAATCCGTTTTGACCAATCTTGTCGCATACGTCACGCCTGTTATGGACGGAATCGATGGGCACCAACAGGTTGACTCGGTCTATACTGATTTTGCTAGCGCCTTTGACTGTGTGGATCACAAACTTCTTATTAATAAGCTGCAAAGTCAGTGTGGTATTTGTGGATCGATGCTGAATTGGTTCAAATCATGCCTCGAAAGCCGTGAGCAGGTGGTGGTTCTGGCCGGACACGAGTCTAAAAAATACATTGCCTCATCCGGAGTACCGCAAGGGTCCCATCTGGGCCCAATACTATTCTTGCTCTTTGTTAACGACATCGTGACTGAAATCCACCATTGTCAATGCTCTCTTTTTGCAAACGACATGAAAATATCGCGACAAATCAACTCAGTAGATGACGCCGACTTGTTACAGGCTGACCTGGACCGGATTTATGCGTGGTGTTGCGTCAACAAAATGAGGCTTAATGCCTCAAAATGTCAGCATATTCGTTTTACATGAAAGGGAAAAGTGATCGCGACAGGTTTCCACATAAACAAAGAGGCAATCGCTGTTGTAACGGAAATTAGGGACTTGGGCGTGATTCTTGACTCCAAATTGAGCTTTATCCCTCATTATAACAGCATGGTAAAGAAGGGCGCAAAAATGTTGGGCTTTATCAGACGCAATACCAAAGACTTCAGGCGCACTGCCTCTAAGATAACATTATTTAATGCCTTAGTGCGTAGTGTGCTTGAATTCGGCAGTGTCGTCTGGAACCCACATTATGCCGTCCACTCTCATCGTATCACGTCCCTTCAGCGGTCGTTTACTAGGCATCTCGCATTTGTTACCCATGGTGTCAGCATGAGATGATCGTATGAGGAGAGACTGTCTCGTTTCGGACTAAGCACCTTCATCATCATCATTGGGGGGGGTCATGCGTTTCACAAACTCGTGCTTTGTATCCAGCAACATGCCTTGCTTCGCTCGTTCATTCGCTTGCTTGCTTGGTTTGGCTTTGTAGACGCAGGCCTACCTTGCCTTACTCCTTCTGAGGTGGCAAGGTGGCGTGGTCTTGAGGGAGAGCGCTACGGTCGTGTAGATCCTCAAGGCAAGTGTGGTGATGAACCTTCTCGTGGTTGCCGCCCCGTTATTGGTCTAATTCCATATGAAATAGACGCAACAGAAATCACCAGGCGACTTATCACAGGGGTGGCGAGGTCATGCCCCTGGGTGTCCACCATCGAACAAGATCAGATGATGGATAGAAATGACCTCCTGCGTGTTTTTGCCGTGCGCGGGGACCCGTACGGGGGGATGAAGGGATCCTGGTGGTTGAGTGGAGCAGGCTGCACACAACACACCACTTTGGCCTGGATTTCCTCTCAAACGGGAGGTCGTGGGGTAGCTACCCACGATCAATCGGCTGAGGCATCCCATAAGCGGGATGTCAAGCGAGGATCGGTTTAGTGGGGGGGGGCAGCCGGCGTGGCGTGGGGTTTCGGGATGAGTTGCGGCATAGTCTCGTGCCGTATACAGTCCCGTGATCTTCCGTCGCGTGCAGGTTCGTCTACTTTTCACTAAGCTGGTCCTATACCGAAGGAGTAGCTCTGGCGTCGCTTGTTGAACGAGCGGCGTCCCCGACTGAGGGCTCCGTGGCGGGTGGAGAGCTCCAACGGTGAATTATTTGATACCATACTCATGGATAAAGAGACCAAAACCATTAACAAAAAACAAAAAAACAAAGCTGCGTCCCGCTCGTCGGATGCGCTTACACAAAACACACCAAGGGCTGCGTCTTCAGATGCGCCTTTTACGACTAACCCAAGGGTTGCGTCTCAGGATGCGCCTAAGCAACAACCGCCTAAGACTGCGTCCTCAGATGCACCCAACACACACAAACGCTCGGCTGCGTCCAAGGATGCGATGAGGAAGGCAACCGCAAGGGATGCACCACAACAGGCTGCGTCCCAAACGATCCCAACCTCATCTGCGTCTATGGATGCGCCCCCTAACACTACCCTGACCGAAAAGCCAAGGACAGTTCTCGCTCACGGCGACTCGAAGAGCACTGCAAAAGTAGATGCGCCCAAAACACGGGTTGCGTTAGCGGCTGCGGTCTCCGAGAGGGACCCGACGAAGCTGGCCGAAGGCCATATGGCAGGTTCATCTAACGCCAATAAATGGCAAACAGCAACAAAAAAAAAGACGCCCCCCAAGGTGATGTCTGCTACGGCTGACACACCAATAGGCGAGGCTGCCACCGGCGCTAAGCGCAAACGCAGCACGAGGCCTAGAGGGCGCAAAAAACAGCAAAAAAACAACACCGAACACCGGCAACACCGGCTAGGGCGCAGAAGCGTTCGCGTCCCGAGGATTCCGTCACACCAACTGGGGTAAGCAAGAAGAGCAAACCCGCTCGCTCCCATATGGTTGATAGAACCTTGGTGAGCTACGCCGAAGCGGCCGCGTCGTTCAGGAACAACGAGCTGTGTGTCGCCGTCATGACCGAGCCCTTCTTGGACATGACGCAGGAGCAAGCGGAGGGGATCCGACAAACTATTGAGGACCAGCTCCGGGCTCTGCTGAAGGCAGTTCCTGAACCAGCCACCCCAACCCAAAATACCGCGATCCACTTTAGAGGTCGGGCCCACTACGCCGAAGGCGTTCTCAAAACATGGTGCGAGGACGACTTCACACTGGCCTGGCTCAAGGGGGTCATAAATAACACACCGTCCCCGTTACCGGAGACCAGACTCACCGTTCGGCCCCAGGCCGACATACCCAAGAAGGCATTGTGCATGCTGTATGTCCCCGAGAACAGCGAGGACATGTAGCGGCACCAACGCCGCCACTTACGAACTAACGACATGACGTCACACAAATCCTGCATCGCGCAAGTAAAGTTTTCGGCGCGATTTGAACGTATACAACAGTCCGACATCAACCATCGGGCAGTTGCCCGGACCAGACACAACACCCGTCTGGTCGGAGGATCCTCCCTTTTCTATGGAGGTATGTGGGACTTTACACCCTGTTCCACATACCCCCAAACTGGTGACCCCGAGTATGAACGTCAGCGCAGCCTTCGTGCAGAGTTACTTCGTCGTGACGTCATCATCACTTTCTCAAGCTTTCGAGCAGCGAGTCACACAGCCAGCCAGTACCCACGGCACGGGGGTATCCTGACCACCAGCATGCAGCGGACGCGCATTCCTGGTCATCACCCCCAGCTTCTTTCATCACCGCTCCGACCCACTGGAGGCCAGCAGCTCTGTCCCGACTCACTGGGACATCATCACCACTCCGAACTACTGGAGCCAGCAACACTATCCCGACTCACTGGGATTTCATCACCCCGACTCACTGGGGACAACCGCATACAGTTCCGACTCACCGCGAACTCTGCGATTTCCGGTTCCGACTCACGGGAACCAACCTTACACTGGCCAGGCACACATCACGAGATGTACGGACGACTCAATCTACTATCGACCTCCGGTCTCCGGAGGGGAGTGATGTAGCGGCACCAACGCCGCCACTTACGAACTAACGACATGACGTCACACAAATCCTGCATCGCGCAAGTAAAGTTTTCGGCGCGATTTGAACGTATACAACAGTCCGACATCAACCGTTGGGCAGTTGCCCGGACCAGACACAACACCCGTCTGGTCGGAGGATCCTCCCTTTTCTACGGAGGTTTGTGGGACTTTACACCCTGTTCCACATACCCCCAAAGACACTTCAGACCTTCTCGGGATGTTGGCGAGGCAGAACCCCAATTTGAAAATTAACACCTGGACTCTAACACACGCAAGGGTTAGTCAGGAGCCACCGTGCACCTGTCTCTACTTTCGTGTGCCGGAGTCCATGGTTAAAACCATTAAAGACCAGCAGAGGCGAGTATACTACCTTATGGGTAGTATATACATCCGGTTCCTGAAGGAAGGTGGAACCAAGGAGGATGCCGCTGCGCCTTCAACCTCAACGACCTCGACTGCGCCTGGAGTGGAGCTTGATCCGCCGCTGCCTGCGCGTTCCCCGTCGCCTCCCGCGACGGGGACCGCTGGGGAGGCGGTGGAGCTGGCGACTTCCATGGCAGCGCTTGAGGTCGTTTCAACTGAGGGATCAACACAGGATCCACCCTCGCCCGGACTAACTTCGGACGAGGACTGCTTTCCGCCGGAGGGGAGAAGTAGGGACAAGGACAGCGATCCCTGCTCCTCTCCTTTGCGGGAGGACTAAGATCCTGCAGACCAACCTCCAGCACAGTCAAACTGCGTCGGCTACTTTACGCAGAGTGCTGGAGAACCAACAAGAGAAGACCATCGCCCTCATCCAAGAGCCGTGGATTAGAAGTGGCAAAATATGCGGTCTTGCTAACATCGGAGGTAAGTTGCTGCTAGACACCTCCGTAAGTAATCCGCGTACCTGCATATTGGTCCCAAAACATGTACCTAACCTTTTAATTAACGAATTCTGTTCAAGGGACCTGACAGCAACCAGGCTTTTCAGAACCGAACAAAAACGCCCAGACATTGTACTAGCCTCGGCATACCTGCCAGGCGACGCGGACGTGCCTCTACCAGAGCTCGCCTTGCTGGTGGAGTACTGTGAAAGGGAGAAACTAGAACTCATCATCGGCACAGATTCCAACGCGCATCACACGCTCTGGGGTAATGTCAAAACCAACAACCGAGGTGAGGAAATGCTTGACTTTATTCTTAGCAATAACCTTGTACTACTTAACAAGGGTTCCGAACCCACCTTCATAAACGCAAGATCGCAAACAATAATAGACCTAACTTTAGCAACTTTAGGTGTATCCAACTCCATTCAGGACTGGCATGTGTCCAATGAGATATCATGCTCAGACCATAGATGGATTCGTTTTACAATTAACTTCAACTTAACCACACCACAGCCAAGAAGAGTTCCTCGCAACACAGACCAATCGAAGTTCGTCAGACTTATAGGTACTGAACTGGGTAGGTTAACCTCGCTTCCGGCTGAAATAACGATAAACAATTTAGACGAACACGTAAACAAAATCACTTCCATCCTATTATCGAGCTATGAACAGTCGTGTCCCCTCACCTTACCCAGGAGAGGGATCAGGCAGTCCTGGTGGAGTCCTGAACTGGAGAGACACCGACACGAACTGAGAAGGCTATTCAATAGAGCTAAGAACACACGGTCGCCAGTAGACTGGGACCGTTACATAACAAACCGCAAAACATATAAAAAACTAATTCGCCTCCGAGGTAAAACAAGTTGGAGGCGTTTTTGTACTAACATTGAAAACAACAACCAGGCAAATAGGGTTAAAACTTGTCTTGCTCAAGAGGCAGACCTGTCTATAGGATGCCTAAGAAAACCAGATAACACTTACACAACAAACGACGCAGAAACTAGCGAACTACTCCTAACTACCCACTTCCCGGGCTGCCAGATTGCCACCCAGCAAAGCTGGGAACCGTACAGGGAAAGGGCTACGAGCAGCTTAGACTGGGAGGTGGCGTTAGAAGTTATCGACAAAGATAAAATAACATGGGCAATCAACACCTTCCTGCCTTTCAAAGCAGCGGGGATGGACGGTATCTTTCCAGCTCTGCTCAGATGGAGCGGTGCTCTGCTAGCTGATTACCTTGTTAAGGTCTTTCGTGCTTGTCTGGCTCACCGATATATCCCCTTGAAATGGCGCGAAGTAAAAATAATATTTATTCCGAAACCAGGTAGGGGCGACTACACCCAGCCCAAATCTTTTAGACCCATAAGCCTCTCCTCTTTCTTTCGAAAGACACTGGAGAGGCTGGGGGACAGGAAGATAAGAAACCAGATTTCGATTCAAAAACCTCTGCACCCGAACCAACATGCCTACTGTGCAGGCAAATCAACAGAATCAGCGCTCCACAGCGTAGTCTCACGCGTAGGCAATGCTCTCAAAAACAAAAATCCAACCCTAGGTGCCTTCATTGATATCGAAGGTGCATTCGACAAAACTAACTTCACCAGCATCGGTCAGGCACTCAACACGCACGGTGTTGCGCCGACGCTCGTAGAATGGATTAACAACATGCTAAAAAACCGTGCTATTCAATTTACTGTGAACACTACCACACGAGGAATCGTGAGCAGGGGCTGCCCACAAGGTGGGGTGCTGTCACCACTTCTGTGGAATTTAGTCGTAAATGAGCTCATTGCAGAGCTCAACGCCAGCAGTCTTTACTCGGTAGGATACGCAGATGACATAGCAATTCTAATCTCGGGGCAATTTGAGGGCATCTTATGTGATCTCATGAGAAAGGCCTTCAAAATAATCGAGAGCTGGTGTACAAAACACGAACTGTCGGTTAACCCCTTAAAGACGGAACTAATCATGTTCACTAACAAACGAAATCTTGGACCGCATAGGCTTCCAAAACTTTTCAACACAGAATTAACACTTAAAGAGGAGGTCAAGTACTTGGGGGTAATTCTTGATAGCAAATTGCTCTGGAACAAGCATCTTGACTACAAACTCAACAAATGCACAATCGCACTCTATCAGTGTAAAAAAATGTTAGGAAAAACATGGGGGCTGTCTCCAAGGATTACTCTCTGGCTATACACAGCGGTAATCAGGCCAATGTTGGCTTATGGTGCTCTGGTTTGGTGGACTAGGACAGAACTCTCGACCACCATCACCCGACTCCAACGGTTCCAGCGACAGGCCTGCTCAGCTATCACCGGCTGCATGAGAACCACCCCAACAGCAGCCATGGAGATAGCCCTACATATAACTCCCCTGGACCTGTACATACAGCAAGAAGCGGCGCTAGCTGCTATCAGGCTAATGCATCTAGGCATATGGGGTAAAAACCACACAAGCCCACACGCTAAAATCCTGGACCGGGCGATTGAGTATCAACCTCTCATCGCCGCTCCGTGTGATAGAATACAAAAACAACCTATGTTCAACAAAAACTATAACATACAAACAATAGAGGAAGAAAGGGATCAGTCAGGAGCTAATGAAGTGCGAATCTACACAGATGGCTCAAAAACTAATAGCGGCTCAGGTGCTGGCGTTCACTCCCTTGACCTCAACATTAACTTTCACATACCGTTAGGCACACATAGTTCAATTTTCCAATGTGAATGTGTCGCCTTAACACAAGCCGCAAAAACCGTATAGCGTTTAGGTATCCAGAACTACGGAATCAGATTCCTATCTGATAGTCTGGCTGTGCTCAAAGCTTTAGAAAACAAACTAACCAACAACAAACTAATCTTTGAATGCCACCTCGCCCTGGAGAGTATATCAAAATCCAATCGTATCACCCTCCAGTGGATCAAGGGGCACAGTGGATCCCTAGGCAATGATGCCGCAGATGAACTTGCGAAAAGGGGCTCCGAGATGTTGGTGCTAGGCCCGTACCCACTTATCCCCTTGCCTTTCTCGCAATTTCGTGCGTGGATTCGTCAAAGATCAACAGAATTGCACAATAACAGATGGTCACGGGCTACAGACTGTAGACAGTCAAAAATGGCTGTGCCGATAGTAAACCCGCGTCTCACCAAGAAACTCCTCAGCCTGAGTAGAAATAACCTCAAAATAATTATAGGGACATTAACGGGCCACACCCTTCTTAACAAACATTTATTCAACATAGGCGCCACGGACAGCCCACTTTGCAGGGGCTATTTTAACGCCGAAGAATCAGCCGCTCACGTAATCCTGGAATGCGAGGCCGTGGCTTCTCAACGCGAAGAAACCCTCGGAACAGTGAGGTCGCTCCGTGAAGCCTGTGAAGCTCCCAGGAAGCTTCTGTGCTTTTGGGCGGAGTTGGGCTGGCTATGTTAGCCAGCACCCCCACGTACAACGGACCAAATGGGAGTCTAAGTGCGGAAAAGGGAGTCCCTACTACTACTACTACTAAGCACCTTCATCATCGCAGACGCATGCTGGACTTGCTGTTTCTTCAAAAAATTGTGCGGAGTCCTACGTCATGCGACGGACTTTTGGAACGTATCGCGATATGTGTTCCTAAAATAAATGCGCGGAGAAAATGTAGTAACTTGTTTAGTATCCCTCGATACAAATCGAATCTCGGATTGAATTCCCCAATAGCAAGGCTGACTGCAACATATAATGCTTGGTGTGGGCTTTTAGACCTAGACATTTTTCATGACCGCCCCACTCGGCTCAAACGGAAGTTGGTGGAAAAGAAAGCAAAACATATTTGCAATCTATGATTTATTTTATTTTTTAAGTTAATACTATTTTTTTTTGGCTATTGTTTTATTTTTAATTGATATAAATTATTATTATTTTATTTTTTGTTTTAAATTTTACAATTTTGACAATAATCTATACTATATTTTAATTAGGCCTATTATTCATTCATCCTCTGTGTAAATTAGAATTTTTATTGTATTATGTGAGATTATTTTTGTGAATGTTGTGCACGTCTGTTATTGACATGAATACCAGTATAAGACCTCATGAAATTTAAAATGTAAATTGTTTGTGTTGTTGATGTGCCTTAAATAAATAAATAAATAAATATGTGACCTTCCTTAATCCTTCACTGTCTAGACATCATATCAAATAGTTACGAATATTGTTTTCAGGGATTGTCGATATTGTTCTCTTTGCAAACATCTTTGTCTCTATGCTTCGATGGCTTAAGGATTTTGTAAAAAGGCTCGAAGGTATTTACAGTTGCATGCCGGTGTCTGATTATTTTTATCCAAGCGTATGTCATTCAAGACTGTTGTCATCATATTTTGTCTGTTTCTTTATTTCAATCACTCACCGATAATTTTCGCAACTATGTTGAGGTCGGCTTCAAGTCCAAAAATATGTAGCCAAATACCAACATTTTACATTGGACGATTTGCCTATCTTACCTCTACAACCCAGAAACTGATAACCCTTGGTAGACGGGTGTTAGATTTTATGGTCTCAGACTGTGTGTAACGATTATCGAAGATAAAATAAAATTATACATTATAAAATCTTTTAAACACGCTTTTTTCGTAATCTACTCAGCAAACCCTTTTATTTGATATTCATATCATGGCATGCACCTTAGATGCATGCACCTTAGATGATAGGTTCTTCATCTAAGCAATGCAAAAATAACTAGTCGACCATCTTGGGCCGTCCGCCATATTGGATTTAGAATGATGTCACTTAGCCAATCATGCATTGTCATCCAAACTAAACGTGTATCCAAAATTTAATTTTAATCGATGGAGGATAAATGCTTTAAAATTCAGTTGCAAGATTTGAGTCGAACACACTTACATACATTTTTGGGAAGATCCCGAACGGTCTTTAGGATTGATTGGGCGACACTTCCCCAGGTTTCTTTCAACAACACCATTGTTCCTATAGCTGAAACTGTGAAGAACCTGGGGATTTACATCGACAACACCCTTTCCTGGACTAAACAACTGCAAGAGGTCAGTCGTAAACTGTTTGCGTCTGCGGGCTCCCTGCGACGCCTTCGTAACTTTCTTCCCATCTCCACTAATATTGCGATGGCTCAATCTATTCTTCTGCCTTTCCTGGACTATGCTGATGCCAGCTATTTCGATCTCACCCAAGACCAATTGGACAAGCTTGAGCGACTTGAAAATCACTGTATCAGGTTCATATTTGGCTTGCGCAAGTATGACCATGTTCCTGATTTTTGAACCAAGCTCAAATGGCTTCCTATTCGCCTCCGCCGGAATGCCCACATACTTTCATTGCTATATAATGTTCTCTTTAATCCTTCTAGTACTTTTTATCTTAAAGAAGGCATTCAGTTCCTCTGTGACACACATTCTCGGTCCTTGAGATCATCGGAAAACCTAAAATTAAGTATTCGTATACATTCCACATCCTTCTTCAACAAATCTTTCACGGTTCAAGCAGCTCGTTTGTGGAATGCATTACCTATTGAGGTAAGGCGTGCGCAAACATTGCCTTCATTTAAAAAAATGGTGAAATAGCATTTCCTTTCCCTGTAACTATTCTTCTCCTTTCTCTGTTCTATATTTGATATTTATTAGTATATTAGTTTATTCGTATGTATGTATTTTATGTTATATCTAAGTAATATTATTTAATATAGTTTTTGTACACTGGCAGCCCTATGTCTATCTCATCTCGTTCAGTCCTTTCAAAGGTTGTCTGTAAGAGATTGCCCTGTGTGATAATACCGCCCATTATACACTTATCTTTATAAATTGTTTTGTCCTGTAATTATTTAAGTGGTGCACAATAAAGTATATAATAAATAAATGAATAAATACATACATTGCAAGTTGAATAAAAGCTTGTAAATAAAATAAATTTATTCAAAGCTTTTTTCGTATTCTTCTCAGTAAACCCTTTCATTTGATACCCATATCATGGCAGTGCACAAAAATAACGAGTTCGCCATCTTGGGCCGTCCGCCATATTGGATTTAGAATGACGTCACTTAGCTAACCATGCATTGCCATCCAAACTAAACTTGTATGCAAAGTTTCATCTTAATCGATGGAGGATAACTGCTTAAAAATTCAGTCGCACACCTAAATACATACATACAAACCTACATTGCAAGTTAATTAAAAGCTTGTAAAAAATACAGTTGGGACCAATAGTTTATCGTACTTTTCAAGCCACGGAGGAGTATATGTATAGTATGTTATGGATAGCGAGGTAGTGATAACTAACATAAATATTATCCAATTGTTGGAGCGGTGGTGGCCCAGTGGGAGCAGTTGTGGCCCAGTAGGAGCAGTGGTGGCCCAGTGCTAACGGCCCCGACTTACGTGTCTAGGTTGTCTACATAGGACGTGGGTTCAAACCAAGGCAGGTGCGTTACTTTGTGTAAATTATTTCATCACCACTGATCTAAAAACGGTGAAGGAAAACATCTCAGGAAACCAGCATGTCCTAGAACCAAAAAATCAAGATATGTGAGATCCACCAACCCGCACTGGGCCTGGTTGAGGATTAAGGCCAATTCCACCTCTCACAGAGAGGAGGCCTGTATCACAGCAGTAGAAACATTAATAGACTGATTGGAGTGACCCAAGTGTCAAGACACCTGTATCATTGAGGACTGAATTAACGCCACTGTTGTTGCTATAAACGTGGCCACCAATTATACCTAAACTGTCTAAGGGTTAAATCACCATCGTCTCGTAAAAAAGAAACATTTTGTACTAAATAACGGCTTTTATACACATACATTCTTTTTATACAGTTTTAGCCTTGAAGCAAAATACGAAATAGACTCTGCGAAAAAATTCGCAACAATTTCACAACCCCCTTTTAAATCATTACCCAATAAATAAACCGGTATTGTTTCCGCCAGACGTAAGCCTCACATAACGGCTTATTTCGCGTAAAGGGACACATAAATTGCCGCCTAAGAAATTTTCGTGCGAACTGTTAAAGAAATGTACAAAAACTATTAAGTTCCAACCGCTGCATTCTGTGAGAGATGGCGTGCTGTATAGAGTGTTTGAAACCGGTATTTTCTTCTTCAACATTGTTTATGCTGTGGTGTAAATGTGTAAGATAACCGCATTTTAACTGGGATCATTGTTTCTCCTTTGTATTTTAGCTGTAGTAAAATTCTTTTAAATTTCTGTAGGTTTTCTGTAAACTTCCATACTTATGAAACAAAGGGATAACTCATCATCACAATAATTTTATCTTTATGCAGATTACGATGTATTTCATGAAATAATAAAGCAAGGATACCGCAAAATTGCCTAAAATTCATTTCACATACGAGGAAAAGGGTCATGATAATAATATTATAACGCCATGCTGAGAAGGAAAAACTGGCCAAGTGCGAGTCGGACTCGCGCCGGAGTCGGGTTCCGTACCATTATGGCAAAAGAATCACGTTTGTTGTATGGGAGCCACACTTAACTATTTATTTTATTCTGTTTTTAGAATTTGTTGTTATAACGGCAACCGAAATACATCATCTATGAAAATTTCAACTGTCTAGCTATCACGGTTCATGAGATACAGCCTGGTGATAGACAGACAGACCGTGGAGTCTTAGTAATAGGATCCCGTTTTAACCCTTTGGTACGGAACCCTAAAAATAACATGAGAAAAAGGAACAAAAATACTAAAAAGTGCAAATTAACTTTCGTTTCGGAACGTTTCTTTGGTACAACTTCCTTTTTTATCGTTTTTCGACAGCGACTTCCGAAACGGAACTTATTTTACACTTTATATTTTGCTTTTGAAGTCGGTTTATTTTTTTTGTGAAAACGTTTTTATTTCTTTCTTTTTAGTTTAAACACACACTAAAAAGTTATTAAGTTCTATAGTAAGTGACAAAATACCCATAAACACTCAATTTACACATTCGTGCTGTTTGTCGCTAAGGAGTTCGGTTGTATGTTCCTTATCTCGAAAACTGCTGATCCGATTTCGATTAAACTTGCTCTATTCCCTAAGTTGAGAGATTCCTAATACAATAAAAAAAGAATGGTCACGATCCGATAAGTAGTACATACCTACATACAAACGTAAGAATGTACAAACGTACACACGTAAAAACGTGCAAACGTACAAACGTATAAACGTTTGTACGTTGTTTTTTTTGTACGTTGAATTGATTACCTCCGTTTTATTGAAGTCGGTAAAAATCTGCTGCTTCATAAATGGTATATAAATTTAAAAACGGCTGTAGATTCAAAATAAGTTTGGTCACAGGTTAGAGATGTGCAACTTGAGTTACTAACTCGAATTAACTCAAGTTGCGCCTAACTCGCGAGTCGCATGGCATTTCTTCCAAACTCGAGTTGCTATCACTAAAATCTAAAATAAAATTATGCATCATAGTACAACCAAATACACACAAACATTTAAATTATTATTTCTTAAATGTTTTTTACAATATTATACTTTTTTTTAAGTTTGAACTAAAAAAAAGGTAAAACCAAAACCAAAAACCAACATTAAAAAGCATCTCAAAATCCAGGACTTCGGAAATATTATGATAACATTGTGAGGGTCGCAACTGTAAATAGTCGAGTGATGCTAAAATATCACTATTAGTAAGTTCCTAACCACATCACTAAAAACGCGGAACAACACTGGTTTTCATTGTGTAATTTCGATTCCGCTTGCTTAGCTGATGAAAGCTATCCCCTGATCCTCAGGACTATTTGTTCTCCGACCTAGGGTGAGTTCCACATTAGTAAGGTAATTATACCAGAAACTCTGCGCTGGATAACCTATATAGATTGCATCACCTATGTAGTATCTGATTTCGCGTGTGTCAATGTCGGACGCGCGGCTGGGAGTTATCCAGCGCACAGGAGATTGTAATATGTATGTGTTGCCACTGCATTGAGGTGGTGTAGTGCCTCACTGTGTTATTGTAAGTGATCAGTGAGCCATCTACTATGATCACGTTTACTATGTGTTTATGCCCGCGTGTTCACATTTACTCTAAGTTTGCATCTGTCTATGTGCACTATGTTGCAAACTCTTTGCCTGTAAACCGCTGAGCTTTCAATTACAATGCTTCCCAGACCGTTCCTTGGCTTAAAAAGGGAATGAAGCTGGTACATCGCATGCGGCTTGCTGCTAATTGCACCGCATCTAACATGCGCTCCCTATGGCGCTTCCAGGGCTCTTCGTACGGGCTGAGGCCAAGACCCCTTGCCCAATTCTGCACGCTGCTAGCTATCTGCACGCTACCTACGCACGCTGTCCAGGTCTTGGCCTGCCTACCTGCGGCCTACCGCCACGCGAGCCGGTGCTGAACATCTGCCACATGCTACCCAAGGACGGTACCCTTCCTACTTATATATACTGTGTGTGATAATGCTCGGAACAGAAAAGTGTGACCTTATTTACCCACGACCTAGCTGTGGATTTTACCTAATTAAATATATGAATTAACTTGTCCAGCTGTTTCACTTATCATCTACGTAACTACCTACCTATCAGTTAGCGGCCTGCATAGCCTACTCTTCGCAGCCCTAGCCGTTACACATATTAAAGACTGCTACAAAAGTAACAATTTTGCGTTGTAAGGTTGTATTTTTTAAATTAGATGGATTATAATCGTTTGACGTGTTTGTTTACAAAAAGTTTGCCCCCAGCGAATAGGGTATAAGTTTACTAGGTTTTTTTTTTCTTAGCTTGCATTGTCCCACTCCTGGGCAAAGGCCTGCTCCATTTCTTCCATTTACCTCGGTGTGAAGCATCAACTCTCCAAATCTCGAGGAAATTATTCAATTTAACTGTCAAATACATATCGCTGCTTATAAACCAGATTGCCACAAATTCAAATTTTTAAAATCGATTTTATATAAAAAAATGTGGCCAAAATCATCCTTTTTTTTTTATGTATCACGAAGACACCTGTCAAAATCAGCCTCTTAATCACTAATTTATGCATACGCCCTTTTGGCATATTCACACATCGATGGCTAAGTTCCGAGCAAAGCGGCCATCTTTTGAGTTGCGACCTGTTAGCCAGCGCAAGCGCACGTCAGTTTTGTGATAAACTGCTACAATGCGAAAAGTGACCTATATTGTGAGTGAATCTTTTGGGCAACAGGGCCACATTTGGGAATGCGTCCGTATCGCTTACAAAAAAACAAGTAAGTACACAATTATTTTTAAGACAAAGGTGCCACGTTTTGGAAAGTGTCCGTTTAGCAATAAAAAAATGCCTAATATGTTATTATTGTTATAAGCTTAAGATGTTTTTCTGTGAAACGTCTGTTTTGCTCAAAACATTTTTGTACTTGTGAATTTTTTTTTAACATTAAACTGGCTTTGATACAATTTGGGATTGCTGTTTAATAAAGGAACGATTTGCTTTATGATTTATAATTCATATTTTATGTTGTGCAATATAATAACACAATTACTATGTATCTAATATCTATATTTTTAGTAACTTTACTAATAAGCGCAACTTTCTACAATCTTTACAATTTAAATGAATGAGGTTTGTAACGGTTCTGAATTCAACGACAGTGGACTACTCTCTTTATTATTTGAACTACTTAAGTCTTTTCTTATTATTTTACTTGACAAATTATGCTGACATTGGGAAGACTGCGTTAGTTCAATACATAACTAATAAAGGAAATGAGGAACCAGTCCGCCAGCAACCAAGACGTGTGAAGGACGTCGTGTTTAAGTCTTCGTCCAGTCCATGGTGTTAACCGGTAGTGTTGGTGAAGAAGAAAGCTGGCACCATGTGGTTCTGGGTAAACTATCACCCATTAAAGAGAGTTATTCATTGCCAGATTGACGACGCTATCAGGAATGAAGTGGTTTTCAACCTTAGATCTGAAAAGTGGCTACTGGCAGGTCGAGATAGACCTTCGAGATAAGGATAAGACAGCATTCTCTGTAGGCAAAGGATTGGGGCAATTCAACACTATGCCATTTGGATTATGTGATGCTCCTGCCACCTTTGAGAGATTGATGGAGCGGGTATTTACTGGAATAATTAGGACTTGCCTAGTCTACTTGGACGGTGTTATCGTCATGGGGCGCACCTTTGTAGTTCCGCAATCTGGAACAAATGCTGTTGAAGGTACGACGAGTTGTTCAGGCGGCAAGTCAACTTTTTATTGGTTGGTTGTAGTTTCCTAAGAAGGTATTAAAATGAACCCGGATAAGATCGTTGTCATCCCGGGGGATAGGCCAGTCCCGGTCTCTCGGTTCTGTGCTTCTACTGTCGAAGGTTTGCGAAGAACTTTGCTGACATTGCTCGACTTCTACATGAGCTAACTGAAGATAAGATACAGTTCTGCTGGATTGCAAGCTGTGACGTCGCATTGCGGAAGTTGAAGGAACATTGAACTATGCAATGCGCCCATACTTTTTTTTTTTTTTTTAGGGTTGGATAATCCTCATTGGATGTCCTCCGCCCTGGGGGGGTGGAGGGGTCTGTCAGACTCGTACTGACTAAAAACCACCCCGGTGTTCCGTCTCATACCTACACCGGGGGTCGCGGGAACAACGATACTTCCGCAACCCCCGATTAGTGCCGGCCCGCCTCTGCGGGCCACGATCTCGGGTTGGGGGAGGAGTGAGGTGTTGGACTCCCCCGCGACGTCTAAGAGGGGCGCGCGTGGAACACTACGCGCCGCCACCTCGGGTCCTGATGTGTTGGGGGCGACGGACGTCCCCAAGTCCGTCTCCTCTGGACCCATTTAGGGGGACTGGAAGAGGGCGTTATTCGCCCTCTGCCGACGCCCGGCGCGTCTGCTTCGGATTGGGTTAGCGGATGAAATCTCCCTCTCCCTTTCCGCAGCCTTCTGCGAGACGACTGTTTCGCAGAAGGATACCACCGCGTCCCAGGACTCCTCGCTGCCGCCCATAGACTCGACTACGGCCGGCAGCGACAGGTCACTGCCTACTTCAGAGATGACGGACACAGACGGACGGCACGGCGTGGCTCCTCCCAAGCGGCACACTCTGCCAGCGTATGCCACGCCGTGTCCTCCCGGCAGTCGACGCAGTGGTGACACCGGGCGTCCGGCTCCCTGTTTATGCGACACAGGTACTTCCCGAAGCAACCATGCCCCGAGAGCACCTGCGTCACCCGAAACGACAGGGAGCCGTGCCTCCTCCCGAGCCAGCGCTCGAGCACTGGTCGGACCGCCTCGATGGTAATGAGGCCGGCGGTAGGGCGTGAAAGCCTGTCCCGCCATTCCGCCACCAGGACCTCACGAAGCTGAGACCGACGCAGCTCCATATGTCGCTGCATCGGCCCTTCGCCCCGCGCCCGCGCTTCCTCGCGCCACCTGTACAGTGATGCGAGTACCTTCGCCTCCAGGTCCCAGGGCGGGGATCCGGCCAGTACACAAGCCACCTCATAGGAGATCGTGCGATAACCTCTGATGACTCTGACGGCCATCGCTCTCTGCGGCTTTCGCAGAATAGCGATGCTGCCGGTCGTCAGGTCAGTCACCCAGATCGGGGCCCCATACAGGACCATCGATCGCACCATCCCCACGTAGAGTCGCCTACAGGCGGCGCTCGGGCCCCTCAGATTGGGAAGCAGCGTCGACAGCGCCCCAGCCGCGCCCAACAACTTGGGCGCCAGCCGCCGAAAGTGGGGGCCGAAATCCCACCGGCTGTCGAGCACCAATCCTAGGTACTTCATGGTAGACTCGACAGCGATTCGAGCCCCCCCGACCACGATGTGGGCATCGGGTGGTGGCGCCCGCCGGGAATGCGCCCATCCTAGGCTAACCTGACAATAAAAATGAATTCACAGTAGACACAGGTGCCAGCAATACTGGAATCGGCGGGGTGTTGTCTCAATGAAAAGGAAATCATGAGGTTGTAGTAACGTACTTCAGCCAATATGATTTTTATTCTAATCTTTAAATTCTAATTTTTAAATTATATATTTTTTATTATAATTCCTGGATAAACTTATTGATTTGTAATCGACTATGTGTGTGATATTTAAAATGAAAACAATATATATATATATTTCTTTTTATTCCATTATTTTTTATTATTTTTTATTCTTATTATTGATTTGTAATCGACTATGTATGTGACATTTTAAATGATATCATTTTTTTTTTTAAATTCCTGGATGAGCTTATTGATTTGTAATCGACTATGTATGTGACATTTTAAATGATAACAATTTTTTTTTTTTTAATTCCTGGATGAGTTTATTGATTCGTAATCGACTATGTATGTGACATTTTAAATGATAACATTTTTTTTTTTAATTCCTGGATGAGCTTATTGACTTGTAATCGACTATGTATGTGACATTTTAAATGATTACAATTTTTTTTTTTAATTCCTGGATGAGTTTATTGATTCGTAATCGACTGTGTATGTGACAATTAAGTTAATTGTGATTTTTATTTTATTTTCTGATGCCTTGTTAGATAACTTCTCAATGACATTTTTTGTATTGTAACTGCAAAAAATAATGTTTTTGCATGCCGTAAGGCAGAATGTAGCGGAAACACCCAATTCTGTACCATCTCAAACTTGTACCTACATTGCTGGCAAATAAATAATTCTGATTCTGATTCTGATAACGTAATATGTAGTTGCCTTTGATGCAGACTAAATTATTGATCTCTTGCTAGTTACTAGTACGAAGGATTGATCCATATATTATTATAATTGCTTCAGAAGCATACTGTGTTAAGGGGCTGAGGACGAACAGTTGACAATCGACATCTGAGGTTCTAAGCCACACCCACTGTCATCGATAGTTAAGGGGCAAATGTGTTAATTATTTATATGACATGTATATATTTAAAAGATACGTTATTTAATATTCTACCATTGTTTAATAATAATTAAGGTACTTCGATTAAAATTTCAGGATTTTATGGAAAAAAAATGAAGCATAGACGGAAACCGTATATGAATTAACTTTTAATTTATGAGTAAAAACTGAAAAAAATAGAAAAATCATTTAATTTGTGTTTATAAACTTGAAGTTAGTAGACTGAGAAAGCGCCCATGATGTTCATAACACATCGGCAACGATTCGGCATGCTCAGAACAAGGTTGTCAATGTCTTGCTGCGGAATATTGTCCCATGTCCTTCTGAGGTGCGCAAAAAGTTGATCTTCTGTAGCCAGATTTTCAGGCTTTTCCTTCAGAGCTCTTCTTTGCAGCATATCCCACGCATGCTCAATGGGATTTAGGTCTGGCGATTGAGCAGGCCAGTCTAAGGCCCTAACATTGTGTGTATGTAACCAAGCTGCTACCGTTCTCGCCGTGTGTGCCCGGGCATTGTCGTGCATGAGCAGGAAATCTTGCCCCATTTGTGTTCTGTGGGGCAATATTACGGGCCCCAGCACCTGTTGGACGTATCGTTCTGCCGTCATATTGCCCCGCACCCATACGAGATCCGTCCGTCCTCCAAGACGAATTCCTGCCCAAACCATAATTGTTCCTCCTTGGTATGGGTGAACGTCCTGAGGGTTCTGAAGACGACTCCATCGTCCAGGAACTCGCCAAACACGCGTCCTTCGTGAATCTGGATGGAAGCCGAACCTGGATTCATCCGTGAACAGCACATTGGACCATTGCTCACGGCCCCAGTCCACGTGGTTCCGAATCCATTCTAATCGTCGTCCACGATTGCCTCTCCGTAAAGGTGGGACCCGGAGTGGTCTACGAGAGCGTAGATTGCTTTCATGCAGCCGCCTTCTTACAGTTTGGTCACTCACAAGCACTTGGTGTTCCACTCGCAGCAAATCGGTCTTGTCTGGGGGTAGTGATGCGACTTGGCCCCCGGTGCCTCTCCGCTACTTCACCTATGGCACGATAGCGAGTCCACAATCTTGAAATTACATTTTGGTGGGTCCCTATGGCCTCAGCAACATTACGCTGAACAGACCCAGCTTCCAGCATTCCCACAGCTCGTAACATCTCCGCCCTCGTCAAATGTTGGCGTTGCATGGCTACAATACCTCAATTTTAACTTTATCTTTCGTTTAAAAATAAAAAAAAACTGTAACTAAACGTAATTCGTATTGTTTTCTAAATTTCGCACAACTGAAAATTCCCTCTCCTACACATCAAGACATTTTTATGCCACCGAAACAAAAGAATTTTCAAAAATTTTAATTTGGAATTAGTCTGAGATAAATTACAAACAAATCGGTGTATAAAAGATTCCAATGCGGCCAGTACTTTTTGAGTTATTTAATTGAGTATGAAATATCCATAGACCTTGTTGATGTGTGTATTATAATTATGTCTGCTTCTATGCGACTGCAACATATAAGAACACAGTAAGTGACATTTTTTTATAATGGTTTTATAGCCAGATAATTTTATTAATATTATTTTAATGAGTTCTACTATACTGAAATGGACTGTATATTGGAAACTTTAAATTTGAATTTAGATTTGGTGCTTTCATTAATCAATTTAATCATTATTTACAATAGGAAAGTCCCATCAAATTGTAAAACACCTTAAATTTACAAATATCCAGAACTTACTAGGTTCGGCATTGTCTTTTTTAAGCATATTTAAAATATCTAATAGAATTTAGGAAACTATTAATATCATTTGTACAATTCAAAGGTTCATATTCCTTGTTTAGTATTCTCTTAAAATATTAAGATGTCATTTATTTACTAGTACAACATGACTTTCCATAGTCTACTTTAAATCATAATATATTTTTGCGCTATCCTGGAATATAATAGTTTCAAAGCACCTACTGGGTTTGGATATACACCAGCCCTCTGGGGAGAGGAGGTCACGTGGTGCCGTTTTTAAGATAACATTAGTTCTGTTTTTAAAGAGGTTTAATTACTTTTTAGTTATGGACTTAGTAAGTAAACTAAACGAGATGAGTCGTTTATAATACAACAAAAATGTTAATACTAGTGACAGCGTTAGTGCCAGAGAATAAAAATAATACAGAGTTTGACAATATTCCTTGTGATTTCGTTAGTTCCAATTAAAGCCACCAGACTACAAGATCTGGCTGCATTATACCTGTTTTTTTTTTTGACAGATTGAATTTACGAGAAATAAATCGAAAATGTTTTTTCATTTTGCGAAAAAAAGCGACATAAAGCCATTGAGATAATATGTACTAGAGAAGCTATCCTAAGTAAAGGACATGCTCCATTTTGACAAGAGTTTAAACTACTTCGCTGCAGCGCTGAAACAATAATTAGCCGTCTAACAAAACAGTATAAACACACAGCGCTAGAGCGCTTCTAAGGTATAGTTTTCTCGCGATCAAAAAGACGGAAGCGCCGTGATTTTCATGGCGCTTACGCGTTTCGTTCAACATTCTGCAACAACTTGTCACTCATATAGACTAAACTGCTGACTGACTACAGAAGCGGTACCTAAATAGCTTTATACCTAATAAGCTTCATTAGAATTCACACATTTATTTAAAAAAAAAAATTGTTGAAATAACCTTAGTAAAGTAATATTTCATTAATATTACATTAATAAAATAGTACATTAATTTAATATTATATTTATGTAAGTTTCTTTTTTGGGACATTCCCACAGCACTATTCCCAAATCACTGCAACTCCTGAAAGCCAAAATCAGCATAACATTGTGAGGTGTTATATTTGATTCCAATAATAAATAGGTATGGCAAAAACGCTTGAACGCACGGAAATTTGTTCTAGTTACCACAAGATCCGTATAGTAAACATCTTCTGATGCAGCCTGTACATTATTCAACATAGTATTGCTTTCATTCTGCCAAAGAATACACTCCCATAAGATATGATGGGCAGATTTTACATATTCGCAGTCAGATGTAGAATACTGACATAATGGCGAGCCAACGAGCTTGAAGGAAAATAATTAAGTTTTAAAGTTACCTTGCCCAGTGAGATATTGGGCAAACTCAGTGATCCACCTCCAGTCACGTCCTGGCCAGTCGCACGCGAACAGATGGAAAGAATTGGTGGAGGTCCTTGGTGGAATTATTATCCCACCTACATTGCCATTTGGATTAAAGTTCCTCCCAGACGTCAATATGTGGTTCAAATAATCTAGAGATTTTCTCTGCTGCTGCTGGCAACACTAGCCAATGTCAACATCGGTCCACAAATTTGTATTCAGTTTTAATGTTTTTTTCTATTTTAAAGTAACTAAATAACGCTTAAAATACTCGGTGTATCATATTGCACTAGTGACAGTGTTATCTTGAGAAGATTCTGTGCATTATATTAAATGTGACGATCACAGTGATTTTGACTAAAGTGACCTGGAATTAATACAATAAACCTATGCGCAGTGAAATAGTGTGGCTAAAGACGGAAATTACTAAATAGTGACTTATAATTAACAAGAACATAACTTCAAAGAGTGATAAACAACAAAGTTAGTTGACAAAAACCAGTAGGAATTAAAAATTTTCGTTGTAATGTAAACAAACAACAGGTGATTTACTACTTGCGACATTGACCAATCACAGACGGCTGGTAAAATTTTTGACGTAAAAAGTTTCGTTCAAAGACCGATGTCACGCGACTTGAACACGAGCCTTTTAGCGCTTTGTTAAAGCGGGGTTGCCAGGTAATAAGAAACCTATAAACTGGTAGAAATTGATCACCAACACCATAATTGGATGTTATAATTGGAGTCATAATTGGAGTTGAGAGTTTAATAGCGATCTAGGTACAAATATACCAGAACGCCTCAAAAAGCGATACCTTCTAAAATCAATCGTCAACAAAAGACAATGGCATCGAAAATAAAAAACATTAACCATAGCGGCTGTAAGGACCCTATACAGCAGGTCACTTGTAACAAATGCAAAAAACAAGTTGATCACCGAAGCACTTTATTATGTAGTTTATGTAAAAACTATTTTGAATTTGATTGTGCCGGTTATCCTGAGAAAGTATACCGCTTAAAGAATCTAGAAGAAAGAAAAAAATTCATATGGAAATGCAAAGCGTGCACCCAGAAAGCAAAAGAGCAAATCACACCGAACTCTGTTGTATCCAATGTGACAATGAGGACAAAAAAACGCTCGTCTCCTAAATCATACATAGATGACACACCTAACACATCAGAAGAGACTACGCCTTGGTCTACTCCAAAGAGCACAACCTCTGAAATATTATATGACTCACACATACTCACAATGGATCCATATGATGAATCAACTGCCATAATCGACAAAACATTGTCAAGGAGCATGGACTATACGGTAACTGATTCAATCCACGCCCAGGAACTGAAGGATACCATTGAACTCCTTCAAACGCAACTTAGTAGTTCTCAGAATGAACTTGAGAATATCATACTCGAAAACAATGAGCTTCGGAAAGACAATGATAAACTACTAAAAGATAATGTTACTCTGAAAAGATTCTTAAACCAACCACCGCAAAGAGAATATAATAAACCAGAAGATACGAAAAAAGCCAATACATATAATTCTATGTTATACCAAGATATGCAAGCCTTCTTTACGCCACCTAGAAATTTGACTACAAGTAATAATAGCAATACAAGTACACAACCCAGTGGGAATATCTTGAGCCTACAAAAAAACATTGCAGATTTGGAGCATCAATTAAAACAAGCCGGTAACGAAATCTTAAACCTCAAGGATCAAATATTGAAGCTTCAGAAGATATTGGAACCAAAAAGTGAATGTCAAAAGGAAATAGATACTCCATTGGATGCCCTAACAGTCGAGCGCACGAACAAGATATATATTTTTGGCACTCAACAATGTGTTGGACTATCATCTGCATTGATACAATCAAGACAGAATACGTCATACGTAAAATATGCCGTCACGTCTATAACGAAGCCATACGCACTAACTAGTGACGTCATTAAGAACTGCCATAATATTCAGCCATCGCCAAGTGACAAACTCATTATTTGTGTGGGTGAAAATGACTATGACATCAAGATTTTATCTTCACAGCTTCGTCAACTTCTCGATGCATTCGGCAATAATAATGTCATTGTTCTGAGTGTACTAAAGAATATGTATTTAAATGTAAGTGACTTGAATGAAACTATACGTAATATTTGCAATGAACACAAAAATTCTAACTTTATTGACTCTAATCATAAATTAAATTATTATACATGTAAATTAATTAATTATATTATTGACTATAATGATTATGAAAAAAAATACTTGAATATCAAAGAACTAAAGAAATTAATACTGCGTAGTCAACCAAATGCTACGAAGACTGTTATCAAATATAAAAATGATCCTAAGGGAACAATCCCATATTACTTTGGACGTAAACAGCCAGAATGCGATGCTATAAATAAACCCGATATAAAAAAAACAACTTCTACACAAATCGGTACTATACCACACTATTTTAAGGTTGTAGACAAGAAACAGCTTTTTCGTGAGAACTGTTAGTAAATCCAAGACTTTTAAAATATTACACCAAAATATCGCTAGTATTTTATCAAAACAAGAAATACTAGAACTAACAATATTAGAATTACGAGACGTAAATAAGGAACCTGACATTTTATGTTTTTCTGAAACCTTTATGCGTGCCGGTAATGAAAAATATTTAAAATTACATAACTATATTTTAGCAACTGCGTTTAGTAGAGACAAACAGAGAGGGGGAACCTGTATTCTCGCAAAACAGGGTATTATATACAATGAGCTTACTTACATAAAAAAATATTCAACTCAAAAATCATTTGAAGCCTGTGGCGTTGAAATCCCATTGCACAATTTATTAATAGTGTGTCTTTACAGAACGCCAAACTCTGACCCTAATGTATTTTTGAATAAGCTCGACCGACTTATGTGTGAAACACACAAAAAATATGGGCCAAGAACAAAAATTGTTATTGCTGGTGATTTTAATATAAATACCCTAAAACCAGGAAAAGTGGCCACCTATTTAAAAGATTTATGTAATACCTACAATCTGCAAATGCACATTAATATTCCCACTCGTAAAGACGCTTGTATAGACCACATAGTAAGTAACATAAAGACAACATCAACAGATGTTTTGCCTCTTTATTTATCTGACCACGACACTGCCCAATTATTAGAGTTTCCAGTAAAAGAGCGTAACTCGAAGTCCAAATCATACTACATTTATAAGAAAGACTACTGTAACGAAAATATTAAAAAATTCAAAGAATGTCTCACAAGTTTATCGTGGTCAGAAGTACACCTAGAAACTGACCCAAATAAGGCTTTTAATAAATTTCATGACTTACTATCTCTGTTATACAACCTATGCTTCCCAGTAATAAAAATTAAGATTAATAACTCTAACATATACAAACAAAAATGGATAAGTAAGGGTCTAAGAAATAGCTGCAAAACTAAACGATCTTTACGATATCTTTACTACAAAAATAAAACTTTATTGTACAAAACAAAATATAAAAAGTATTCAAATATACTGGACAAGTGCATTATTAAATCAAAAATGAATTCTAATATTAACTTCATTAAAAAAAGTCAAAACAAATGTAGAGCAACGTGGTCAGTCATTAATCACGAAATTGGGAATACAAAACATGACAATAATATTTCTGAATTACAATTAGATAAGAAAATACTGACGAATCCGACTGACATAGCGAACGCTTTTAATAATTATTTTATTGACTCGACAAACACCACATCTAATAATTTACATCATAACTCTAATAAGGTGTCAATTCCTAATTCTATGTTTCTTAGTCCTATGACAGAAAATGAAGTTAAAAAGGAGATAATGGCTTTAAATAATACAAACTCCGAAGGATATGATGGAATTAGCACAAAAATAATTAAAGCGTGCAATACTGAATTAATTTCTATTTTGACATATTTAATTAATCTTTCATTTTCATCAGGTACTTTTCCTGATGCCTTAAAATTATCAGTCGTGAACCCACTTTACAAAAAAAACAATAAAAATGACGTGAGAAACTATCGTCCGATTACTCTTATTCCTATTTTGTCAAAAGTATTCGAAAAATGTATGCTCAATAGACTTGTCGATTTTTGTAGCAAATATAACATTATAGCTAATGAACAGTTTGGATTTCAAAAGCACAAGTCGACAACACAGGCAATATATTCCCTTTTGAGCAATATCCTAAGTAATCTAAATAATAATCACATTACAACAGGACTGTTTTTCGACCTGTCGCAAGCTTTCGACTTTGTAGCACATGACGTTTTATTAAAAAAGCTAGAAACCATTGGAATAAGAGGACTAGCACTGCAGTGGATTGCGTCTTATTTAAGTGTTAGGAAACAATACGTTGTCATAGATAAAGTACACGATAACTTACTTTCTTCTTATTCTTCTGACTCCAGGGAAAATAAATGCGGCGTACCTCAAGGGAGTGTCTTAGGACCCATTTTATTTATATTATATATAAATGACATACTACTAGTGACTAATTATAAATGTATATTATTTGCAGATGACATTTCAATTATCGTGACGTCTGATAAGAAAAATAAATCAATATCTGACCATGAAATGGACATTAATAATACTATTGACAATATTTTAGAATGGTTACAAATAAATAAATTAAGAATCAACTTAGACAAATCCAAATTTATACAATTTAATAAATCTAAACATGCTAAATACAATTTTAAACTTAATATTGATAGACTGAAAGAAGTTACACAAACCAAATTCTTGGGTGTACTCATAGACCAAGACTTAAATTGGAAATTACATGTAGATAATTTGTGCAATAGGATTAACAAATTTGCTTATGCTCTCAGGCAAGTTAAGAACGTGACCAATAGGAAAACGGCAATAACTACATATCACGCATATATAGAATCTATTTTACGTTACGGGCTTATTTTATGGGGAAACAGTACGGATAAGGACAGAGCATTTATTGCACAAAAAAAATGCGTCAGAGCCATTTGTGGACTCAATCCTGATGAATCCTGCGAACCGTTTTTTAAAAAGCTGGGTTTATTACCACTTCCCTCAATATACATATACGAAATCTGTAAATTTGTGTACAGTAATAAGGGATTGTTCAACAGTGCGTATGAAGTAATCTCTCGACCATCAAGGGATCCCCACAGACTTATTTTGAAGGAAACTCCTAAGTCAGCCAAGTATGCTAAAAGCTGCCTTGTGATGTGTGTACGTATATACAACAAAATACCAAAAGAACTAAAATTATTAAATAATACTAACTCATTTAAAAACAAACTATATAAGTGGCTGAATGGACATAATTTTTATGACATTAAAGATTTCTTTAACTTGAAAATATAAAATATGTATCTACAGGAATTAATGAAAATGTATTAGTGATGTATGATCTGAATGACTATTATTGTATTACCAATTAGTAATCTGTGACATTGTGTAGTTCACCTTTAACTTGTGTATTAATTATTTTGCATGCAATTGATACATATTCTGTATAGCTAAACATGTGGACATTATATCAAAACCCGACTGTAACAACTTTATACCATGTTTAAGGCAAATAAAGACTTATCTTATCTTATCTATCTCACGGTCACTCCGCGTCCATGGTTTCTAGTGCTTAATAGTACATTGCAGCACATCGTTGCACATCAAGGTTGACTGGAAGTATGCCAGCAAGTACCTGTAAGGTCTCAGTACTAACCGTCCTGTTTGCTTTGCATAAGAATATCAAAGCTAAACGCTGACTTTGAAGTAATTTACGTCGTCCCATTATTTAGGTACTAGCTGTCCCCCGTGACTTCGCTCCCGTCCGGGCAACTGCCCAACGGTTGATGTCGGACTGTTGTATACGTTCAAATCGCGCCGAAAACTTTACTTGCGCGATGCAGGATTTGTGTGACGTCATGTCGTTAGTTCGTAAGTGGCGGCGTTGGTGCCGCTACATCACTCCCCTCCGGAGACCGGAGGTCGATAGCAGGTTGAGTCGTCCGTACATCTCGTGATGTGTGCCTGGCCAGTGGAAGGTTGGTTCCCGTGAGTCGGAACCGGAAGTCGCAGAGTTCGCGGTGAGTCGGAACTGTATGCGGTTGTGCCCCAGTGAGTCGGGGTGATGAAATCCCAGTGAGTCGGGATAGTGTTGCTGGCTCCAGTAGTTCGGAGCGTTGATGATGTCCCAGTGAGTCGGGACATTGTTGCTGGCTCCAGTAGGTCGGAGCGGTGATGAAAGAAGCTGAGGGTGATGACCAGGAATGCGCGTCCGCTGCATGCTGGTGGTCAGGATACCCCCGTAGATGCCGTGGGTACTGGCTGGCTGTGTGACTCGCTGCTCGAAAGCTTGAGAAAGTGATGATGACGTCACGACGAAGTAACTCTGCACGAAGGCTGCGCTGACGTTCATACTCGGGGTCACCAGTTTGGGGGTAGGTGGAACAGGGTGTAAAGTCACACAAACCTCCATAGAAAAGGGAGGATCCTCCGACCAGACGGGTGTTGTATCTGGTCCGGGCAACTGCCCCACGGTTGATGTCGGACTGTTGTATACGTTCAAATCGCGCCGAAAACTTTACTTGCGCGATGCAGGATTTGTGTGACGTCATGTCGTTAGTTCGTAAGTGGCGGCGTTGGTGCCGCTACAAACTGAATACCTACATACCCTACCCTACCCTAGACACCTACCCACCTATCATACCTACCAATTTGTTAAACTATTTATTTGAATAACCACAGTCAGTTCCTTTCTAAATATACTTAAGATTGTTAATTTTCGCTATAAAAACCAAAGTCTAACTGACTTTGGTTTTTACTACCTACTACTATTCTACCTACACTTGTTACACAAATTGTCACATCTTAATTTTTAGTCTATATGAGAAATGAGGCATCATGGCGCCCACCAAATATTTCAATTTAAAAATGATTGTCTAGTTACTCATTGACGAAAAGTTATTCCTTTGCATTTCGCCGTATTAGTTGAATTATAAGTGCAATATCTTAAAACACACGACAGCATATTTAATGCGTTTGAACGTTTTTTCGTTTAAAAACAAACAATGACATAGGCGCTCAAGGTCTAGCAAGCTACTGAGTTAAGTGCGGCCGGCCGACCCCACATGAACAGAATACAGCAGTGATGTGTGGTGTCTTCTCTAGTACGTAGTACATTATTACCTCAATGCATAAAGCGATCACTGCATAGAAAAAAATTTAGATCACTGTCGAATTGCACTGGATGGAAAGAGAAGCACGATGGAATTTGTATGGATTTTTTTATAAAATATAATAATATGAATTACTTAAAAATAATAAATGAAACTTAAAAATATACGACAATAAAGTTTTGCTTCCTGTTATGATACGGTATTGTTGTTAACTTGTAGACATGGCTAAGAAGTGAGATGCGCCTATAGTTCTTCAGCCGGGAATTGTCGCCCTTCTTGAAGAAGAGTACCACCACACCCCTACACCATGCCCGTGGCGTTTTGCCCTCGAATATGACGGAATCAAACAGCTTTTGAAGGGCCTTAAGGACCAGTTTTCTACCCGCCTTCAGGAGTTCGGCCGTAATTCCGTCATCACCCGGCGCCTTGTTGTTTTTGAGCTGTTTCAGAGCCATCCTTATCTCGTACAAGCTGACGTCCGGGATATCTTCGGTATAGTGTCGGGTCAATCTAGCTCTTGGGTCGTTTGCTAGACTCGCAACGGGCTTACTGATTGATTTGTACGAGTACAACTGCCCACAGAATGTCTCGATCTCCCTCAGAAGCTTCGCTCGATCACGTCTTTAATAAATTGTATAGAATTGTCTAACAAAATGTAACGCGGTCAAATCCAAACATTTTGGAACTTTAACATGAAGATAAACCCAGGAATGGGTTAGATTTTTAGACTTAGAACACTAGAATATTTGCTAAATGATGTGTATTCGGGCCATTAAAAAAAAAATGATTTTATTGAGTTAGACAACAGGTCTCAATTTGGATTACTAATAACTTAAAACTAGGTACTTTTACAATCGCCAGAGGGATAATTTGCAGTTGAACTAGATGAGAGCCTCGATTTTGGCATGTAGCTCCACTCATAAGAATATTGACGTAAGAAGCTTAGTACAGATTAAAATAAAATTAACATTCTGTAATGATAACATAAAACCGAGAAAAAAATTAAGAAACAAATAGGGCTATCCTATGTTATAACTTATGAGTCATCATAATTTGAGAATCCATTTCATGAACACTAAAATTATTACTACTTCACTCATGGAGAACATAAACCATTACGATATAGTATCATCAGGGTACACTTCTTACTAACGTCAGCAAAAGCCATAGCAAATACCAAAATACATCATAAAAATGTAACAAGATTATTTATAGACTAATAATTATTACAAATGAGAAAGTAACTCTGTCTGTATGTCTGTAATCTTTTCACGCTTAAGCCGCTGAACCGATTTAGATATAATTTGGTAAGGAGAATTAAGATAGTTTGAGAAAAGACATATGATTTTTTTTATCCCGGAAATCATCCTTAAAGGGGTGGAAGATTGTATGGTGAATATGGTGAATGCATAATTTCTCAAGTAAAGCGGCCCATATGTTGTCGCGGCTTTGCCCGCTTAAAAAGTGATAAATTATCAAAAGGGAATACACCACCGGAATAAAAACTATCCTATCCCATCTAAAGCTTCCCAGTGTCCCAAATTATCACCATACAAAATTGCATCTAAATCTGTTCTGCGGTTCAATCATGAAAAGCTAACATACAGAGTAAAATCGCATTTATAATGTTATAGTATGAATAAAAAAAAGGATAAAAATAAAATGTTCAAAGTACTAATGTTACGCAGACAAAGTCACGGGCAAATTCTAGTTCATCATAAAAATGTAACAAGATTATAGCTAATAAATAAACATAAGTCAATCAGGATTTACAAGAAGAAAGGCAATATTTACGAGGCCATTCCATTAACACAAATGGGACCATCAACTAAGAAAATAATCCTAATTCTGCAGCGGAAGATATTCTTATATTACAGTATATATAGGGCAAACGTTAATCATTGTGTTTGGTATTGGCTGGTGGAAGAATCGAATGCACAGATTGGAATAAATTCTCTTATTAATTTGGATTTTCTTTTTATATTGCCTAATAGGTGCGCATGTGATTTGGTTAAGGTTGCTGGAATTGGTGGATGCAAGACGCAAGGGACTGGTCAATGTGGCGACACTTGGGAGGCCTATGTTAAACAGAGGACGGCTTTCTTTTGGCTGAAATGATGATGATAATTTCTATCAAGGAAAGGGTAACCATAGCGGTTAAGCTAAGGTTGTAAGACAATACAAACTGACCAATCCAATTTGCACCGCCACTCAAACATTGTTACAAATCACGCAAAAACAAATAAAATACACAAATGCAAAAGTCTCCGCCAACTTCATTACATTCAGACGGAGCATCAACCCTTAAATCCGAAAATAAACAGCATCATCGAACACAAATATACCAAATTGAATTGAACCCTAAAATGCTACAATATCGGATCGTGTAAACAGGTTTATATCCTATTGTGTCCAGGGATGTTAACAAGCTACGTAACCGAAACCGATACTATCGGATAATCTAAATAAAAATCTATCAGTAACCGTAACCGAATCAGATATAAAAGTGTCAACACTTTTCGTCTGTAAAGTACACAATATGTTTTTATAACATGAAATAGCAAATGGGACCCATCGCTAATACCTAAAAAATCGGATCTAAAACTGGGATCCAACGAATATAAATCGTCTAAATGAGACACGTCTTGTCTGCCAGGCCGAGCCGACATACTAGCCGCGCGCGTCACTTGCATGTTTATTTATTATTTCTATTGCTTGGTATTAATTAATAACAACAAGTAAAATTTCAAAATTTAAAAAACCCCCGACCCATTTATCTTTCGAAAACATCACGATCTAAACAGTAAAACGCGCATAACTTTTGAACGGCTGAACCGATTATATTCAAACTTAGCTAAGAACACTCTCGATACAAGTTCAGAAACAAGACACTTTTCATAAAGCAAGAGTTGCATTAAATTTAGGTATGATAATAACATTTATTTACCTTTCTTCTGATTGTTCTTTTTAAAACCTTTTTAACTTATTTATTTTTATATCGGGCTATGAAATTAGCGATAAAATATTTAATGATGAAGAATTTCTGCTTTTCATTCTTACCTCTTCTTACGGTTACGAATATGTAATTATTTCGGATTATTTGTTAGATTCGGATAGTTCCGTTACGTATATTAGTTTTTATAAACCCCGACGGAAAAAGAGGGGTGTTATAAGTTTGAGGTGTGTTGCTGTGTATATGTGTGTCTGTCTGTGGCATCATAGCGCCTCAACGGATGAACCTATTTTGATATCGTTTTTTTTTTGTTTGAAATATGACTTTATCGATTAAGTTCTTAGCTATGTTTCATGAAAATCGGTTTAGCCGTTCTAGAGTTAGGGACTTTTTACTGTTTGAATCAGGGTGTTTCGTGTCATAATTACGTTTCCAATAGATTGTCGATTGCAGCGTGTCTACTACTAGATAGATTATGTAGCATGAAATGGGGTTTTTAAATTTTACTTTTACATGGAGCGACTGCTTATCTGACCTCCACAACTCACAAAATGGGTAACATCCTTTGATACGACTGTTTTCCGTAACGACAGTCAAAACAAATCCTTCTTAAAAATACAAATATTTTTATTTGTTGAACATAGGTACCATAGTACGAAGGTAGGCTAGGTACATATGTTGTAATTTAGCCGTCACCAGCGTAAAAGTCAAAGTCAAAGTCAAAGATTTATTTGCAGATAAATATGGTTACAAAAGTTCTTACAATGGTAGTATTAGTAGCTTAACATATTCAATCATAACATAATGACATGCAAATTTTTGGTATAGGTAGAATTCGAACATTAATTTAATTTATAATCAAGAAATTCTTTTATATTATAGAAGGGATGCTCAATTAACCACCTGCGTAAAGCCCTTTTGAAGCGGACCATTGGAAGTTCTTTAATTTGGTTAGGAATCTTGTTATAGATCTGAATACATATAGGATAACAACTTCGCCTATATAGTTCCGTTTTTATTCTTGTAGGATTTATTAATCTATTAGGATATCTGGTTTTAAAGTTACATTTATCTCCCAATTTTTCAAACATTTCAGGGTGAGATTTGGTAAATTTACATACTTCCTCAATATAAATACCAGTTAATGTAAGTAGTCTAAGTTTTCTAAACAGCGCACTAACATAGATTTTGCATAATTATGCGGCCAAAATTGAAGATTTTAAACTAGTTACAAATACAAAATGTAATATCTTTCTACGTTAACAATAGAACAGACGATAATAAACCGGTCTTCTCGGCTTCAATACCCGCGCGGGGTACGTATGCAGGTAGTCGGAACTTGTTAGTCTCCCGCTACGCACGCGCTTTCGCTCTTTACGCTTTTAAAGTGACTTGTTTTTCGTCGTCAATATTTTTGATTTAAAGACAGTTTTCAAAGTAAACAATATGGATTCGAGTGCTTCAGGTAAATACTATTATTTATTATAGCAATTGTCAACCTAGTATAATTAAAAAACCTTTATTTTAAACCTTCAAAACTTAGTACGTTTTCTTGAAAAAATATTCTTGATTTTTCAGTTTAAAAGTAATTTAGTTATATTATCGCTTCCTCTCGCCTCAAAATTATTATTTATAATAATACTTAATACTCTTTTCTTATAATTCTGATAAAAATCAGTTGCAGGTAGGTGCAGGTAGGGTAAAAAAAGTTATGTTGAAAAATGTTCCAAAAAATATATTTTTTTCTTTTTCGTCGTAGGTTCTCCTGGCTCATCCGGAACAAAATTAGTCACCCGTCAATTTCTCTACGATAAAATGAAAAGCCAATATTTATTAACAATGGATGAAAAATTGGCCTATTTAGAAAATTACCTGTTTTCATCTTACGGTGACACAGAGGAAAATATAAAAAAACTAAAGCGAAATATTGCATCCGACATAACTGGAGTGAACTTCGATTTAATTTACAGACTGAAAGTCATTTTAGAAACGATTTCAAGTGGATACATTATTGACGTCAAGAAATATGATGAGTATGCACTAGATACCGCCAAATTATACGTGCAGCATTATGGGTGGCACCCGATGACCCCTACTTTGCACAAAGTGCTCATACATGGTGCTGCCATAATAGAGAATTCACTTCTCCCAATAGGCCAATTGTCGGAGGAGGCTCAAGAGGCCAGAAATAAGCACTTTCGCATGTATAGAGAAAATTACGCAAGAAAATTTTCCCGCGAACAGTGTAACCGCGACATCTATAATCGACTATTATTGAGCTCTGATCCGCTCATTAGCAGTATTAGTATAAAACAAAGAAGGAGAAAAAAAATATCTAAATCCTTTTCTCCGGAGACTTTAGATATGCTTTTACCCACCAAACCAGACTCCGCTTCACCAGAATCCTCGGATGATGAGGATCTGGAGTAACGAATTGGCATGGAGTATGTGTCGACTGTCGGAGGGGATACGTCAATTCATTACTCACTAACGTTTAAAATGTACATTTATGAAATATACATTTTTATCTCTGTGACGTTAGGTTTTTGACTTTTTTTTCATAAATATGATATTTTCTTGAATAAATATTTAAAATTTCAACAGAAAGTGGTTTTTTATTATCATTTATGTCATTTAGAATAGTTATAGCAATTAAAATAATTTTGGCCGCATAAAACCTAAAAACCTATCTATGTGCAGCGGTTTACAGGATGTGAGTGGGTCTACATTACAAATCGCACATATACACCGCTTTTGTGCGATGAAAGCTCTTCCGAGATGCACCGAGTTCCCCCATACCAGTATACCATAGCGCAGTATTGAACCAACATATGCATGATAAGCCTGCAATGTGGCTTGTCTACTTGTAAGATTAGATAAACGCCATAGAGCATAAGCAAACTTACTGAGTTTTCCACATATCATATCAATATGGTTAATCCAAGAACACCTCTCATCTAGAACTATCCCAAGAAAAGTAATACTATCTGATTGTTGTATTTGTTTACCTTTATAAGTTATGTTTAAATCCATTTTAGTCCAGTTTTTGTTTTGAAATTGTACATATTTGGTTTTATCTATGTTAGGTTTAAGGTTATTCTTTTCCATCCAAGTTATTATTTTGTCTACGGTACTATTTATTTCTTCATTATAGTTTTCTTTAGTTTTAGGGATAATTACGGAGACATAATCTGCAAAGAGTATGCAGGGATGGTCAGTTACTTTTGTCAGGTCATTGATATATAGCAAAAAGAGTGGGGGCCCCAAAATACTGCCCTGTGGAACGCCTGTGCCATTGTAACCTAATTTGGATTTATATTTCTGTTCACCATTTTGATTTGGTTTATCCACAGTAATTTCTACAACTTGCGATCTGTTTGTAAGGTAACTTTTTAACCATGCATTTGCTTTACCGCGTATTCCATATTTATCACATTTTTTTTAGGAGTAGCTCGTGCGATACAAAGTCAAAGGCTTTTGACATGTCAAAAAATACAACAGTAGTCGGAATTTTCTGGTCAATATTTTTGGTAACTAGGTTAATTAAGTTAAATGCCGCTGTGGTTGTCGATTTTCTTTTTTGGAATCCATGTTGATCTCGATTCAAAATTTGGAACTTATCGATAAAATTTATTAATCGCGCATGCATGACCTTTTCGTAAATTTTTGCTAAAATAGGCAACAAGGCTATCGGTCTGTAATTATCAACAAGTTTTCTATTTCCTTTTTTGTGTATTGGTTTAATAGCTGTCATTTTTAATTTCTCAAGAAACACTCCCGTGAATAATGATAAGTCTAATAAATGTACTAGTACCGGAGTAATGATAGGGCCTATGTATTTTATAATCCTTGTAGGTATTTGATCATAACCTGTTGAATTTGTATCCCTGAGAGATTTAATTACTTTTTGTATTTCGTCATCATTGGTGGGCATTAAAAACATACTAGAATCAATAGGATCAATGTCATAATTATTAGTATTAATGTCAAAATTGTTGTTCGTCAAATTAATATAATAGTCATTTATATAATTGGCAATGTCCGTGGGGCTTGTTAATGGTCCGGTTTCAGTTTCTATCTCCTTAATGTATGATTCCTGAATTTGATTATTATTATTGGAATTATATTTTATTAAGTCCCATGTTGCCTTGCATTTATTTTTAGCCCTAGATATGTAGTTTGTATTATGAATTTTTTGTGCTTTCTGTATACATTTTTTAAGTAATTTATTATAGTTTAAGTATTTTAATTTATTGCCTTTATCAGATGAGAAATAGTATTTAAAACGCAAGTCCCTTTTAGTTTTAGCTGATTTTTTAATACCTTTGGTAATCCATTTCGTATATTTTTTCACTAGGTTGATTTTGATCTCGATTTTAGGGAAACACAAATCAAAGAACATGACAAGTAAATCGTGAAACAGATTAAACGCATTGTTAGCTTCCTGATTAGAAAATATATCAGTCCATTTCAAATTTGATATGCAGCTAAAGAACTTTTCTTTATTTTCGGCGCTAAAATC
The DNA here is from genome assembly GCA_964057195.1 of Orthosia cruda. NCBI lineage: Eukaryota > Metazoa > Arthropoda > Insecta > Lepidoptera > Noctuidae > Orthosia > Orthosia cruda. The sequence continues at coordinate 32,264,767 of OZ059833.1, read as the reverse complement.
ACGCTTATAAATTGTACGAAAGCGTAGAGGTGGAACTTTATTGTCTATTGATATGGATATCATCTGAGCCGTTTCGTGATCTGACAGTCCCAGTGGTATAACCTCACATATTGCATCCTTACAGTTACTTATTATTTGGTCTAGACATGAATTTCTTCTTGTTGGTTGTTTTATATGTAATGTTAAACCAAAATTATTTACAATCCTAGTTAATTCGTCTGTGCATTTTTTGTTTCTATCGATTTTTCCCCCCAAAATATCAATGTTAAGATCACCTACTATCACTAATTTTTTTTTTGATTTATTTCGAAGGTTGCATAACATTATTTCTAAATTACGTAGGAAAACGAAGGGGTTTGAGCTTGGCGTACGATATAAGGCTATTATTATAGTGTTATATTGTAAGAGTTCAACTCCACAACACTCAAAATCATTTTCAGATGCATATTTCTTCAATTGCGTCAGTATTTTGTACTCAATGTGATTTATGCAGAATATACAAACACCGCCTCGCTTTTTATTCTTTCTTGAGTACCAGTCTCCTAATTTATAGTCATTTAAGGCAACGCTGCTCTCCTCACCCGCTTTAATAAAAGTCTCCGTCAAGCATACCACATCAATAATCAACCCTTTATTTAGAAACGTATCGATCGCAATTTCTAGTAGTTCTTTTTTACTTCTTAAACCCGCAATATTTTGGTGAAGAATATTTAATGAGCGACAATTATTAATATTAGTTACGTCAATGGAATTTACGTCTTCTACCTTACTTATCTCATTATAATACACTTTTTTTAATGATCGACGTTGATCATAGAGCATTTTAGGTTTAGGTAAAGCATTACTAGTACCTGCGAAAAAAGGTATTGTTCGGGGTGCTTTTACAGTTATACGATCTTGTTGATCGGTAAGTAGGCTTCGTGTCTAGGTTTGTAGTAACATAATATGTGGGCAAATCGGAGCATTTCGACAGAACTGTTGGTTCTTTGCTGAAGTTAAGATATTTGTTTTTATAATCAATTGTGTCAATCAGAACGTTCAGTTTATGACAAGTATTGCTATGAGTACGTAAGAAGTAGCAGTTTTCATTATTTTTACATATCAGTTCTAAATTATTATTCAGTAACTTTACATTTAGATATTTATTTTCCAGCACACTTAACACAATAATTGGGGAACTGTTATATTTTCTTATAAACATATATAATTCATTTATCATTGTAGTAGGGTTGTAGTCATTTTCTCCTACACAAATAATAATTTTATCACAAGGCTTACTTGACAACTCCGTGTTTAACAGCTGTTGAGAGATCACATAGTATTTTAACATTCCTTCTGCGCAGTACCTTTCGTATGAGCTATTAGATCTCAACTCAAGTAGGCGTGTAGTTAAACCCGTAATTTGCTGGGTTCCTAGGACATGTATTTTCCTCTTCAGATAATAATTATTATTGCTTTTAAGATATGAAGTATTAGTTTTAATAGATTTTTTCTTATTATGCTGTATGGTAGTTTGGGTGCAATCCGCGTTTAACTTCTTCAGTTTTGTTTGTTCTTCCGTATTTTGTGTAGTAGTACCGATGGTTAAGCTGGATTTTCGAGTCTCATTATGTAGTGTGTTTCTAGGTATTTTTTCCATTTCAGGTTCAAGATGCAGTTGGTTACTTAAAATCTTTGATTCGTTTAAGTTTCTTGATTTTCGCTTTGGAGTATTAATTTTTGGTGAAAATATTTTAGTTAAACTATTAATCTTGGTTTCTTGATTTTGTAGTCTTTTATCTAAATCATTTTTTTCTAGTATTAAGTTCTCAATTTCCTTGTGCGCACTCTCTAGCTTTTCCTTTAAATCTCTGACGGTTTCCTGTAGATCAGTAATTTCTTGGCAATTCCATGTAGATAAATCGGGTAAACTTCGTCCAAGAGCATGAGAGTCGGTGGATAAGAACGAATTATCTTCAAAACTTGTTGTAGAGGCATTTAAATTAGTAATTCTTCGTCTAAATGTTATATTATTATTGATGTTTTCCATGATGTCAGTGTATAAAATTATAAAAATAAAAAAAAAAAAACAAAAAGTAACTCTCTTCGTTGGGATCGAACTCGGGACTCAATGCACGGTGTGGCGTGCGGCTTACGCTATTTGGCCACCGAGTCTTTGGTAAAAAGTGCGAAATTAGACGATCAGTTGCTAATGTGTGAAACCAGTTTAAGCGTGTGTCATTAACTCATTCGAAGGTCAGTCCACTTCGACACTGAGACAAAGAAACTTTTAACGGTCACTTTTAAAAACATGGAAATATTTTTGCTGGTATCTCCGGTAATAGTTTGTACACAGATTTAGTTTTTTCACTGTTTGTTGTAGGTTTTCTTAGGCAAGTATTAAAGTAACTTTAAAACAGATTACTGCACTTTAGACTATTTTTCCGAATAAAATGCTCGCGAGTACAAGCAAACACGTCCACTCGACGCAGAGTTCGTAGCTCCGTACAAATATTATCTTGGTACAAATATGCTGATTATAATAAACTGGCGGACGCCTCGCGGTTTCACCCGCGTAGTTCCCGTACCCGTGGGAATACAGGGTTAAAAAGTAACCTATGTCACCCGGGGATAGTGTAGCTTCCCAACGGTGAAATAATTTTTGAAATCGGTTTAGTTGTTTTTAAGTTTATTCGTTACATACAAAAATACGAATCTATCCTCTTTATAATATTAGTATAGATTATCAAACTATTATCACACAATATTTAGAGATTAAACGAACTTACCTGTAAGTGAAGTTCGATCCTAATTAAATGAAGGCTTCGTACGAAGAGATTAGCATTTTATACACATGTAGTAACGCGTAGTACATACCATTCCACACTATTTTGAGAATATTTTGATTTCTTTTTCTTTTTTTTTTTGTGGGTAGATTATCACTTGATTCCTGCACCCGCAATCCGTGTCATATAGTTTAGAGTTTAGCCCATTCACTTCATATTTTACGATTGATAAGGGTAGTGACTGAACGAGTGGGTGGGAGGGAGCTAATCTCTTCGTACGAAGCCTTCATATAATTAGGATCGAACTTCACTTACAGGTAAGTTCGTTTAATCTCTAATTATACTTTAGGCTTCGTCCTCGAGATTAGCATTTTATACACATGTAGACTTTTAGAGATAGGAATCGTAAAATTTAATTTGCAGGACAAATCTCTGGTTTTTTATCAAAAAACGGAATAACGAGCATGGGTTGAGATGCCCCAATTCTAGATGTTTTTATAAGGTTTTTTTTGAGTTCTTTTGGCAATTTTTCAATATTACATATTTTAATTTTTGATAATGTTTGCACCCTATGTGCAGTGACGAGAGCTAATAGAGTAATTAATTTTTTTGAAATTTTTTCACGGCTTATGTCTCCATTAGGGTACCATTTTTCCAGAATATGTAATACCAAAGATGTGTCCCAGGTTTCGTTATACTTTGGCAGAGGGGGTCTAGAACGAAATACTCCTTTAAAGAATCTTTTTATATCTTCATTTCCGGAAATGTTTTCTTTAGTAATTAGACTCAAAGCGGACCGATATGAATTTAATGTTCCGTATTGGGCACCACCATTATACGCAATTGTTAGGAAGTTCATAATATTTGGAACTGATACCTCATACATGTTCAATTTATTCTCATTACAATAAATGAACCACTTTTTATAGCATCCTTCATATTGTTTATACGAGTTCTCCGAGAGAGAGTTAAGCACTATATCCATAGATAAAAGTGGGATACCTCTTCTTATCATCGCCTCGCGGATAAGATCCCTGCCACCAGGGTAATGCTGTTGCGCATGTGGAGGCGACTGAAATCAGTAGATAAAATTAAATTATTACTGGCCCTGAATACTATAATTTCTGACACTAAAAGCCTTTTAAATAATGGGTACCACGGCTGTGTTGGCCAGTGTGGGACAATCATAATACCCTTGGCGTTATCAGACTGAATTTTTCGTAATGATTTTAATATCATAGTAAACGGAGGAAACGCATAAAAATAAAATTCTGACCATGAAATTGTAAAAGCATTTACTGCGTACGCATCCGGATCTCTGTGCCAGGAGACGTATCTTGGGCATTTATTGTTTAACCGACTGGCGAAAAGATCTATGTTTGACGGACCAAATTTTGTAACAATTTTACAATAGGCATAGTCTGCAAGTTGCCACTCAATATCTGGATGTGTACGTCTTGACTCATGATCTGCTTCAAAATTCTCCGAAGAGCTAATATATGAAGCGAAAACATATAAGTTTCTATGTTCGCACCATTGCCAAAGTTGCTTTGTAACTTCTGTCAAATGGGGGAACTGGATGCCTCTCATCCTGTTGACGTAGGAAATAGCGGTGGTATTGTCAATTCTAAGAAGAATCTGGGAGTCAGATAGATCTTTTGCAAATATTTTAAGGCCAATATAAGCAGCCATAATTTCTAAATAGTTGATATGCTGCCTGAGTTCATGGTCCCCCACAGGCCACTAGCTCTCTGATCACCACACACAATTCCCCACCCAGTTGTTGAGGCATCAGAGAAAATTTCAAGGTCATATTTATCCATCTTAATTTTACAAACAGGTTGATCGATAGCATGACTCCACCATTCGAAGTCTAATTTTAATGAATTAAGTACATTCATAACTGCTTCGTAATTATTGTTTGTATTTTTTAAATTAAGGTATTTACATCTTTCAAATAGCTTGGTATAGAGCCAGCCATACTCCACAGCTGGGCAGGCAGACACCAAAAGACCAACAAAGCTAGCGAAAGCTCTGATTTTGCATTGATTTAAATTCGACATTCTTTTAATTTCTAATTTTATTCTATTAATTTTTTCTTTTGGTAATGTGACCTGAAATTTTCTTGTATCTACAACATATCCTAAATATCTGCAAGTGTGTGAAGGATTGAAATTACTTTTTTCCTTATTTATGATAAAACCAAGACTCGTAAGGAGGTTTTGAGTTTCCTGCAGATTTTTATAACATGTTTGTTGATCATGACCAATAAGGCAGATGTCATCTAAATATATAGTAGATAAGTATCCACGTGTTCTCAATAATTTCATCACTGGTTTCATAACCTTTGTAAATACAAACGGAGCAGTATTCAAGCCGAAAGGTAAGATAGTAAATTCATAAATAGAATGCTCAAACTGGAACCTGAGATATTTTCGATCATCTTTATCAACCTTAATTAAATAATAAGCGTCTTTTAAGTCGATAGTGCATAAGTAACAATCTCGTGAAATCAGTTTTAGTACAGTTCTCAAGTCTTCCAGTTTGAAGTGATTAGTATCGATAAATTTATTTAAAGATTTTAAATTTAAGATAAAACGCATCTTTCCGTTTGGCTTGGGTATTAAAAACACATTTGACAAGTATTGGTTCGGACCGAGCTTCACATTCCGAAATAGCTACTATTGATAATAAATTATCAATGGCTTCCATGAAGTGAGCTCTTTCTGATTCAGAATGTTTCCGAATGCTAGGAGGTAATAATTGAATTGGTAACCGAAAAAAGGGAATTTTATAACCCTTTATATATGAAAGGATCATTTGATCATGAGTGATCATCGACCATTCTTTATAAAATAAGGACAATCGACCAGCAGGTTCTACCGTGTTTAGCGACGCGACGTCTGTAGTTCTGTCGCTGCTGCTGATGCTGATACTGCTTGGATGAGTTGGCTGGCCGATTGGGCGTCGGGGTCGTCGCAGACTCTTTCATCCTTGGTGGGCCCGTCGTCCTGCGTGGCGGACCCGGATGCCTCCAGTTTAAATTCCTTGATGGATTAGCTGTGTTCTGTGTAAACTTTTTGTTTGCCGGTTTAGGTGCCGGTTGTTTAAGATCTGTACCAGATTTATTTATGGCCTTTGCAGTTTTTATGGTTTCGGCTAAGTTCTCACCGAAAAGAAGTTTATCAACTTTAGTGTTTTGTAGCTGCTCTCTGACTTCTTTATTTACAGCATTTAATAGGAAGTTTCTACGCGTCACAGAGTCAGCATGTTGACAGTCGCAAATGATACGTGTAGAATCCATCAGAAGTTTGAGTAAAGCGTTGTTTTTCTCCTTAGCAGACAATATAAGCGTGATAGCTTCTCCTAAGGAAGTAATGGCTAAGGTTAGTTGTTTTTGTTTACTTTCAATAGCTTTATCGCGTTTAGCGATAATATCCGAGACAGCTGCTTTTTTTTCTGCGTTTATTTCTGAAGGATCAACCAACTTGGCATTTTCAGGAGTTAAATAAGTTTCTCTAAGCTCCTTACGCAGCTCTTTTGTTATACCAGCCGTAGTAAGTCTAACGGATAAATCTTTATTTATATTTTTTCCATATGTTTTATCTGTTGTAGGATCAGTGCCTAATATATCCAACAGTTCAATATCAAGTCCTGAGTCGTCTATTGCAGGTATTATCGCGTCTGCAAGCGGAATAGGCTCTGGGACTGCAGGCGGTGAAGGATCCGCGGGATCCGGCGCAAATATCACGACAGACTGAATTTGGGCAGAGTTTTCATCTCGTGATGTGCTAGGGAGTGGATCTGGTTCCAGCTCCATCTCGGGCTGCGTTAGGTCTACATCTGTTTGTAGCTCGGGAGTAGGCTGATCTAGGTCTGATCTAACCGCTTCATTGTTAAATAACCCCATATAATCTCCGTCTGAAAAGAAGACGTAAAGTCCTATGTAGCCTGGCAATGCGAGTCAATATTATATTGTAAGTGACAGTCCCAAGTTATGATAACACGTACTGTCCACAAACAATTTCTTCTAGCACCGTGAGACAGTCCCACTGTACTGCTCGGCGGGCCGGGAAATGACTGCATTATTATCGTAACAATAATAAATTAGAAAAAGTTGTTCAATATATTAAAATCTTTAGTGTTTTCAATGTAAAACACTCGTTATTCACATAATAGTCTAAAAGACTTAACTGAGTGGTTTGAAATGATTAGTAAGAAACAGTCCCAATGCAAGCAAGTACTGTCCGCAAACTATTATTTCATAAAGAATAATTAAAACTTATATCTGGCTCGTATTAGTGAAAAAACAGTCCCACTGTACTGTCCGTAATAATAATTTCTCGAGCAGAATCACTATGAAGTATGGTACCTACATTGTAGTTGGTAGGTTAGGTACAAAGTAAACAAGACGTGTAATTTCGTATACTTATACTTATTTTAATAACAGGTCGTTAAGCATTCAAATTAAAGACAAAATAATTGTGTAGTGGGTACTAGTAAGTAGGTCAACACTGCTTAATATTATAGTACGAAAATAAAACATACCTTGATCATCTAACTGAGAACGGTGGCACAAACTTGTAGTAGATAACTGTGAGCTATCTGAATCACGCGATCGACGCCGATGGCGTTTTAATTTTCTTTGTAATTTTCTAATTTTATGTTTTATACGGTCACTATCATCACCTTTTCGTTTAGGCTTTATTTTTATTTTATTACAATAGCACTAGACTTATCGCGAGCGAATGTGGAACGGCGCAGCACTAAAAAGCGAATGACACGGATTGCGGGTGCAGGAATCAAGTGATAATCTATCCACAAAAAAAAAAAGAAAAAGAAATCAAAATATTCTCAAAATAGTGTGGAACGGTATGTACTACGCGTTACTACATGTGTATAAAATGCTAATCTCGAATACGAAGCCTAAAGTATAATAAATAATTTAAATTCAAAAAGTCGCCACAATAAAAAACACATTCTAATAAAATAAAATAATAATATATATTTATTAGTTAGGCATTCATAAGCCTTATAGTATGTTTTTTTTTTCATATGATATTTCCAATAAAGCCTTTTTTAAATTGTTTATGTTGTGTATTTCTTTCATTCCTCTAGGGATCTTATTGTAGCCAATCCTAAAAAACTTTTTCCAAAAAGGGCAGTGCTATGTGGCTTCGTGCATATCTCTCTGTTGAGTCGTTTAAATCTCAAACTTTCCAACAGATGGACGTTGGATTTGACAAAAACGTCTCAAAAATGTACTTACCAGGGCAATCTTCAGGAAAATTTCTGAAATATGGAATGCAGCTTTCAGTTAGTTTCAGTTTAAGCACAGCAAGGACACATTTTTTTTGGACTTTAAACGCAAGTTCTTTGTCTTTTCCTACAATTATATACCTAACTCCCATTTCCTCAATAGCTAGTTCAATCCTGAATCCTACTGCTATTTCAACAATCACTTCTAAGATTCTAAAGATATCCAAGCTCAAATACTGCAATGAAATTAGTACTAGATAAATAGTGTCTATTTTAATTACACAGATAGACAGAGAGATAAAGTCAACACAGATGTAGACGCTTTGAATGAAATATCTGATTTCTGTATCGTAGGAAGGTAAGCAATCTGCGGGTATTATAGATGAAGTCAAAACTATTTTGTTTTGGGTTTCCTTTTTTGTGTATGAAAGTGATGTTTAGGAATGGAAGATAAAAAATAATTAGTAAAAGATAATATGGCCAGAAAGGAAGTTGCTACTGAGATGACGACTAATATGGAAAAAGAAATATTGTGGCGATCCCAAATATATTAGGATATGGGCAAGATAATGATGATGATGATAATAATGTTAAGAATTATGTTTAGGGTTTCATGGATGATAAGTTGGAAGACTGCTGGAAGTCTTTAAAATTGCCAAAATTGTTATACTTTCTTGAGATTGCAGATTGAAAGAAACCATAGGTGCAAGAAGTATTTATTGAAGAATATGATTGGCGCAGAGAAGTAGTCAATAGCTCTGAAAAGCTCTTCCACATTTTTTTTAATTTTTTTATATCCTATATGATTACGTTTTTTACTAATATTTAATATTACTATATTTAAGAACCAACAACCGAAAAAAAAGTATGTTTACCTTTAGAATTTTGTTTCTTTTTTTTTAATTTTTGCATTTTATGTTATTACTAAAATGTTAAAACGCCGTATAATTAATTATAAAAAAGGTAATATTAATAAAAAAAAATACAAATACTATTTATGAAAATCGATACCTTCCTGGTTTTATTTAAACTTGTCCCACCCTTAATGATGCGTATGACCTTGGTAAGGGACCAATCAGAGCGCAGTACCCCGTGCCTCATACGTCAGCTAGTTGACAGAATTGTTTTCATGTATTAGATCAAGCATTAGGCGTCTAAGGGCTATGTCGTCGATGCGTACTACAGACATGTGCACGACCCAGATCTCGAAAATGCAATGATTGTTGACATTACCGTCCCGCATGACGGGAACCTCGTGAAAACCGAGAAAGATAAGCAAATCAAGTATCTTGACATGACACCGATAGTCATGTCAGCCAACGGCTTCATAGCCATGACCCTCGACGAACACCTTAGGAGGCTCTCGTTAGGCGGCTGGGTCAAGGGCATGATCCAGAAAGCAGTATTGCTGGACACGTCTCGTATTGTTAGGAGGTTCCACTCTCTGGTGCCCAACCACCGCACCGGTAGCTTGGACCCTGTTCCCGATACCGGTGGGCCTCTATTTTTTATATTTCTAAATGTTTTTTTTTATAATGTTCTTTAAGAAATATTGAAAAATGTAATATAATAAATAAACGACATAATAATTTATGTCAAACAAATTGTCAAAAATAGAAGGTGTGAGGTAATATTGTGTCAGTTAGCAAGGAATATAAGTACTCTCTACCGAGAGAGTTAGGTATTCATAAGCCTTATAATATGTTTTTTTTTTCATATGATATTTCCAATAAAGCCTTTTTAAAATTGTTTATGTTGTGTATTTCTTTCATTCCTCTAGGGATCTTATTGTAGATCCTAAGTGCCAATCCTAAAAAACTTTTCCAAAAAGGGCAGTGCTATGTGGCTTCGTGCATATCTCTCTGTTGAGTCGTTTAAATCTCAAACTTTCCAACAGATGGACGTTGGATTTGACAAAAACGTCTCAAAAATGTACTTACCAGGGCAATCTTCAGGAAAATTTCTGAAATATGGAATGCAGCTTTCAGTTAGTTTCAGTTTAAGCACAGCAAGGACACATTTTTTTTGGACTTTAAACGCAAGTTCTTTGTCTTTTCCTACAATTATATACCTAACTCCCATTTCCTCAATAGCTAGTTCAATCCTGAATCCTACTGCTATTTCAACAATCACTTCTAAGATTCTAAAGATATCCAAGCTCAAATACTGCAATGAAATTAGTACTACATAAATAGTGTCTATTTTAATTACACAGATAGACAGAGAGATAAAGTCGACACAGATGTAGACGCTTTGAATGAAACATCTGATTTCTGTATCGTAGGAAGGTAAGCAATCTGCGGGTATTATAGATGAAGTCAAAACTATTTTGTTTTGGGTTTCCTTTTTTGTGTATGAAAGTGATGTTTAGGAATGGAAGATAAAAAATAATTAGTAAAAGATAATATGGCCAGAAAGGAAGTTGCTCCTGAGATGACGACTAATATGGAAAAAGAAATATTGTGGCGATCCCAAATATATTAGGATATGGGCAAGATAATGATGATGATGATAATAATGTTAAGAATTATGTTTAGGGTTTCATGGATGATAAGTTGGAAGACTGCTGGAAGTCTTTAAAATTGCCAAAATTGTTATACTTTCTTGAGATTGCAGATTGAAAGAAACCATAGGTGCAAGAAGTATTTATTGAAGAATATGATTGGCGCAGAGAAGTAGTCAATAGCTCTGAAAAGCTCTTCCACATTTTTTTTTTTTTTATATCCTATAGGCTCGCGCTTGACCACTATCGCACCTGATGGTAAGCGATGATGTGGTCGACGGTGAAACACGCTTGCCTAGAAATAACCTATTCACTCTTGACTTAAAGACCCCCAGATTGTAGCTGTCGGGAAACACAGACTCCGGCAGGGAATTCCATTCCTTAGCTGTACGCATAATAAAAGTGTTCTCAAAACGTTTTGTGCGTATGGGTGGAATGTCCACCATGTATCGATGGCGCATCGCCGTACGTCTGGTAGTCCGATGATAAAACGGGCTCGGTGGTATTAGATCGTGCAATTCCATCGCACACTCCCCGAAATGTAACCGATAAAAAACTGACAGGCTGGCAACTCGGCGACGATGTTCAAGACATAATTTTACAAACACGAAAAAGGAACTTAAAAAAAATTTATGAAATCGGTAAAGCCGTTCTCAAGTTAAGGCGTGACCAAGGGAAATAGGGATTATTTTTTAACCGAATTCAAAAAACGGAGGAGGTTTTCAATTCGTCGGCATCTTTTTTTATTTAAATAGATGTAATTATGACACGATATCTTGTGTATCACCCTGATTCAAACTTAACTTTAAAACGGCTAAACCGATTTTATCAAACATAGCTTAACACACTTTTGACAAAGTCACCATTCAAACAAAATAAAATCGGTTCATCCGTTTAGGAGCTATCACAGACATATACACAAATACACGTGAAACTTATAACATCCCTCTTTTTCCGTCAGGGTTTAAAAAGATGATTCTTAAGGTAAGTACTATCTATAATTCTTCATTATTTTAATACGTTCTAGAACCGAACCATGTTGAGAGAACCAGTATTGATAATAAAAGAAAGAAACTAAAACGAATATTACATTCCATGAGAATCTTGATTTTAAATGGCCTACAGTTATTAATTTATATTTAAAACAGGAAAAAGACTGAAAAAAAAGACTAAAACAACGTAGGCACCCATCCCTTTAATTAAATATTTCAAAATCAAAACAGCTCTCGTCCTTTTTTTCACTTTTATGCAAATTCTTAGATCAACGTCGAAATGCCATCAAGACTCAATCTCATTGGGTATGTAAATTCTCAGGTAAAATTGAAAATGCCTTCCTATAGTCCATTAGTGCTTTAAGCGGTCGCTTAGGGACCAAACTTGAAGCTTTTGGGTTTGTAATCTTTATTAAAGGATTTCCGAGACCTAGTATTGATTGAGTTAACAATACCTATTTGAATTTTCATTTTGTTCCAAGATGAGCAATCAGTGAAGTAAAGGAACTGAATTCTCTGGAGAGGTGCTTCGCCTGAATGGTTAAGGAGAACGTAGCGGTTACAGGAAACAGAGATTTTGCCTGGTATTTTGTTGAGTGAAATGATACACTGTTAGCTACAGAGATGGGTGGAGTAAGTAAAGCAAACTTTGAAGAGGAATTACACTGTAAGGATGCTTCCTAGTATTTTGCTTTTCAATTAATTACACCTTGATAGAGCAGTGGTGGTCCAGTGGTATCGGCCGCGACTTGCAAGTTGTAGATCGTGGGTTCGAGCCCAGGCAGGTGCTTTACTTTTTGTAAATTGTTTCATCACCACTGCTCTCAAAACGGTGAAGGAAAACGTCGTGAGGAAACCGGCATGTCTTAGAACCAAAAATTCGAAGACATGTGACATCCTCCAACCCGCACTAGGCCCGCGTGGTGGATTACGGCCCACTCCCTCTCGCAGAGAGGAGGCCTTTGTCCCAGCAGTGGGAACATTATTAGGCTGATGATGATGATGATGACACCTTGATAGATGTATGACAATACTTTTGCAAGTGGTATTTGTAAAAGTACGTCCGATGCACCCTGAACAGCTTCGCTACCAGCTCTCTGTCTGGGTTATATTTATAACATGGCTTAGGTTTTTGTCAATAAATATTATGTTATCTGTATGAGAAGAGGTATTTGGATAATAACAGGCTGTTGGTATTACTACACATGCCTTTATTATTATATAGTTAGAGCTGACAGAGAAAAATGAAAAAGAACATACATAATTTTATAGTTTTGGCAACGTCAAATATCTTATAAGCAATTCCACTTCCTATGGCATCAAAAATGATGTTGATAGTTCAGTAATACACTTACGTGAACCAATTAAAAACACCAGAATTGGTAGCATTAAATAACTAGCACATATTTTGCTACATACTCGTACCTTTTTTATTTTCCTTTAAACACACTCAGGATGGAACCACGGAAATAAGGCTCATAAACCTATACATATTTTGTTACTCTTTTTAAAATAAACTAGAGAACAAAAATGGGAACTATTACCGTTGACAAGCTTGCATCTTTATTGGATATAGTGGCTGGGTTTGCAACGCGCTAAGAGTGGAAATTGCAGATGTAGAAGCTTACAAAGAATGGATACATTTAGAGATAATGAATTCTCGACACACATTCTTACGTGGTCTCTAGGTGCCAATGTATTTTATTCTGCTTCATACTCGTATATGCATTTTTTTTTAAGCTGGATAATCTTTGTGTGTTGCTAAATGAGAGTAGCTGAGAATCGACTTAAGAATCGTGCATTTGGAAAGGTGTTTGACTTCCTAAAATATATGAAGATATTGCTGCATCTTTTCGACGCATTTGTTTTTGTCATACTTGTCAGCATAGGATACAAAAATATTCACTAATGAAACACTTAAGCTCGTGTATATGGTTCTAAAGCTCCTAAATGTATTTTGTTATATTCTACAATAATGAGTATTCTATCTATGTTGTGATGTCCAACACTTATTGTAATAAAAATACGTATAGTTCTACCTCTCACGACTTACTTACTACTTAAAAGAGAGACAGCGAACAATTTCCATCTTTTGACTATAAACAAATTCAAAATCATTTCTATTTCACATTGGCTTACACGAACACCTATAAACTGTCAGAAACTAGTGCACGGTTCAAATTGCTATTTTCCTAAGAAGAAGAAACGACAATAAATTCCAGGGCACGGTTACTCTTTTAAAAATGTAATTGATTTTTACAATATGTCCCTAATATAATGATCAACATTAGTTGATCATTATAGCTCGTTTGTTCTCACTATATAGATATCAAATAAGTAAAACCGCTTACCTCCTTAAATCTTTTACACAAATTATTAAGTAGTCTGTTCCAAATTTTCTATCCACATATAAAACCATCAAGTGGAAATAATTAGGGTTACCACAAAAACAATTTGTGGCCCGTGACTCCGAGACTCATCCGTTGGCCATTTGTTTTGTGCACAACGTCATTTGGGCCCAGTGTTGGTAGTGGACTTTGTTTTTTAATGACATACAAATTATGGAGACATTTGTTTTCAAAAGTGTAGTTATATTCGCTTTGAATTGAGTTTTAAAATATTGAACATGTCAAGGGATTTTTTTTAATAAGGATGGAAGAGTAAAATAATGTAACCATTGTACAAAGACAAGATGGTGGAGAAGGCGATATGTCTAGGAAGACAGCTACTATGTTGCTAGTCACCTGAAGTGACGGCCGATACAAATGATCGGAAGAAGGTGAAGCGCTGCTCGCTGACCCAAAATAACGATTAGAATAAGACCAGAAGAATAATTATGGCTGAATTTGACAGAATAAACAGCTACTGAGTATATTCCCTGGTTTTCGTTTTAAGGATAATAATTATATTATGACCTACACCGTGATTGCGTTAAAACCACAGTTTCGATCAAAGCCGAAGGATAAAGTTTAGGTTGCCCCACAGCGTAAAACATGCAATGAATTCTGTTGAATTGTCAAAATGCAAGAGTTTGGGATCGATTTCATGAATTTTATTTACTACTGTTACTGATCATAATGCAGTTAAGCTGTAATCAAGCCCTTACTAGTATTCTACAGAACTGTCCTTAATCAATCCGAAATCTGTAGGAATAGTACTTTTTATATATTTTATCAAACAAGAACGCTCCCAAATCCAAAATTGTATCAGCTATCGCAAACTTTGTCCAATTTACTGAAGCGATGTGAGTATTCCTCCGGGCATTGTCCTTTTAAAGGCAAAATATATACATAAAACGAAGTACTAAAAGGAAAACAGCTATGAAACACTTTGAAAGCGAACTATTCGACCAGGAAACACTTTTTGCAAATATTTCAACCATTTACAACCCAAAAGTTTCTTTATCCACGACTTAGTGAGGTTTGGCGTTAAAGTGAAAAGGGTCCACTCAATTTCCGTTCGCGTTCGTCGCTTGAATGTATCATCAATCTCTTTCGTTCTAATTAAAATGGTGATATGTTAAAAGGAGAGGTGTGATATGTAGTTTCAGACTAGAGATAGCGATGTCAGAAACATTCCCCATTAAAATAGTTGTGTTGGAGTTCCATGTCGAAAATGTTCAAGTTAGGCAGCGGGCAAATTATTTTACTTTGTGCTTTGGCATTTGTCGAGTCCTTTGTTTCTTTCTACCAAATGTTGTGCCACATTTGCTGCGAATTCTACGATGCGATTTGGAATTTCCCCTTCTTATTTTCCTGCACTGCATGGTTTTTGTTCTGGTAAGGCACACACCTTGTGCAATACTTGTATAAAATTGTTGTCAAGGTAGTAAATGTTTGAGTGACTTGTTTTTAACGAAACGTTGTTTACCAGGCCAAGACAAGGAGCTTAAATTTTCGGATATGTAAAATTGTAATGATCAGAGGTTTTTAGCACCATAGGAAATACTTGGGAACAGCAAGAATAATATTTTCATACCTACACATTTTATTGCTAAATGAAGAAATGTGTACAGACCATTTAATGTCTTACCTTTGGATTGGTCATGAATGTCGGCAAAATGCATAGCATTTATAAAATATCATAGCGTTGTAAATAATAGTAAACCAGTTATGAAAACTCAGTATTGTTTTACCTCTTTTACCCAAAGTTTCATGTTATAGTATTTTTTCGATAGAATATTTTAATAATAACTTGGCTTTTTAAATACTTGAGTAATAGGATCAAGCCATATTTAGCTCTGCGGTTATGAAAACTATGTTATTCTTTTGGTGTTAATGATTTGACGTTTTGTACTTTTGTGATAAATGATTTTTTATTTAGAAAATTTATTTAAAAAAATAACACTTTTACGCTCATATTAAATCAAGTCGGTACCGGTCGGTAACTTTTAAGGAACCCACTCAGAACAGGCATTTAATTACTTAATTAACGGAAGGCTTCTAGTGGTTTCAGATATTTAGTCTGTGTATTAAAATTCATTTCAAACACATTTTTAAGTCTTCAACGCCTACTTTGATGTCTTTGACTGTGACGATAATTAGGATTGGATTTTTTATAAAAAATCGTATTGTATTTTTGTAGGTATTGAGTACTTTGCCCTGTTGTTCCAAATTTTCAAGAAAAGATTTCATTCATTTTATTATCCTTTGCTATTTGTAGCTTTCATCTTTTGGGAGACATCGACCCGATTCGTTCCTTTATTTGTTTCAGTTCTTCCTTGAGATTTATTACAACCTTAAACCAGCTCGTTTGACTGGGCAATATTTAAATATCACTTCTTGAGTTTTCATTATTTAAGAAAACTCAGGCAGCAAGCAAGCTCGTGACTTTTGGTCACCATTTTCTTGAAATAACTTTGACAGATTCTGGCACGCTAGTCTATTCAGCAAGTTTCCTGCTTATGGCATCCCAGCTGGTTTTTGTGGCTGGATATCAGAATTCCTCAGTGAACTGTCCATCCGAGTAGTCGTTTGACGGCTGCTCCTCTGAACTTTAATGCCGGAGTTCCTGAGGGGTCTGTTCTCTCTGCAACTCTTTTCCTGCTGCACATCAATGACCTACATCTGCCTGGTATTGTTGGGTACGCAAATGATAGTACTGTTTCAGAGAGATACTTGTCCAGCGCAAAAATCAGCGGGGATGAAGTACATTCCTTGAAAGAGGCTGTGGTGGAGCGGACAGGTTTCATCTTAAGTCTTGTCTCCCGGTAGGGTGATGACAATCTGGTCTCTTTTAACGCCACCAAAACACAGGCATGTTTTTTTACCGCAAAAAGGACTGATTTCATCCAAACGCCTTATTTTTCGGGTTGCATCTGTTCCTGTAATTGGTCGGCTCGAGCTCCTTGGCATGGAATTGTCATCCAGTCTCAACTTCGGCGCCTCCATTGAGTAAAAAGCCCAAATTGCGGCAAAGAAACTGGGCGTCCTAAACAGAGTGAAGCGATACTTTATGCCTGGACAGCTATTAACTCTTTACAAGGTACAAGTGCGATCCTGCATGGAGTATTGCAGCCCACCTTTGGGATGGCTCAGCTAAATATCAGCTTGCCGCGCTTGACTCGGTGGAACGCAGAGCTAAGAGACTAATTCATCATCATCATCATTTCAGCCGAAAGACGTCCACTGCTGGACATAGGCCGCCCCCAGGCGTCGCCACATTGACCAATCCCGTGCGTCTCGCATCCAGCGCCTTCCCGCAACCTTAACCAGGTCATCGGTCCACCTAGTGAGAGGCCTTCCAACGTATCGTCTTCCGGTTCGCGGTCACCATTCCAGAACTTTTCGGCCCATCGGCCATCCGTTCTGCGAGCAATGTGCCCTGCCCACTGCCACTTAAGTTTGGCAATTCTTCGGGCTATGTCGGTAACTTTGGTTCTCCTGCGGATATCATCATTTCTGACGTGATCACGCAAGAACATTCCAAGCATAGCCCTCTCCATTGCACTTGGGGTGACTTTAAGCTTTCTGATAAGGCCTATTGTGCGCGACCACGTCTCGGTCCCATAGGTGATCACTGGCAACACACACTGGCAGACTTATTGGCGACGTCAAACTGGTGGATGCCAAGCTTCACAGCTTGGCTCATCGCCGTAGGGTTGCCTGCTTGTCAATCTTCTACAGACTGCACTTTGGCGAGTGTGCTCCACGACCTCATCCCACCGGCCACCTTCTACCATCCTCATCTAGTTGCCATTTCACTAATTCACACACAACGCATACAACCCGAATCTCTTGAAAGTTAGAGTGAACAGGCTTCTTCTGGGTAAGCTCACTCCATCGTCGACTTTGTCTCTGTCACCTCTGACCTAGACTAGAGTCAAGAGCAAACCCATCATAAATACTACTTTTCAAACACCTAAATCTTAAGAAACAATAATTTTTACAGTCTGAATTATTTCACCCAATTAAATCACGTAATTCAAAACAACCAGTCACGCTTCATAAAATAACACCCAAAAACCAGAATTTCGATGAACAAAATCCCTTCATCTCTTTATCCATTCACAAAACGACGGTTTTCATAAAAACAAACAAAATGACATAAAAGTCAGATGAAGTCTTCCTCAATTAAGTTAATTGCATTTTGTCGACAATCACCGAACGTCCTGATTGTGAATGTTCGTTTTGTAGCTCTATGAATTGTAATTAGGAATTAGCAGGACGATGACCTTTTGCACGAAATGTGGTAACTTCGGTTAGAGTACGGACATCAGAGGTCGGCAAATAATTTTAAATGGATTCCGAACAGAATTGTTATTTTTTATCGAGGTCCACAAAAATAAAAATCATAATTAGTACTTTTTATTTTGTATAACTCAAGATAAGGTGAAAACAAAAAAAAAAAAAAAATTGGTACATATTCTTAAAAATGTATGCAAACACCGCACCAAGCTATGGAAAAAGATAGCACCTACTGTGGCGTTATAAAAAAAACACTTCACGTTACATTTACACGTACGTTTAATTTAGATTTAAAATAATAATAACAAAAATATTTAAAAGAGTACATAAAGATAAAACTCTTGATTATTTAAAATAAAATAAAAACCGCAGATATTGATATTGAAAGAAAGAAAGATAGAAAAATTGTTTATTTGCTCCAGGCACGACGATTTATATTCAAGTTTTTTTTTGTTATTTTTATGGTATGCCCATAAAAATAACAAAAAAAATCTTGAATATAAAAAATATTGAATTTGTTATTTTATAAAAACTTAAGAAATACAATTTAACGAGATTTAAGAGTGTTACGCTGAACACACGTGTCAATCCTCTACGCAGTTGCTTCTAGTTAGATTCTGGCTTAGGCATCCAGGTGTAAACAAATCCTTTATGACACCAAACAATTTTTAATTGTTCGAACCATCACTTAATTTACTAGGTTTTTTTTAACTCAAAACTAAATGATACGTCAATTACTCGTCGGCGCTTTGCACCTGGCGAAAAATCTGCCGTCAGTAGTGCTGCTTAAATGCTGGATTACGCCCAGAAAAAAATAACACCGCTGTTTTAAACGTACGGAACGTCAGACTCCACAGGGTCACAAGGGCTCACGGCTCCAGCCCGTACGGTAAAGCCGGATTACGGCTTCTAATAACTGATATCTACAGATAAAGAAATAAACAATCAAAATAATTATACAAAAGGATTCTTTGGGATAACAGAGATAACGAAACTTCAAAGAATAATTAACAAGAAGCCACAATACATACTAGTTTATTCTTGAAAACTACGCTTAAATATTCTGCGCTATATACGCGGGGCGTCACTAATGTACATAAGAAGTCATAACAATTAAAACTTTAAAATTTAGGCTTACCGATTCATCAAAAATATATTTCTGTCATCTACGATATGTTTTCTGCAATTGCACTTTTTTCTTCAGCAATTTTAACTTATAATTTCTAATCAATCGAAAATTGCAAATTTATATAATGTATCCTGCCAGCTTGTCAAATAAACAGAAGCGTGATGGCAATACGTCTTGTAGCAATCTGCTACACTACCTACTACATAATTTATGTATGTGTAAAACCTAAAACTACATAATATCATGAAACAAATAAAATAAATAAAATTCGAAGGGAACATAAGAGCATGACAGAAAATACTCGTACCACACACAAAGATGTTTACGCCAAGGCCCAATCTTTCCTCCCTTTCAAACCTAATTATACAATGACCATACAAAACCTGAAGCTCCTTTATACTCATTATGACACCATAAAGCGAGGTTTTAAACGAGTTTTCAGAGTAACGTCCTCAATTTTAAGGGTGCTTTTCAAACAGAGATGTGCGTGGTAGCTAAGCGGTCCGAGGATGTGTGATTGTTTCCACGAAATTTGTGCGAGGAGCTTAATTGTTGCGAGGAGCTTAATTGTTGCGAGGTTATATTGCAAAGCTACGAATTTAGTTGTAGATGAGTCATGTCCTCGGTATCCTTGCCCACATACCTCGCTCGCATCCCTCGCATACCTAGTTCCCTTTTCCATAACACTGAAATAAATATTGGGACTTGCGAAATTTTGTCTTACTAGCAACAAAACAGAGTTTTCCTAATTGCTAATTAGTTTTTTATTATTTTATTAAAGTTTATTGTCAATAACTAAGTTTGCTTTAATATCAAGTTAGAAAACATAATTATGCGAACAAATTTTGTTGCTAGTAAGACTAAAATTCGCAAGCCTCAATATTTTTTTTTCGGGCAGACGAATTGAACCCATTGGTCGATGTTTTCTTCCACACCGCTTAGCTACCTTGCAAAGCACCCTAAAGGCGGAGACGACAACGCCTTGATAAATTACATTACGGTATGACAATTTGACTGAATGGGGTCGAGACAATGGCGACTGAGTTGTAACACTAAATGAATGGGTGACCCGTTTTCTTCAAGCTTTTTGCTTTAAATGTGCGTGTGTTCAAAGTGGAGTATGTTATTCGGTTTGGGGTGTGGGTAAATTAGGTTTGCAGCTGTTTTAGAAGGTCGTAATTGAGTTTATTGAAGTTTATTGAACAGGCTTAGTAGCAAAGGTCATTATAGGCGTAAGAATTATTCATCTGTTTTTAAGCGTCAGCATTGATCCACAAGGAATATTTTGATAAATTACTTTTTATAAGCTCTATTGAGAGTGTTGACATGCAAGTTGAACGAATAATTTTTTGCTAATCGTTCAAAAAGAAGCATTGGCCATGCTTCAGGATATTGTATGATAATGACATTTATAAACTTCCAGAAACAGTAGAGAAAAATATCTTTTAAACAAAATCCTTAAGGTGAAAAAGTCTGATCTAATAAATGCACAAAATAATAGAGCACATGATATTCTTGTTATGTCTAGGTTATTTTCAGCACTTTTAAAAAAGAATCAGCATGCATAATTCAATTAATTTTGAAATAT